>JACJUM010003237.1:19832717-20048108 GCA_020976665.1 Heortia vitessoides | reverse complement strand
GGGCGGGAGCGGGGGCGCGCGCGGGGTCGGGGGCGGGCGCGACGGCGCGGCGCCGCCAGCGCAGGCCGACGGGCTCGCCGCGCGCGCTACGCGACCACACAGAAACGTCAAGGCGGCCGCGGGGCGGGCCGACACGCGGCGGCAGTGTTGCACCACTGACTAGCAACAATATAGACAGCGCGAGCGTCCCGGGGCCCGACTCGGGGCTGAATCGATATTGTTACTGAACTAAGATATATACGAATGCGGGCCGACTACCGAGTGCAACACTAGGCGCTACGTGGCCGCGGCCCCGCGAGCCGGCGCTGGCGCCGGGGGCCGGCTCGCGCGGCGGCGCGCCGTTGTCTCGGCCCGGGCACGGCCGGTGCGGGCGATGCAAAGCGGACTCGAATCAAAATATACACTAACACTGCGTGTGCGCTACGTCGTTACGGTATGTGTGAGTGCTCCGGATCTGGCGATGCCGCTTCGAACTAGTTTAGGTAATATCGGTTTGAAATTACCTCGAAGAGATATCGCCAGAAACGAAAAAAGCTGAGTGTAAATAAAATCCACTAAAATGTGTGACAAAATAATCCAAAATAATATTTGTGAATAATATGAATCGGAGGTGTCTAACGAACAGGGCATACACATTGCTGTAATATGAAGGTAGAGGATTAATTTTGAAAACAGTGTTATATCTAATAATTAATTTTCTAATTACCGGGGAACAAGTTCCATTGTTTATGTATAAATTAAGATACTAGTAAAAAAACTAAAAATGGTACATAATATACATCAAAAACATTATATATAGTAGATAAATATGGTACATATATACACATAGATACTGTAGTCTGTATGTTTATTGGTAACACGTTAGCTTACACAGGTCATTCCAAAATAATGCAACATGTACACACCGATGCATCCACTCGCACGCGGGCAACGTCACACACGTAACACCACTCTCAATCTACACTAGTCACGCAACGCTGGCACTTCATTGGATAAAAGATCAATCGGGCTACTGTTTAGGGAACAGCCAACAGGACTTCCTTTGGATATGGACTTGAACTTTATCGGTCGTGAAATACAGGCCGATTTGTAAACGCTTGGATGATTCAAGATTTCTTATCATCATCGTCATCATATCAGCCACAAAACGTCTACCGCTGGACATAGGCCTCCCCAAGCGATCTCCAATAGGGCCGGTTGAATGCGGCCTGTGTCTAGCTCGATCCTGGGGTTTTAATCAGCTCGTATGTATATCTTGCGGGTGGACGTCCTACGCTGTGCTTGCCGGTAGATTAGATTTCTTATATATACAACAATACAATAATTGATTGTTTTCAAGTGGGCGTGTATTTCGATCGATCAGCGAAGCCCTAGGCTTGATGAGCAAGGCAGCCGCAGCCCGGCGCGGCCACACCGGCGCGGGCGCCGGCGCGGGCGCCGGCGCGGCCGCTGTGTGGGCGAGTCAGCCCGCGGAAGCGGACGTGCCGTTGGGCGCGCGTGCTCGCAGCCTAACACTTGTTCTCGTCGACATGTGATGCACGATATTTTATTGCGATTCATAAAATACCGGACATCTACATTTGAAATTTCCTTTACGATGTATGATTTTCTTGAAATTACAAGTACTGATGTCAATATATATTATTTCAGACGTAAAGGAAATTAGTGTCGATGTTGGATGCATCCCACACCGTGGTAAACTATCACCGAGCTGCCGGGACCAACCGATCACGCAATGTAAGAATAGTTAATAGCCTGCACCGTGACAAACATACATACATACTTATAAACAAACATAAGGCCGCTTTACTATGTATAATTACAATAAAGTGTTTATATTATAAGAAAAAAGTCAACTTGTCGCATGTCACTCCAGCATCACAGCCGGTCGGCGCGGCGCTGGAGCGTCGGGTGAGTCTCGAACCAGCATAGGTCTCGGTAACGCAACGCTAGTGCAGTTCTCCGGGATGGGAAAAATGTAGGTTCGAGTCCTGACTAACGCTTAAGACAGTTTATTTTCTAGTTAATATAACCATTTCTTTCAATAAAAACATTTCCCGTATAAGTTTTATTGAGTTATTTTGTCTTTAAGTAACTATTTAAAAGCAGTTAAATAAAAACGAAAAATCATTTTGGTCGGTCTTGGATACTAACAATTTGGTATTGGAGTATTGGTTACAACAAAATGTTTCTTTCAACTATTTTCAGCGTAGAATCAACAGTATATAGGTCTACGGACCCAAGACAGCCTAAACAACCTAAAAATAGAAACGCTACTTGTAAAAAAATCTGTTGTAGTCAGGCAAACATCAGACATCAACACATTGATGCTAAACTTGGACACTATTAACTATTCTTACAATCACGGGACAATTATCATCTAAATATGGTCTATTATAGAGCGGGAGGGGTTGGAGTAGGGGGTGGGCGTGGGTGTTGGAGGGGGGAGGGTACTCACGAGTGTCGCGGCTGCGCGAGGAGCGCGGCGGGGTCGCGTTGCTTTATCTCGCTCTCGCGCACCGCCTCCGTCATGGTCTTGAACGCAGAGTTGTGGATGCTGGAAATGGATGGTCGCACATATATTTAAGTCTTGCACGACGCTTATAATAGCAATGTATTGTACACTTAATGATAGACGATCTCGATGGAGCAGATGGTAGTGATCCTATCTTATGCTATTTTTTCCGGATGAAACTAATGCTGGCTGATTCTGACGTCAGTTTCAGCATCACCGGTGTAAGAGGTCAAGCCGCTCATTTCTGAGCGGGGTTGTTCCTGCACTTTTCCAGGACTTCCCGCGATGACGTATCTTATGCGCTTAGAGTCGTGCGTTCGACACTCATTCAACACAAATTGTTCTGTCTGGGTATTAAACATATGTATTTCACTATGATTTTTATGATATCCTTGTTGTGTGGCGTCCGCAACACAATTGCTTTAAGCGACTTACATCTGTGTCAGGTCAATGTTAATACATTGCTTACAAACTCGGCTCGCCTACTAAAGCCGCCTAGCTTAAAAAAATTATGTAGAAAACAAAACAACAATATTGTTCTATTCTTGTTTTTTTCTTACTCTTCCGTAGGGGTGGATGTAAGGGTTGTATAATTTAAACATACATATATTATAGGTGTATGACAAAATACAAGACATACACAAACTGAACTTTGCCGTGTGCTACCGGCAGAGTAGAATAGCACTACTCCCGTACCAGGGATCGTGTGAGGCGACTTAGATAACAGAACCGCCAGATGGCTGCCTGTCCATCTGAAATAGTGTACGTCAAATGCACATGGCGGGGATACGTAGCAGTACTCTCGTTGCTAAAGCTGCACTCAGCGATTGCCAACACGCTAGCCCAAAGCGGCAAATATGGACATTATTCCCCCTTTCTTGGGTAGGCCTATGTCTAGCGGTAGACGGCTTCCAACGGCTGATATAATAATAATAAATCCCCACAACATCTCATACATTGACCTGGCACCGTGATAAGTCACTTAAAGCACGCGTGTTACGGACGTCAGAACAGGAATCATAAATATAGTATATAAATACATCATATAAATATTTGTCCTGGGTGGGGGTCAAACCCACGACCTTTGGTGCACAAGATAGGATTTTTATTACCTGCGACCGTCATTGATGATGATGACGATGTCGATATAAACTAAATTATGAAGTCTTAACAACACTATCGCGTCGCTAGCGTATTTTATTTAATAAGACCAGGTCGACTAACAAGTACACAGCCCGCGATAGTAACCGTCGCTGCAGCCTACACACGCCTGTAATATCACAAGGATATCACTGGCGCGTTGCTCACCTTGTAACTTGTGGATATTATGCCACATACCCATTAAATGTAATGCCTCTCTCTCCCTTCAGACCGGAACACAGCAATGCGAACTTTGCTATTTGGCAGCAGAAATATGTGAGAGTGAGATAGATACCAACGCGGTTACCAAGGCGACCTTTTGTATGAGGTCTAGGCCGATATGCCAAGTGCATCAATCTTACGTCCATCGAATTCATTTTTGTCGGTTGGCGGACAGTAAGTTGTTTGCTGTTACCGGACATACCTTGTATTTTATTTTTAATTATTTTAAATTACTTCTTTACAGTCAAAAGCTACTATTTAACTAAATACAATATATTACCCATACAATTGCCGTGAGGTACCGGCAGAGTAGAATAGTACCTCCCTTTATACCAGGTGTCGTAAGAGTCGACTAAGGTACCAGAATCGAAAGATGGCGGTACATCCATCCTAGACAGTATAGGTTACATGTATAGGGTAGGGGCGGGCAGCAGCATCCCCGTCGCAAAAGCTGCGCTTTGCGATTGCCAACACGCTTGCCCAGCGCGGCAATTAAGGAGGAAAATTCTTCTTCCTTGGAGAGGCCTATGTCCAGCAGTGGACTTCCGATGGCTGTAATGACGATGTTGACCCATACTATTGTCAAACACTACAATTAACAGAATACAGCTACATAATACAGAATAACAGAAAACGGTACAGCCATTTTTTCTAAAGAGAATAATTTACCTATTTATAAAAAAAATATTTACACCAAAACAGTCGTATTATAGGTATATACCAAACAGACATTTTTTTACAATACATATTTACCTACAAAAAATAAACTAAACTACAACTTTTTATGTACTTTCTCTGAATAATTAATTGTATGTAAAAAAACCTCGCATACTGTGGCATATAATCACACTTGACGAGACTTGACGGAGCGGTTAGGGGAGGGAGGGGAGCGAGGGCGCCGACAGGAGAGGCGGGAAGCGCGTCCGAATTTCACCCAGCCTGTGAACTCATTTCTACGATACTTCTTCAAACTGTGTGAGATTTACAATCAAATCCCAAGTAGGACAACAGCCTTGCCTCCGAATAAATTTAAGAAATAATTTAAAAATAAGCTTATCTCTAAAGCATAGAGATAGATAGTGGTGTTAGGGCAACCTTTATCGCCACCAGGTTTCTTTCTGGTCGCATAATTAACCTGTAGTAAACTTAAGTCATTAAAGTAGTTTTATGACTCGTCTGGTGCCGACAGACTAGTGTAAGGTGGACCTAATGAAATTATGTGTTAGGTGACTTTTATGCTCCCTTGGGTCATCAGGGTCATTATTTATGGAAATATTAATTTTATTATTATTATTTTATTAACGGTTTAAAAGTGCTTGCAATGGGCATACTTGAATACGGTATTTTTGAATTTTGACTACTAGTACGAATTAATCAGTTGCGTAAAGATGTGACACCAACTGTCGGGAATGCGAAGATTTCCAGGACGATTTCGTCGCGCAGTCATAGAGTATTTCCGTGGCGGGGAAGGGGAATGGGTTCATCAGTTAGAACATCGCATTTGCCAAATTTTCACAGACTATTATTATGTATTTAAAACAGCGACCGGAACTAGCCGTGAGGTACCGGCTGAATAGAAAAGTACCTACCATTGTGCCTGGTGTAAGAGGCGACTGAGATACCGGACCCTATAGATTTTGTTATATCGTCAGTGATACTTCAATACCTACTATGTATCATTAGCGAATAAGGTCCAAATTACAGCATTTGTATTCGATTTTCAAACCTTACTTACGATCGCTACTTACGCGTTATTGAACTAACACTGTCGAGAGATAACGTTAAGAGTGTAGATCAGATGCAACAGGGCAAGGGTAGGCAGCAGTTAACCTATCGCGAAGCTTCCCTTGCGATTGCTACCAGGCTTGCCCACAGTGACAATTATAGGAAAACATTTCTCTTTCTTGAAGACGCCTGTACCCATCAGAAGACGAACTACAGATGTTACGACGATATGATCTTAAACTATATACGATGATTACTACAATTGATTGACTGATTCGTCAGTAGTAATGTCCTGATCGTCGTCCCGGCGGTCATGTCCAGCATCACGAGCAGACCAGAGACAGGGAGTATAGAGAGCGGGGAGATACTCACACAGTGACTAGCAGGTCGGGCACGAGCGCGGCCAGCGGCACCAGCACCAGGCCCAGCCAGAACACCAGCGAGCTGAACACCATGCGGTCCATGCCGCGCATCACAGCGCCGATCAGAACCAGCGGGTATATGTTGCTGGAACACAAACATTGCGTTATATATCTATACAGATCCATTACTGTGTGACCATTTGTGTTTTGTGATAGCTAAACGGCATCTTTCAACAGACGACTTATCTAAGGCGTTCCATTGTGTGCCTCGTGATAAATTAGACAGGAAAACATGGGGCTTAAATTGGCGATGCCACCAAACGATTTGGCATTCAATTCAATTTCAATTACGAGCGTTCCACAGGGCTTGATCTTGGTTCCTTTCCTTTTCCTCATCCATATAAATGATTCAACTATTGAGTCACTATAATAAAGATTCGTTGACGAATGCTTCTCCCGAGTTCTTAATTATTTATAGACTAATGTAATTAATATTTCTTACATTAGACTATAATCAGCGATGGCGTCTAAATAGTCAATGAATATACTGCCAAAGGATCGGTTCGCTTCAGTATAAGCGTTCCAAATTCAATAGAAATGTTAAAAGGATGCTACAGTGTATAAAAATGAAGAAAGTACCTGTAAATGAGTATGAAGAGGAACCACATGGCGACGGAGCCCCAGATGGCGACGTGCGTCACCCACGTCCACGAGTGCGTGGCGAGCCCCGCCTTCAGGCACACCGTCAGCACCACGTACTGGCCGCACACCATCAATTGCACAATTACACGAGAGCAATACTTATTTTGTCACGTCTTTACAAAGTAGATCCTAATAATACCTAATATCGGTAAAGATTAAGCTACCACCGTTGACGTTTATTTACAATTTCTGCTTGTATTTGCTTTTAATTATAATTTAATGAGTTCATAAATCATCATTCAACGTTTGACTTTCTTTTCTTAGATAAAGTAGCCAAAAGTAATAATAATAAAGCTTTATTTGTTCCACAGGTTGTAAACTAGTAGAATATGGCTAGTACTTAAAAAGAGAACACGTATATTATGCGCACCGTGCAGTACCGGCGAAGAAGAATAGTACCTCCCTCTTTACGAGGTGTCGTAGGAGGCGACTAATGGCGGTATATCCATCTAAAAAATCGCAGTTAAAATTCGGTGGGGATGGGCAACAGCATCCCCGTCGCAAGGTTAAGCTCTACGATTGCCAACACGTCCAGCAGCAATTACCGACAAAATGTCCCCTTTTTTGGGGAGGCCTATAACCAGCAGTGGACTTTCTACGGCTGATGTGATGACGATGATGATATATTATGTGTAGGTACCATATTTTTTAGAAATGTGTGATCATTTCAGGTAAGACTCCTTTCTTTGATGGCTACAATTTGCAAACATCGATCTACCGTATTACCGTAGTACCGCGTTTACCTAATGGTAAACGTAATATACCATCTGACAGTCGAAATCATACATCATACATCAGAAAGTCTCATCAAAATCATTTCAGAGGATTACCCAAACGAGTACATAGACATTTGGATCCGCGTAATGAGGGGTAGTCTACCTGGGGTATACAAGGGTACCGTCGGACGTACCGTGTACACGAAGTTGCCGAGCACGAGGTAGCCGCCGTCCTTGCCGGCCGGCCACAGCACGTGGTGCGCGCACATGAGCACGGGCAGCCAGAACAGCAGCACGGAGTGCAGCAGAGCGTTCACGGCCCACACCCAGAACACGCGCACGCTGAACAACAACCCCTGCTGCGACGGGATGTACAGCACCGGATGCTGCGCACAGGGGGGGGGGGGGGAACGTTACTCGGCGACCATCGGATGCGTTCAATAGAAATATCTAGAAGTTCCTGGAGTATCGGTCGTCCGGATAGAGAAAGATGCGAGTTCGATTCCGCTTAAAATAATACTCTTTCGTCGGCCACGTTGGTGGTGACCGCGTGCCAATGTAATCGACGAGATTGAATCGAAAACATCACAGATTTTTAAATGTATCTCGAGCTGAAAGAGCGGGCAAACGGTCGACGGTAGGTCGCGGTCTCGACCCTCGGGACGACCTCGTTTTTATGCATCAATTGATTATTGAGTTTTTAAATATTTGTTTTCGAGCGTTTGACATATTTTAACATATTTAATACACAGTATTAACTAAAATTGACGCCTTTATTACTTTTAATAAAACTACTCTTTTAACATGCGAACTTGCGAAACGTAAATCGAAAAATGTAAAAAAATATATTCGAAAGTCGTTAAAAGAGAAGTTTGATTTATTTAACATTTAAATCGTAACTACTAGCGGTGAAGACTGGCAAAGATCGGAGAAGCCGAAAATGCCACAAACCCTCATAATTAATCTATGTATCGATTAAGCCCGCTTATGTTCGGACGAGGGGCGTGTCTCACCCGCAGCATGATCTCGGGCGAGCACAGCTTGTCGAAGAGGCCGATGGCGAAGGGCGGCAGCGCCGTGAACATCACGTTGTAGAACCCGATGGTCCAGCGCTCGAACAGGATCTGGCCGGACCTGACACACGCGCACGCCCGCGTCACCAACTAACACTTCACACAAATATATTTCAAAGGCCTTTAGCCGTGAGGTACTGGCAGAGTAGGATAGTACCTCCCCCTGTACCGGGTGTCGAAAGAGGCGACTAAGGTATCAGAACCGACAGATGGCGGTATATCCATGCAATTAAGTCAGCTCAAATGTACAGGGCGAGGATGGGCAGCAGCATCCCCAACGCGAAAGCTACGCTCTGCGATTGCCAACTCGCTTGTACAGCGCGGTAATTATGAGTAAAATTCCTCCTTTCTTGGGGAGGCCTGTGTCCAGCAGTGGACCTCCAATGGCTGGTATGATGATACATAATATTAAAAAGCTGAGTAGTTTGTTCGTTTGAACGCGCTAACCTCAGGAACCGCTGGTCCGATTTGAAAAATTCTTCCAGTGTTGGGTAGTCCAATCATCGAGAAGTTATGTTGTTATGTAATGAGACTAAGATTATTTTACTTTCAAATACTTCTGGATCCAAAGTCACGATTCTACACGGACGCGGGCAGTGCTGGTTTGTTATAAGTTCATTTGTTACCTTAATTAATATTTATATCAGAATTAACTTTATCCTTCTCGTAGGCCCAACGGATGAACTAACGGTCAGGTTTGTATCTCATACCTTCATTCCCAATTTGGAACTATATTTAATTGATGCAGTCTATTTTTGTAAACAGCTATAGCAGGGTACTAGTTGAAAAACACTGACCATGCTGAGTAGATAGCGAACCAGAGCTCGATGACGTATAGGCAAATGTTCTTGTAGAAGGAGTAGAGGATGAGGTTGCTGATGCGCGAGTAGTTCCACGCGCCGTGAACCAGCAGCAGCCGCAACAGGAACCGGAACTGGACAACCATCAACAATGTCACTAGTTTATAAATTATAATTAATTCTCATACACTGATCTGATTCCGTGATAAATTGCTTAAAGTATTTGTGTTACGGATGTTAGACAACCGAGGAATCACAAATACACTATTTAAATAGATATATTTAACACCCAGACACAGAACGAGTACCATCAACGCAAATATCATCAAATAAGTGTCCCGGGTGGGGATCGAACCTACGAACCTTAGCGCACAAGACAAGATCACTAACATGAGCGTCATCGGGCCTGTCTGTTTACTGTCGTATCATCCGATAACATTGCTGGAGCAGTGATCAAACACAACATGTTTATCGTATCAGTATAAGGGTTTCCAATACAAGATTTCGCCCTAAGTCCCCGTTCCGTTGCGATGAACCTGCGGTGGCTTTCCTGAGGGATACGCGGGTTCAGGCATAGGGTCGGTCATTGGTGAATAATCTCGCCCTAGGCCAGCGTTAGGTTCTTGAAAAAACAATGCTAATGAATTTTAATTTTAATGTAAATGTTCGATGAACCTGCGCGATGCTGTAGTCGGAGGCGCACACGGCCTGCAGCCCCTCCACGCCGCTGATGCCGACGCCGACGGACGCGCGCTGGATCATGGCCACGTCGTTGGCGCCGTCGCCGATGGCCAGCGTCACCGCGCCCGTGGCCGCCGACACCATCTCCACCACCTGCGCGCGCCACAAGGGTGGTACAACTTTACTCACGCGGGTGTTATGAAACTTTAAGATTAATAGTTTTCCGAATCGACCATTTTGACCGTAATCCGGACCATTATGTATAGCTATGTATATAGACAGTTTTGTATATATGCAAAGATTTTTTTTTTAATTTAGATATACGCGCGCACCGTTAGCGTGTCACGTCAATCGAACTGTCACTGAATAACCGACTGTTACTCGTCACACTATATAGAATTGTTTGTATGTATTTAGTTACTCGTTCGCGGCAGGCCTCGTCCGATAGCATCACTTCATCATCAGATCCTCAGTGGCAATTTCACTGGCACTCTTGAATCACAAACACTACACACGCATTCTGTTAGTAGAGCAATACACAAGGTTCGCCCGCGAACGCGTGCAGTATTTTTTTTTGACGATTTAAAAGTGCCTATGACTTGCCTACTTAAACAAAGATATATTTGACTTTGATAGGCATTAGATTCGTCCGAAAATAAGTCAAGACGGGCCTGGACATGATGACATATTGTCTAATAGATTACTCCGCTAGTTAAGTAGAAACAAGTTCACCCGGTAAACCAACCCATTCCACCATCACATGACTCCACAGCGAGCTATAACAATACTCACCTCGGCCTTCTGTATTGGCGAAACTCGGCAGCAAACCACCACCTTGCAGGAGATGCAGAGGTCCAGGAAGTCCTTCTTCAGGTCACAGCCCATGGCGTACTTGAGGGTTTTGCCGTCGATGACGAGCGCCACCTCGTTTTGCTTGCCCAGGTTCTCGCCGAAGTCCACCGAGTGTCTACCTATGGTCTCCCGGGTGCCCTGTTTTGGAAATAATGTTTTACGCGTGACTGTTAATAGAAAAATAATAATTATCCGAAACCCTAGAAATTATTAGGATTTCCTCGTCAATTGATCCTGGAGACAGGTACGCTAGCCGTGTCCGTCTACCAATATATTGCTGAACATTCCAATTTATCTTCATTAACAAAGATGGGCCCTGTGGTGGTTTCTGTAGTGTGCCTATCTTATGCGCTAACAGCTGTAAGTTCGATTCCAATCGCGTCTTCAGGCGATCATAAATATAACCCCAGTGTATGCTGGTTATGGAAAGGTTGTCTACTCGCGGTTTCACTGACACTCTTCTATATCTGTCCGTCTATCTGACGTCGTGCGACGTCATTACGAGTCACCAATTGGTCCACTGCTTGTAGCGGTGGACATTTTAGGTGGTCGGCGGTAGTCCGTCTTGGAGTTGTGGGAATCTTCATCAGTGCCATGTCCCGGGTCTGATGCCCATCATGAGGTTGTGGGGTCAGCTTCGTCGACTGCGAATTTTCTAAGGCACACAAACAAAATATCTGCATGGTCTAACATCGCCCGCGTAAGGCGGTGTCTGAACTTCAAGCTTTCCACTCACAGATCCCCGTGAATCGTCTCTATGCGTACCATTTCTGGCGCGCCGGACATGGACTGCTGGGCTTGGGAACGGTCTCTTTTTGTTAGGTCTGCGTAATTACATGAGGCCGAATATAAGATTTATAAACGTCCAACTTTATTTCAGTTGTAGTTTTTTAAATGTGTTACCTCTATATCCGCCTAAATCACCCAAGTTTAAGTTCAACAAGGCCGGGATCGGTAGCAGCATTTCCGTAGCAAGCCTAGCACTATGATTGCCAGCATATCTAACCAACGCGGCAATTATGGGCAATATTTCTCCTCTCTTGGAGAGTTCTATATCTAATAGTGGGAATTCTACGGTTATTACGATTATCAGAATGATGACGAGTGTGGTGCGGGTGCAAGGGGCGGGGGCGGGGCAAAATACAAGACGTAGACCTCATACCAAGGTCATCTGCATTGGTACCTCACTCTATTTCTACCACGAAACAGGCATTCATTTCATTCGCATTGCTGAGTTCTAGTTTGAAGGGTGAGAGAGGCAGTAAAATGATATAATTGTGCTATTACTAGCGTTATAGGCTGCAGTGACGCTTACTATCACGCGGACTGTTATCTTGGTTGTCGACCTGGCCTATTAAAAAGATGAGCGGGTGAAGTACTCACGTCGAGACTGTCCTCGTTGAGAATGAGCAGCGGCATGCTGGGGTGTATGAGGCGCGCCGAGTGCGCGATGTTGATGGCGGTCTCCTGCTTGTCGCCCGTCAGCACCCACACGTACATGTTCGCTTTCAGCAACGCCGATATCGTTTCCGGGACGCCGTCCTGCCGCCGGAGTACATCCATTGGATAACTTATGTAGGTTCACTAACATTTTCTAATCCAGAATTTGCCTGGATTAAAAATGGTACGAAAAAGAGACGCGACAAAGGAATCTACATAAATTCGCAGCAAGCTACAAAACTTAGAGATTGTATAAAATATGATTTAAAATGAAATATGAAGTTCCCCATATTTCCCGTAAATAAAATAAAAAGATATTTAAGGTCAAAGGTCGAAAAATTAGTACTTCCCGATTTTCAGCAAAACGCCAAGTTTTATAATAATATATACTTCAGACAAAATTGTAGATCGTACATTATCATACAATACAATTATGAATATATCTTAGCCACCGTTTTTTAGATATAACGATTTAATATATTTCTTTTCCATACAGTACAGGGGAAAGATGGGGATCTATCAAAGTTAATTTTGCTTGCTGGGGATTTATGGAGCTTTATGGGAGCTTTTTAATCTAATTTGGCTGAACTGACTGTATTTGATATAAAATACTGCCAAAGCTTTTTGACATTTACTTGTGATGTTAAATTAAGAAAACAAAATAGAGAAACTGGCCACACTACCGAATACATTTTGTTGACATTTGATAGTTCTTCAAAAGACAAGATGTGCGATATAATCATAGTAATGAATGTGCCGTGTACCAACTCGTTCATTGACACAATATAAACAAGAGAGCTGACTGAATATAAAGTATGGAACCAGGTGGCGGCCGACCTGCAGCTTGTCCTCGATGGCGGTGGCCCCGAGCAGGCGCAGGTTGTTCTCGATGAGCATGGCCGCCTCCTCGATCTTCTGCTCGCGGTCCTGGATCGCTATGCTGGCCTTGTGGTACGTGTTCGACCAGTCCTGCGGTCACCATACAAACATGTCACATTAATATAAATCATAACTCCCATCCAAACGCTGTGGGGTACCGACAGCGTAGAATAGCACCTCCCCTAAAGCAATGTCGTAAGAAGCGACCGAGGTACCGGAACCGACAGATGGCGGTGTAACTATCCCAAATAGCACAGGGCGGGATGGGCAGCAGCATCCCAGTCGCTAAAGCTACGCTTTGCGATTGCCAACTAGCTTGCTCAGCGCGGAAATTATTATATTATTATTAAATTCCCCCTTTTTGGGGAGGTCTATATACAGCAGTGGACTTACAATAGTTAGGATGACGACTCACTCGCATTCAATTTTTTTTAAGCATCAACCATTATATATGCCATTTGGTAGACTTAACTCGTGCTAATACATTTAATTAATTCTCTCTACTCCTGCAGTTACGGCTTAGCGCGGGAATGAGAGAAATTCTCAAATACATACATATACACGCTTGTGCCTCATCATGGTAGGCAAAAGCTATGGATTTCCAATTGTTACGATCTTGGCATACTTCTCTCGCTTCTTTTACAGGCATTATTCCTTTCACTCACGCTCGTTTATTCTCGGTACTTCTAACCTGGGCCTTCTTTAATATCTCTTCTACCTGGTTCGCCTAGGTTGTCCTATACCAACTCTTCCATACACTTCTGCCCTGTATATTTCTGCAGTTATTATTCCTGTATCCATCATTTCTACATATTTATATATTCGTTTTTCTAATGTCACCATATGCATATCTTATCACACTACTCTTAAATCTCTCAAATTCGAACCATTTCGTATCATATCAGCGCTTTCATATCAACGGTCTACTACAAAAGTAAATATATTTTGCATTTCTAAATTGTTATCCTCGTTCTCGGTTTTCCGAAGACGAGAGACGAACGGCCGGACGGTAGGTACCTGGTAGGCGTGGTCGGACACGTCGGCGACGGCGAACACCAGCGTGCGCAGGCCGTCGGCCGCGAAGTGTTCCAGGTGCGCCAGCGTGCCGGCCGCGTACTGCGCGCGCACGCCGCCGCCCAGCCGCGGGTAGATCACCGAGTCCGCGCCCTTGCAGTACAGCTTGATCTTGCCTGCCCGAAGACACGCCGCTCTAACTCTCACACTCGCGCGACACTGCGGCCGCCGGCCGGCGCTCGCGCCTCATCGCGACTCCGCGTCAATGTCGGTTCGATAAAAACTATTGACGGTGAATTAGGTTTTGCAAAGGTTTCACAGTATACTGCCGGATCCGCAGCCTATAAAAGCCTGAACGATGTCGCTCTGCATCAGCGACTCAAATTATATTCAGTTTTTTGTTCGTGTTTATGGAGGCCGTCATATCCCAGTGGATAAAAGCCTCGACAAGTAAAACAAAAAATAAAAGGCAATCGAAATACCGTCGGGCGCGCGCACGAGCACGGACATCCGCTTGCGCGCGGACGTGAAGTCGATGACGTGCAGCACGCGGTAGCAGGCGCGCGCGCCGCCCGCGCGCACCACGACGTCGTGCGGCGTGCGCGTCTCGAACGCGAACCCGAACGCCGCCGCGCCCATCACCAGCGCGCGCTCGTCTGGCGACAGCCGACGCTTCGGTCACTACTCCTAACTCGGGACCTGATACCGCGGGTGGGTAGAAGGGGTCTAAAGGATATCCCGCTTCGTACCCTGTGGCAGAACTAAATCTCGTATATAATTCCCTAATTATCACTATAACCTGATATATGCTATAATTTATAATTAGAAATATATATAATACGAAATCATTGATTGTAGGACCTAATGATGACCTAGAAAGCTTACCGTGCCTTTGATTCACAAAAAAATGTGTGACTTAAACAAGGCATCCGATCGAGTACAGCATGAAATCTAGCTACATCATTAATATTCTTTATTATCGTATTATCCGCGAACTTTTACGTTTTAATTAGTATTATTAAAAAAAACGAACTCACTAAGTTGTACTTGCTATACAAATTAAACTCACACTAATACATATGGCCTGTCTCAAGGTACACGTCTTGGTCCCATCCTTAAAGCATGACTTAAAAAAATCCTAAACTACTATTACACAGTATAACATTTGGGATACCTGTCTTTTGTCAAATGATTGTTTTTAAATATATATCCCACAACATCTCCTACATTGACCTGACTCCGAGGTAAGTCGCTTAAAGCACTTGTATTATAGATATCAGACAACAGAGGAATACAAATATAATACTTACTTAATATTTTTAACACCCAAACACTGGACAAACACAAATATTATCATGTAAATATTTGTCCTGAGTGGGGATCGAACCCACGACCCCTGGCGCTAAGATCACTACCATTTGCGCCATCGGGTCTGTCATCAGAGTATCGCTCTGTCGAACTCCCTCTCAGATTTCGAAGTACTGCGCAGACCACTCACTATGTAAGTGATCAACGTTTATTTGTTTATATTTGTTAGTCTTAACAAATATAAACAATTAAACGTTGATCATCACTTTTTTTACTCACAAGTAATAGACGTGCCCGTTGGCGAAGATGGTAGTGATCCTATCCTATCCTGATACCCCGGACAAATATTTATAAGATGACATTTGTAATTTTTGTGTGTTTGGACGTAAAAAATATGTATTTATGTATTATATTTGTGATTCCTTTTTTGTCTGATGACTTCAGAATCAGGTCAATGTATGAGATCATATTATATTAATATACATATATATTATTGATATTATATTAATGTCACCTACAGACAGATATAATCTACACCTCAGACAAGTACAGTACTGTGTCCAGGAGTCAGGAGGTCTCACCAGGGGAGGCTGCGTGATAGTTAATGTGGCCGTCGACCATCTCCGGGATGACGGTGTGGCAGATGGCCAGCATGGTGAGGAACTCGCGGATGTCGGCGGCGCGCGCGTCGGCGCTGTTCAGGTGCTGGTGCAGCAGAGTGTCTTCAAGTTTCTCGTTTTCATTCGGTCGGTTGTATATCCTCTGAAAAACAATTTTTTAAAGGTTTTCAATGGTAAATAGCGACCCGCCCTGACTTTGTCGAGGTATGCAGTAAAAGTTTATCCCAATACACCTGTTTCCGATTGCGTTCTGGGATTTCAATTCTATAACGTACCTGCAACACTATCTGCTCCTGACCAACACAACATAAAAAATATATCCAACTAGCTGTGCCCGAGACTTTGTCGGTGTGGAATAGTGACTTTGGGCAGCTTTGGCTTTTTGAATGATGCTCTGTTCCTATTAGTTGTAGCGTTACGTTATGTAGTAACGCCCTATTTTCAAGCTTCTAAACCTTATGGTTTAGGCCTTGCGTTGATATGTCAATTATTTTCTCCTTTATATATGACGGGCCCAGATGGTAGTAATCTTATCTTGTGTGCCAAAGTCCTAGATTTAATTCCCACCCAGAACAAATATTTATATAATATTTATGTTTGTTCTGTGTTAAATATATGTATGTAAGTAGTATATTTGTGATTTCTCTGTTGTCTGGCGTCCGTAATACAAGTGCTTTAATGTCAATGTATGAGATGTTGGGGCAATTCATTATTATTATATATAGATAAATTAGCAACTCATCATGCTCGTAGAGGGGCACCACAAATATTGAAGAATTATAAAATTGTTTTTGGATGAATATGACGAGCAAATTCATCAAGTATCTTCAGTTGATGAATATTGCACATATTAAACAATAATTTGGAGAGTGAGTACCTACATCAGCTACGAGTCGATCACCAGAGGCATTCACGAGGTCCCTAAATAAGAAGCTAAGAGGAGACAGTGGGGCGCGCGGTACCTCGGCGATGGAGCACTTGCGGAACTCCATGACGTTGCAGGTGAGCGTGCCGGTCTTGTCGCTGAACACGTACTTCACCATGCCGAGCTCCTCGTTCAGGTTGGACGTGCGCGCCATCGCGGGCGTGTCCGTCGCCTCGTGGTACATCTCGCTGTCCATCGCTATGAACTTGGCCTACGGCGTTTCAGATCAATGTCAGTGTGGTTTGAGAACTTAAAATCGTCAGACTCGATGGTGCATTCGGTAGGGTCGCTATCTTACGCGCCAAGGGTTGTAAGTTTCATCCACATCAAGACAAACAATTATATGATAAACATTCGTGTTTGTTCTGCGTCTGGGTTTTAAATAAATGTAATTTGATATTATATGTGTAAAACGTCTGTTGTAAAATTAGTGTTTTAAAGCTACTATCAAAATGTGTGAATTTATTTTGTTTATTTATAATTTGAAAAGTTATGGCAGTGGGTATACTTACTTGGAAAAACCTAACTATTTCTGCAGTAACTTGTAACGATATAGGTATAAGATTGTTGTACAATATTAAAAATGTCAAAAAGTTAAATCCGAAATTTGCGTTTTGGGCCTCTGTAACAAAAACAAAAAAATGTTGAAACAATACGTAAAATATATTTTCTAGGTATTAGAATTGTCAGCAAAAGCATTTATCAAAAACCTTTTCCTCCCGCGAACGATTCAACTGTGAAAGTTGCGATTATCGTAAACGATAAAGGAAAAGGAGAAGACAAAGTTCGACATCCGGTGCGGCCTATAAATGGCCTTTGGTGCTGTATGCAACGATAATCGTCCGATATACATACATCTTTAGACAACGATAATCGTACGATTACCGTTGTCTAAGGATGCATTTGCTTACCATATACTAAGTTGTAGGACTTTCACTCAACTTTGTTCTCCCCTTTTTATCCCCTTAAAGAATGATTTACGAAAAAATATTAGAAGCGTGTTTCATGACTTTTAATCAAGAAACTTAAAACTGAATCTACTTCGATTAACTTAAAAAATCTTTATTTCATACTAATTTTGACCCCCGTTTTACTCATTTAGGAGATGAATTTTCAAAAATCCTCTCTTAGAGCTCCCCTACGTTATAAAAGGAACCCTTGAGCAAAATTTCAAGTTTCCAACCCTTATAGTTTTTACTTTGCGTTGATATTTCAGCTAGTAAGTCAGTCAACTTCTTTTATTTATATAGATTGCCAGAGAGTTACGTCAGAGATTTCTTACAAACAAAGCAAGTGATAAAAACTACAATTCTTTGTTCCTAGTATATCTAAATTAGAAAACAAGAATAAATGGTAGTGCGGACTGACCGTCGAGGCCGATGTACCAGTCAGAGTGGTTGCGCACCCAAAGTTCGTTGAACCCGGCGCTCAGCAGGGACAGCGCCAGCAAGATGAGGAACAACATCAGGATGTGCGTGTTAGTTTGCCGGTCGATCGACGACCGCTTGAGGGGCGCTGTCGGTGCAAACCACAACAAATGCTGAATACCTTGAAGTTTCGCATTGCAGTGTTCCGGATTGAAGGGTGAAAGCGGCAGTGAAATGTGACGTAATATCTTCAAGTCGAAAGACTGGCAACGCAGACGGCTGACGTATGCTTTTGTCGACTAAGGAATATAATACAATGCAGATTACGACGTCATATTTACCCATTATAGTACGTGGGCTTTTGTTCTCGCTCCCATAAGGACTGCACTTTGAGGATCTATACGTCAATATTAATGATTCACCTCTTCCGGGGTTTCTTAGCCAAATATAGACCTGGAATGGTGCCTGACCTCGACATGATTGAATTTACCTGGCTTCTTCGTCTTGCGAGGACTCTATATCTCATCACTGAGAAACTGTTCTCATTCCTGAATGAAGTCTTTGTCGCTCGTGCTTAAAACGTGCCGATTCCTTGGAGAATAGTAAAATGACCTATCCCACGGGAACATGTTTATTGGGTAAAAAGTAGCCATGTGTCATTCCAGACAAGCAATATTCATTATCATCATTACAGCCATTGGATATCCACTGCTGGACATAAGCCTCCCCAACAAAGGGGAAATTTTGCTTATAATTGCCGCGGTGGGCAAGCGTGTTGGCAACCAAAGAGCGCAGCTTTTGCGACGAGGAAGCTATTGCTCATACCCACCCTGTGTATTTGAGCTACACTGTTTCGCATGGAATACTGTCGGTTCTGGTACCTTAGTCGCCTCTTACGACACCTGGTATACACAGGTAGCAGTAGGGTAGAATATAGTACACCTATATTCCACCCTACTGCTACCTCACGACAATCGATCGAAACAAATTAGCTGATATACATACATACAATATTTCGCGTTTGTAATATCAGCAGACACCACAATCTCAAAGAGCCAGTTGATAGTGAATGAAGTGGTATGTGATGTGTTTAGATTTTTTTTCAGGGTTTTCGGTTTCCTGATTTACGCACTTATATTGCCGGATGGTACCCAAAACGACGTTTCAATACTTCCGCAGCATTACTAATACAATTTAGACAAGGCTATTACTTGGAGGGTAAGCGGAGAATTCACAGCACAGCTTGATGTGGAAAAGAGCATGTGATGAGTGTGATACACGGTTTTAAACCTGGAGATGAACAAGGAGTCTCTTGGAACAGAGTGCGGTACCTTTGGTGGAGTTCTTCATGAGCTTGGTCTCGTGGCCCGTATACACGACGACGCCGTACACGTACGCGGTATTACGCAGCATCGCGCCGCGCAGCAGCATCTGGTCAAGGCCCAGCGGTATCGTCCTGCGGGACCCCCGACAAATTCAATCATACCTTGTATCTACTGTTCAAGTTAACTTGATACTTTTTTATTAAATTAGGCTAAGTTATGGGTATTTTTTTTTAACGCGGAAAAAAATTAATTCTCCTATATTTTAACAAAAATAAATATCAGTTAACGGTCAATCCTTTATGACAAACAGATAGACAGGAGAAATGGTGTTTATAAGAATTGACCTCTACTATCAATTCAATCTAACTTTTATTGCACGATTATGGCAGTAAAAGAATATATATTGGCAGCAACGCCCAGGCCAACTTCCAACTACCACGGTTTCACCCCCCGGAGGTCTCTTTCCCGTAGTAATATGGGATAATCTAATAAGTATATCTTCAGTTAGTCGCTGATATTGTAACTTTTTACTAGACAAAGAGTTTTTAAAATCGGTCCAGTTGTTTCGAGTTTATTTGTTACAAACGTACAAAAAACGTATGCATACAAAAGAATCCGTTTATAATGGCATCGAAGGGAAGTGACAAACTCGTCATATTATATATGTAATGGCAACTTTGTATTTTTGTTAGGTATTTAGTTTAATAAAGGAAACAGATCGCAAAACGTATGTGAATTATAAAACATAAAACTACAATACGAAGCACGTGTTCGCCAACGCAGTCCCAAAAAGATGGGGGTCACGAAAATAAGAGCCGGATCAACATATCCCGCAGATGTGAAGTCATTATATCCGACCAAGTTGCTAAACATTTTGTGAGGAAACCAAACGTTACTCATACCAACTTCATACTAAGCGGTTGGTCAAGATAGGCGGGTTCGTAATATTCGGATTCTAATGTATTTCCATTTTAAGTAGGGATCTCTAAACTTTTTGTAAATATTATATAGCATGTTACTCCAAAATAATGTGGTTTTCTAGTCATAACCATAGCAACCATCCACTGCTGGAGTTATGCCTCTCTAAGAAAGGGAGAACTTGCCCATAATTGCCGCGCTGGGCAAGCGTGATGGCAATCGCAGTACGTAATTTCACGGCGAGAATGCTGCTGCCCATTCCTGTTGCATTTGAGCTATACTGCTTTGGATGGATATACCCATCTGTCGGTTCCAGTTGCTCAGTCGTCTAATACAAAAGGAGGTACTTTTCTGCTGGTACCACACGACTAGGCTAGGCTTTCTAGTAGCATAAAAATCCAATATAGGTTCAGTAATTTTTAAAATATTTATATAGATAGTGATCGAAAGAAGTCTTTCTAGAAAATCAGTGTAAAAATAAATTACAGAAATCGATCGCACTTGGCATTGGTCTCCTTGAGCATCCCGTTGAACTCGTACAGGTGGCGGTTGGGCGGCTCGCACTGCAGCGTGGCGCGGAGCCCCGTCAGCAGCGGCGTGGTCTCCAGGCGCGCCGTCTCCACGTGCGCCTGTCTGATCTTCAGGTTCGTCTCACCGTCCAGGTTGGACGTCTCGATGAACGAGATGCCTTGAGGCTCGCTAAAGAGTAATATTGCTTTAACATACTTTCATAAGGTAGACCTCATACAGAGGTCGTCTGCATTGGTAACTCACTCTCATATATTTCGACGGCCAAATAGCAGTATTCCGGTTGCATTGCTGTGTTCTGGCTTGTGGGGTGAAAAGGCAGTGAAATTACTAGGTAATGTGATATACTATCTTTAAGCCGCAAGGTTGGCAATGCGCAAGTGATATCCTCGTGATATTACGAGCATCTATAGGCTGCTGTGACGCTTACTATCACGCTAGCTGTACACTTGTTTGTCGATTGAGTCTAATATAAAAGATGATAAGACAAGACAAGTAACAAATAAGTCGGCCGCGACGGCACCAGGTGGTCGTGCTACTCTCGTGCGCGCAAAAGGTTGTAGAATGAACATAGGAGGAGAAGGAGGAAATGTTGCCGCTCTTAAGATGTTGCGTTCTCTCTCTGTTGCGCCTATAACTCTTCTATTTTATAAATGAATTGACCAAATCAGGACTAAGGTTTGCGTAAGCGGATAGCTTCCACTTGCGAAAATAGCACGCGGTATATCCATGAAGTTTAAAACAAAAGCAATGTGGACTGAGAATCTGCTGCTGGAAATAGACCTCCCAGGAAATGAATTTTACCCATAATTGTATCGCTGGGCTAACGTGATAGCAATCGCAGAGTGCAGCGATTGCGACAGAGATGCTGCTGCCCATCCCCACTCTGTGCATTTAGGCTACACTGTCACGGATGGATACTCCCATTTGTCGGTTTTGGTACCTTAGTTGCCTTTTGCGACACCTGGTACAGGGAAAGGTACTATTACGTGTATACAGTGAATAAAAACGGGTCCTTCTGTAAACATGACTGAGAATAGAAAGCAGATATACCACGCGATTCGAGAGCATAATATATACATACATAAGACATTCACGTTTGCTCCTCCTTTAGTGTAAGATCAATAGCCACTAACCTGGAAGAGAGCAGCACCAGGTCTGCGGGAAAGAACTGGTTGTTGAGGACTTTGCAGATGTCGCCGACCTGCAGCCGCTCCCAGCGCAGCGTATGCCAGCGCCCCTCGCGGAGCACCTCCACTTTCCGCCGGTTCGTCTCATCGTCCGCTCTGTGCCTTTTCTGGGAAGTCACAAAATTCACAATGAGACATTTATCTACGGATATGCCATAGAATCTAGCCTGGTTAAGGGGAGGTACTCCAACATACACTCTGGTAGCAGCTCCAAGCCACAACAGATTTTTTAAAATTCCCACTATATCTCGTACATTAATTTGACTCTGTAGTAAGTCACTTAAAGCACTTGTGTTTCGGACGCCAGAAAACAAAGGAATCACACCCAGACACAGAACAAACACAAATATCATCATGTAAATATTTGCCCAGGGTAAATATCTAACACACAACCCTTGACGCACAAGATAGGATCACTACCAACCGCGCCATCGGGCCTGTCCTATGATGGTAGTAGTGATACTACCATCCCACCCGTATACAGATGGTGGTAATGAAAAATCCCTCAAAACTATACGATCCTGTTAAGAAGATCCTGCATCCCGCAAGATTATTATATATAATATTATTGGTAAAATCAACCAATCCACCGATTAACGGGAATATATCAGTATGCCGTGTGGTGGTACCGGCAGAATAGAATAGTATCTTCCCCAGTATCAGGTGTGGTAAGAGGCGACTGAGGTACCGGAACCGACAGATAACGGCAAGCATATGGCAGCAATATTCCCGTCGCAAAGCTAACATCTGCGGTTTCCACCACTCTTGACAAATTATGGGCAAATTCCCTCTTTATTGAGGAGGCCTGTGCCCAGCAGTGGACGTTTTATAGCTGCTATGATGATGATCAGTATGTTACCGTTGATTGCTTGCTACATCATCATCGTATTACCCATTAGAGTATAGACATAGAACTCCCCAAAAAGATGGAGTTTTGCCCATAATTACCGCACTGTCAATCGTGTTGGCAATCGCAGAGCGTAGCTTTTGCGACGAGGATGCCTCTCTCCACCCCCGTCATGTGTACTTAAGCCACACTGTTTCGGATGGATATACCGCCATCTGTCGGTTTCGGTACCTCAGTCCCCTCTTACGACACCTAGTACAGGGAGGTACTACAGTTTTAATACAGGGTATTCTACAATGCCGGTACCTCACGATATTATTATAATGCTACAAAATAGCTACAAAGTGTAGTCATTTTGGAACTCTGTTTAAAATAAAAAAAAGTTATCTGTATAAATAAATCCGCGAAGCCGAACACCGTAGTTCGGTCTGGAGTCAAGGTTATTTAACAGTTTCTATTACGAGATTCCCGACAATAAATAAACTGGAGGAGTACCAATTCCCAGAGAAAAATTTATACAAACAATAGATAGGTTGACTGAAATAGCTTGCCAAATTTAAAGGCTCCAAAAAATTTGAAACGATCTGTTAATTAGTTTAACGTTCCTTACCATATAGAAACTAAATTAAGTGAAAAGCTTTTTTATTTAACCTACGTTTATACTCAATATTTCATGGGAGGATAAATATTTTTATTAAACTTATATAAAATGACAGAAAGGCTAAGTCTATCTGTTTGACCTAAACCTTTGGGTTAAAACTTGAAATCTACCTCATGGTCTACATAAGCCTTTTAAGATCATACCTACTGCGAATTTTCTATAAACGTCTAAAATATAATAATATATTTATGACGGTATTGAAGAAAAAGCCAACCGAGAACTTTATCCGAATACATGGGATTGTATAATAAAGCAATAGTTTTACAAATTGACTATTCACCATAATTGAAATTCTCGAGGAACAACAATCAAAGATACACATTGCAAACAAGCAAATATTTTATATTTTAGTATGCACAAATAAATTGAGTTCATCATTTTAGAGAACGTTGGTTCCAGAGGTCATATGACCGCAGGGTCAAATGTATTTTCAGCTCGGGCGTACGTACGAGCGTCGGTGTCTTTATTCGGCACGAGCGAGTCATGACCATCCTTCATCCGAGATTGCATTGCACGCAGAGTAAGTATGCCTATCTCTTCCAAAGGTGGTCTTCATTTGTGCTTCACTCTCACCTATTTCAACCGCCAAACTAGGCTGCACTGTCAACCCACTGACGGTTGTCAAACGAAATAATCTAAAATTAGAAATATATATATACACTACTAGCTGTGCCCGCGACTTCGTCCACGTGGAATAGTTTTTTGGGTACTATACCTCTTTACCTTATATAAACTTTGAATGTCATGTTAATTTATATCGAATCAATGGCCTGAAAAATAAGTTTCAATTTTCTAGATTTTCATACCCCCTTTCGACTCCTTATTTCGAACTGAAAAATAGCCTATGTCCTTTCTCAAGATCTAAAGATTGTCTGTGCCAAATTTCATCATAATCGGTTGAGAGGTTTAAGCGGAAAAGCATAACAGACAGAGTTACTTTCGAATTTATATTTGTAGGGATTCAGTGACACTACACAAGCCGTAATGTATTCAATTGTTGTTTATTTTCGTGTTATTTAGCTCTAAAACATGAAAGGTCACTCAAATAACATGATTGTATTAAACCTGTAGTATGTCAAATGAAGAGCGAATCCATGAATCGGTAATAAAAATATTCCGATGTTTGACATTTGTATTGATCTGCAAAAACAAACTTCTATAAACAAATCCGTTCTTTGCGTATTTTAACGTCCGATATTAATTCAGTCCGTGACCTACTCCCGCCCCCGCTCTGCGCCCCGCACCCATACGGGGGTGCCGTACCGCTCCCGAGTAGGGATGTTACGGAGGAGTTTTTGAAGGAATCTAATATTTTCAGTACGAAGAGCATTGAGTCTCAAAATATGTTCTTGATGGGCCCGATGGCGCAGAAGGTAGTGATCCTATCTTATACGCCAAGGGTCGTGGGTTCGATCCCCACACAGGATAAACATTTATATGATAATATTTGTGTTTGTTTGTTTATTTCTGTGTCTGGTTGTTAAATTATGTATTTAAGTATTATATTTGTGATTCCTTTGTTGTCTTGTCCGTAACACAAGTAGTCTAAGCGACGTTGCTCGGAGTCAGGTTAGGTACGAGATGTGATCTTCATTTAACCAGGCCTTTCTGTCAAAGTTACTTTCGTCAAAAAACTATATATGTTCTTTACAATACTATTCAAACGGCCAACGACCGTTATTAGAGATATTCGAGTCTATTTCAAATTAATCTGTAATTTGAAATTATACAGCAAGTTCATTAAGCGAACCACCAGCAATGTAAAAATGACTAGAAAGTCTTGGAGTGAAAGTTCCGTAGCATCCTTACTCCGTAGCAACACTGAAAGACCCGTTTAGACGCTCCGTCTGTTTAGCATAATATCATCGGCATGTAGTTTGCATAATAATTCATACTCGAAACCATCAAATGAATTACGGGAAACGAGGAGGGTACGTCAATGAATGCATATTTAAACAGAGAGACGCGAGCGCGGCCGGCGGTAGGCGGTAGACGTTGAGTTTTAC
Source organism: Heortia vitessoides (assembly GCA_020976665.1). NCBI lineage: Eukaryota > Metazoa > Arthropoda > Insecta > Lepidoptera > Crambidae > Heortia > Heortia vitessoides. Next base: position 20,022,292 of record JACJUM010003237.1, on the reverse strand, counting down.
CTACCCCGTAACACAATTAATTATTAACACGTCGATTGACTACGGAAGTTTGTGTAAAGGCCATCTAAGACGGAAATGCCACCTTATTCTCTAAACGGCAATCGTTAATCAAAGTTTTCATCACATCTCTTTAACACGAAACACTTTCGCAATTACTAGATGATGAACCGTCAATGAAGATTGATGAGCCCGGTGGCGCAGACAGTAGTAATCCGATCATCACCCAGGATAAACATTTATATGATACTTGGGTACGCGAACGTACAAAATTAAAAACCTGAATAAATAAAAATTTGTGAAATATCTTTTGTCAATCTTGAAAACAGAAACGACGAATAAAAATGTAAAAAGATAAATAAACCGCGTTTTAAAGCCGTTACAAAGTATTACGATATTTGTGTTTGTTCTGTGTCTGGGTGTTAAAAATAATTATTTAAGTAACATATTTGTGATTTCTCTGTTGTCTCAGAATCAGGTCAATGTATTGAAAGTTGTGTGAAAAAATCCGTATAATATTATATATTGTTGGATGTATTTGTTAAAGACATCCAATTAATAAATTCGGTTCGTGCAGCGAAGCGAAGCGTTTCACTTTTGTAGAATTTTTCGTTCATCATTCACTCTACACACTACATATTCTGTATAGTGTTGTTATATAAAATCCATAAAAAAGGTAATGTTGGTGTATTTACGAGAGGTGGATCTCATACAAAGGCGGTCTGCATTAGGACCTCACTTTCACCGATTTCTACCGTAAACAAATCATGACCTCTTTTAGTAAACTATTAAGCGTACGTGCCTGGACCCATTTAATAAATCTATCGAATAATCTTGTAATATGGTATTTCAAGTTCTATAAGTAAATAAGACAGATGGGCCAAAGTTTTTATAGCTCAGGTATCAATTCAAGAGTATTCCAATAACAAATGAATAACGTGTTTTTTTTGCAAGAATCTACCAATTTTAATCCCTCCACTCTACATCGAGCGCGGCCGCAGAAATAGGTAACACCGGTCGAAACCAATTCAAAACGTGCGCCCAGCAACGGTCTAGTGATTTTTTAGTTTTACTGTGAAATTTACTTTCTTATTTTATACTTTAATTTAACTGTTTGTTGTCATACTTAACAACATTTTGGTAGATAGATAAACGGGCCCGATTACACAGAGCAAATATTTATATGATGATATTTGTGTTTGTTCTGTGACTGGGTGTTAAATATATATATTTAAGGAGTATATTTGTAATTTCTCTGTAGACTGACGTCCGTAACACGAGTGTTTTAAACGACTTACCACGTAGGCAAGTCAATGTATAAGATGTTGTGGGAATTTGTCTACAAAACGCGTGATCAACAAGTAATAATGCGTTTATATTTAATACCTTAGCAAAATGTATTAAATCATTTTTGGGTTATTTTATTTTTAGAAGCACAACAGAAAAAAAATATGATTATATTTTACAAAAGTCCTACATATTTAATTACAATCACATTGTTGTGAAGTACAATAGAACAGTAGACAATAGAACAGTATCCCCCGTCTATATCCGGTGTCGTAAGAGACTGAGGTACCGGAACCGACAGCCTGGTATATCCATACAAAACATTGTATCTCAAGTGCATTGGGCAGGGATAGGCAGGATATCCGTCGTGGAGCTACGGTTTGCGATTGCCACCACGCCTGCCCAACGCGATACCCTTTTTGGAGATGCCTGTGTCCAACAGTGGACGTTCAATGGCTGGTATGATGCTGATGATGATTCAGTTACAAAGGTTACGGTTCCAACAAAGCCTTCCAGGGTCGTAGTTCGTAAGTCTAACAAAAGGCAGGTTAACTCACAAAGTCTTCGACGATCTCCTTAACCGCGCTCACGCTCAAGATGAGGATAAGCGGTGTGAGCGTCGTCCACCGGCCGGTGGGCGACACGTCCGGGATCTGCTGCAGCAGCGCAATCAGCAGGAAGAAGCAGTTTGAGTACCGGCGAAACTGCTCGAACAGGAACAATGGGATGAAGGATGGCACACTGCAAGAGAGGACAAAATATTATAACCAGAATTGTCAGTTGGGTGCCACTTGAGACTTGACTCAAAGAAAATAAATTATCCTATAATTTACACACTAATAGTTTTATATATAGTTTAGTAAAGAACCTGCGACAAGATAATAATAAATAAATAAATTTACACAATATCTCATACGTCGCCTGACTCCGAGATAAGTAGCTTAAACCACTCGTCTTACAGATGTCAGGCAACAGATGAATTACATATAAAAAACTTAAATACATATAAATAACATCCAGGCAGCACAAACACAAATATTCATCATATAAATATTTATCCTGGGTGGGGATCGAACCCACGACCTTTGGCGCAATATTATCTGCCACAACCATACCATCTGCGCCATTGGGCCCGTCAATGTCAAGACAAGGTCAAGTTAAATTACTGTATTCCGATTTGAAGAGTGAAAAGGCAAAGTAATTACTAGGCTGTAAAGTGACCTGACGATTTAATATCTTCATTAGGATTAAGCAATGCAACGTTGGCGGAGTACTGCTGATACCCTTGCGATGCCCAACTATGACGTACTCACACGCAGTATGAATACATATTTCCTAGATCAAAAGAGTGACCCACTTCCTAAACTGCGCGATTGTTTACATTATCTAGACGTTATAAAAGCTCAAACATCACAGATGTTATGGCTACGAGCTGACAATATTTGATAATCCTAGCGCGTGTTTACACATCAACGGAAATGTTTACAAACACAGCGCTGTCCAGGTGACGGTCGCCGTAGGAACGGGCGGTGACATCAGGGGTGGCAGCCTGCCAGCCAGCGCGGTGTGCGCCGCTGAGTGTGACGCGCGCCAACTATCGTGTGACCCAACTGTCGATATACGGTACGCACGCCGGCAGTAAAAGATATTTGCACATCCATAGTAAATCATTTGATGTTTCGCGGTCTACACACTTTCTGGTTGAGTTCTTGGTACCATTTTTAGATACAGTCTCAATGCCGTGAAGTACCGGCAGAGGATAATAGTATCACCCGTTGTGCCACGTGTCGTAAGAAGCAAATAAGGTAACAGAACCGACAATAGACGGCATACCCATCCTACAAGCGTGGCAAAAATGCAAAGGGCGGGGATAGGCAGCAGCATCGTCGTCACAAACTCACGCACTGCGATTGCCAATACTTCAGCCCAGCGCGGCAATAATAAGGCATAACCTAAGCCTAAGGGATGCCTATGCCCAGCAGACTAATTTGTTTCACTGACTTCTGTTGAGAGTGTTTAATCGAGTTTACATATTTTAATAAATGGGCATACTTAGATTATCAACGTAAAAAAATGATATTTAAAGGAGACCATAAGCTGATGCCTCATCTATGTAAGCCAACCAGCACTGAATCGACACCAGAGAATTTACGACGAAAACCAGAATGACCAACTTGCAACTACGGACCTGTACTTGGCTGTGGAGATACTATTCGACACGAACTTCTGCGGCTGCGGCCTGTTAACGAAAATGATGCGGTTTTGTTGCTCGCCCGCCGCACCGTCTGTCACGCCCGAGGTGGTCGCCTCGTCTTCATCTGGGGAAGATAAAACGATCTTTATAAATATATACAGAGAAAGATATAACGAGTCATGAGGGACCGACACGGAATAGTTGCACCTCGCATTTACCAGGTATGATACCTGGTAAAAGGTGAGAGGCAGCTGAGGTACTGAAATGGACAGGTAGGCATGTCCATTCAAGTCCAAGTGCAACAAGACATGAATCAGTATTCCCGCCGCGAAGCTCTTCACTATAATCGCCAGCTGTAGTAGTAATTCTGAGAAAAGTATACGTATAAGACATGGGAAGGCTATAGAAGTAAAACGAAAACATTACTAAATATATCTTCCCTTCAGCTTTCGTTTGGTCGTTATTCCGTTAATCGATTGTTTACTTTGATGTCGTGATTATGATTCGTATCATCACTATTCATTTAACAGGAAATTTGATTTTTTATCTTAACTGAAAAATAAACATGCTATAGTGTAATAACTAGATTGGCATCAATATAATAAATTCCAGTGTAGTCTTTCAAATGCGACCTTTCGCCGTACTATTTGTCATTCAGGCGAATCGCCTGCCAACTTCAATGAAAGCTCGTTCGGATACTCACGTCAGATCTCAAACGCAACCAGCAACGATTTCACGATAAACGTAAGTTTGACATTCAATGTAATAAATGTAAATGGCACGATAAAGTTTGTGCACTGTAATACATAATCAATAATTGCGTTATTGGAAAAGGTGAACACCGCCAATTGATATCTCAAGATGCTCATAAACGTCATATACTCCTATAGACGTCTACGGTTGGATAAAAGTGTCCACAAGAAGTATTTCGCCCACAAAAGCCGCGCTGGAATAGCGTGGTGGCAATTCCAGCGCGTAGCTTTGCGAAGGCAATGCTGCTGTCCAACAAAGCCTGTGAATTTGATCCACGCTGTCTCAGATGGATCGCCACCTCTCAATCTTAGTACCCATTTAACTAAAGACGAACAAAACAGTGAAGTTTTATTGGTGCAATGTATTTTGACCTTCATTTTATTTTCTATTGTAATATATACATAATGACGATGTAGAATGAGTCAATGACTGATGTTTGTCGAAGACCTTCTGTAAGTCATGATAGTTTATTAGTTTTTAGTTTGTATGCAAGTTTAGTACGGAGCTACTGAGATTTTTCCCTTAACTCAAACTGATAGACAAGGGGACGAATTTGTTGGTCAGTGGTTAGTCAAGCGGTGGTTAGCCATCACAGGGATATCACTGGCGCGTTGCGAACCTGGAGTCTTGAAGATATTATGTCCCATTATCCAACAGTTACACTGCCTCTCTCACCCTTCAAACCGGATCACATGTGCGATCACTGCTATTTGGCCGTAGAAATAGGTGAGGCACCAATGCAGACAACATTTGTACGAGGTTCACCTCTAGCGACAACGAAAGTAGAACGTAGTGATTCGATAAAAGTTACACTCACAGACTAATCCTTATTATCTCTGTTGCCTTATTGCAGGCCAAAAGACTTCGATCGACACCATTACTGGTTGGTTTTACGATATCTAAGGTAATATAACTTGATAACAAACAAAAAACTTCATGAGTGCGGTAATTTAATCAATTATTTATCATTGGCACCAAAACATGACACTGCAGAAATGTTATAGCCATATTTTATCGTCATCTTTATTATATATTTTCGTAGTAAGGTTTATCTGCGTAATCTTTGCTTAAAAATCGCATAGTTAAAGATCTGAGGATTTTTTTACTCGAAACTAGCCCGTATCTTTTTCAGTGAGTGGAAACGCATAATTTTTTATTTTTTATATATAATAACTGACTGACGCATAATTTAATAACTGAGATGTGGCGAGATGTGGCGTACCAGCTGAGTAGAAAAGTATCTTAGCCTGCACCAGGTGTCGTAAGTGGTGAATGAGGTATCGAAACCGACCGGGTCGTGGTACTTCAAATACAACACAGCGGGGATGGGCAACATTCCCATCGGGAAGCTATGCTCTATGATTTGCTACCACTGGGCCCATTTGCCCAGCGCGGCAATTATGGGCAAAACTCCTATGTCCAGCAGTGGACGTTCTACGGCTGCTATGACGACGACGACAATATAAATAGCGAGAAAAAAGAAATTTAGTTTTATTGAAACTTCATTACTTGACGTTTACACGCGCAACTCCGTTTTGCCGTGATGTGCCCACAGATTAGAATAATACCTCCCTCTGTATCAGGTGTCGTAAGCGGCAACTATAGTACCAGAACCGACAGATGGCGATATATCCATCCTAATCAGTGTAGCTCGAAAGCACATGGGCATGGATGGGCAGCAACATCTCCATCGCGAAAGTGGTGCTCTGCAATGACCAACACGCTTACCCAGCGCGCAATTACAGGCATAATTCCCCCTTTTTTGGAGAGGTCTATGGCAAGCTTCCAATGGCTGATATGATGATGAATCCGTTTTATATCCTAGAATAAAAAATTACTTGCTGTGCATAACACCAGCTTTACTACCATGACATACTATCCATTGTGGACATGAACCTTCACAAGACTGAACGTAGCTTCGCGACAATCATACTGCTGCCCATATCAAATCTGCTGAATTTAAGCCCCGCTCTTTATCATAAATATGATGCCATCTTCGGTTTCCTTATGACAGTCGCTTTTTACAAAACTTGGTTCGTACAGTGGGAGATGCTATTATATCATGACCAATGAAAGCACCGTCAGAACTGGACTAAGCGTTTCCAAAATTACACAGAACAAAAACAATGTAAGAAGTGTATCAGATTACTTTTAAGTAAAACTATTACATAATATGAGCACATCACACGGCGCCAGTAGACGATTTCAGCCAGGAAAACAGGATATTTCAATAGGTGTGACGTCATGGCTGTATCCACGCGTTTCAAAGGACAGCAAAGGTCCATTAATGGACAATAACGAGACGAATCGATCACATTTATTTAGCGAGTGACGAGGCCTTCATCTCAGGCCGAGGTCAACCGTCTGCTTGTTGGGTGACCACATACAAACTTCCCGCGACTTACGGCATTGCATTCTAATGCATACCGCTTCGATTTTATTATACCATCGATTTCGCTCTCCATGATTAGACATGTGTAATCCCAATTGACTTTTGGTCACAAAAATTTTCATTATTTAATGGATTCAGCAATAAAAGTAACTAGGTTATACCAAATTAAAAGCTGTATTTTAGCAAACATGCAACGTCCATATCATATTCTGATGTTACTCGAAGAGACGATAAAAAGGTAGTAGACAGAGTAGAATAATAGCTCCCACTGCATCAGGTGTCGTAAGAGGCGACTAAGGTACCAAAACCGACAGACGGCGGCATATCCATCTGAAACAGTGCAGCTGAAATACACAGGGCAGGGACGGGCAGCAGCATCGCCGTCGCGAAAGCTGCGCCCTGCAATTGCCAACACGCTTGCCCAGCGCGGCAATAATGGACAATTAAATATCTATTCCTGGAGAAGCCTATGTCCAGCAGTGGCAATTCCAAAACTTGAATTTTATTTATTTGTAGAGACCATCATCATCATACCAGGATGATGGTCTCTACAAATACATAAAATTCAAGTGTCTGTCTGCGATGCTAACTTTTTATAAAATTAATGTACATATGCGAAAGTATATTAAGATTTTTTTTAAGTTTGTTTAGTCTACTTTAACAACTTTAGCGGCTTTCACGGGTAGACTGCTAATGTCACTTCAAAAATAAAAACTAACATCTTATTACCGTCTGGCCATACCAGTATATATATCCTGGCGATTAAAACAGCAGGAAGAATATCATTTGCAATAATTGCAATACCCTGTTCAATATCGAACAAAAAACTACTTCGTTTTCGTAAGAAAAATAGCGAGCATTCTACGATACTGTAATAACATATAGTGATCAATTCAAATTTTTGTTATATCAAAATATGCTGTTATTTTCTATTTCACTGTTATGTCCCAAAAGAGGGAGCAACGAGTATCTCTTTCTGGAGGTCAATTCAGAAATATGTACGTAAAGAATTTTTAAATATCTAATACCTAACATTTTTTGTCGGACAACATTAATGTTGGTAGCCTTGTGATATAAAACGACGCGTCCGCTAACGACCTTTATTACAGAGCCAACTTTCCCCGGGCTCGTTATTATTTGAACAATAGTGGGCAGCGCTTGTACAACTACATTTAACATGGATTAGCCGGTAAACAGTATTAAGCCCCGAATTATCCGGCCGGCTTTCACGGTGAAGGCACGCCATTCGCCCTATTTATTTGAATGAAAAAATAATCCCCATCTACTCGTAGATAAATCCGTTCATAAATAAGTTGAAAGATGACTCGGTCTGGTCCACTATAAATGGATTTCTCTTGGAATATTCTCTAACTTTCACGCGTTCAGTTCTTAAATAATATACTACTTTTCACTGTAGAAAGTCCATGAGGTTATCAAGCAGGTTACTTTGGCTGTATTAGTCAACTCAAAGTAGCTCAAGAAAGGTGAATAATCGAGAGGATCGTATGAGAACTCTTCTTTACGGTATATATTCAAGATTGAGGAAGGTATAAGAACCAAAGTTACCGATGCAGCCCTGCGTATCAGCAATTTCAAGGGCGCACAGCACGCAGAACTTACTGATGGCCAATGAAGCCGAAGTTTCTAGAATTAAATGGACATACGATCTGACTAGAACTCTAGGATAGCCTCTACGATCTTTGGCGCATAAGACAGGACCACCTCCCGGGCCCGTCAAAATATGCAGTCACAAGCATTTAAGTATTATTCGGTATCATAGCAGGAATGAGGAAAATCAAAAACGTTTTGTTGTGCATCTTATTATACCTCGTCAGCACTCGCGTTGCGCAAAACTGAAACAATTGACAATAAACATTCAGACGCCTTCGTAGGTCGTCTAGATGTTAAACGAACGTACACAAGTTGGTTCGACTTCTCAAACATGATATTTAAAATGATATTAGGATGACACTTGCTGTGAGGTACCGGTAAAGTAGAATAGTACCTCCCTCTGTACCACCTACCAGGTGCCAGGTAAGAGGCGACTAAAGTACCAGAACCGACAGATGGTGGTATATCCATCCCAGACAGTGTAGCTCAAATATATAGGGTGGGGATGGGCGGTAGCATACCCGTCGCGAAAAGACGCTTGACAATTATTGACAAAATTCCCCCTTTCTTGGGGAGGCCTATGTCCAACAGTGGACTTCCAATGGCTGTAATGATTATGATGATAATAGGATGACACAATTAATAGAACTTTTTTAACAATCTGAATTTCCTACAGGAAATAGAATGGGACCTTGTTCTGTTTTGTCTGTAACAGTACTACAACACATCGACATTAAACTATGGTTTAATATGGCTAGATTTAGGGCTTAGGTTGTCGAGTATACGCCTCATGCATCGGCCATCACCTAAAAAGTAATAAATTTTGTCTGGAGAAATCTTGACGAGAGTCCAAGGTTCGATAAACGACGGTTATAAGATCGTGCATCTTTCTAGTCGGTGTTCGTGAAAACTGCATTTATCAGATTCTACCGGCGCACTGACTCACTGCAGAGTTACTTCCGAAATCAATTACCACGCCACTCAGCGTACGCCTTTCTAAAGAAACAAAACGAGGCAAACCGTTTCAGAAACGTTTTCTAACAAAAACTTGGCGTTAGCAAATAATTTTCCCTTATGCAAAATATTCAAGCTTTTTGACGAAAGTTTTTTTGTGTTGGAATAGTGAAATAGTTGAGACCAAAAACAACGAAATCAATACTTTTTTCCAACTTGAACTAGTTAAAGGCGACGATCGTTAAGCACGGGAGATGTAATGAATTCCATCATTAGCAATTACCAATTAGACTAACATAATACGAGGTAAACCAACTCAACGTAATGGTTGATGTAATTTAAAAAATTACTTCTTCTATTTACTTGGTTCTTATTAAAACTTTTAGGAAATATTCAGAATTGATTAAAATTTATTGGTTCATTTCATTAAACAAAACCAAGGTTGATCTTCAATTGAAAAGGTTAGAGTCGTACAATCGACACAGCGGTGGGAGACAAGTTTGTTTCAGGAAAATATAGTAACTCAGAATTATATCTACATTATAGAAATTCAAATGGCATTATAATTATGTTGCCTGTAAGAAATTGCATTTAGTGATAAGGCCGCCTCTTGTACCTACTATTCCATGTTTTTGTGATGTACTTGTGTTGTTTTTAATAATAAAGATATTGTACGCCAAGAAAAACGTATATTATTAAAAGTATATTATTATTATAGTTTAAAGAGCGAGCCTACTACAGATTTAATCTAGCGTCTTTGATTTTTATTTCAATGGTGTTATTTATTTAACTTTATGCACATATATAAATCGATGTACATATATAAATCGATGTACATAAGACTGACTTAATGCCAAGTGGCTTTATCTACCAGTCAACCGTCGGACCGTTAAAGCGGAAAAGAAACCAAAGCAGTGCAAAGCAAAACAAAAAAATATTTAATAATTATAGCAATAATAATAATAAATAAAGAAAGTATTAAAACATACAATTATATAAACAAAACTATTACACAATACGAGCACTATATGAATTTACCGGATATAGGTGAGTGAGAAAAAAGGGGAAAATTTAAGTGAAAACATAAGAACTAAAGAGAATGCGTAAGTCTTTCTAGAATACAGATTTACATGATGATTTTTTTATATTAACAGAAGGAAGGAAGCATATTCCGGTATACCCCGGGACAATGTAGGATCCAGCGAAAGACAAAGATTAGTTGTCAGGGATAACTCGAAAATTAGGCTACATTGAATGCGTAGATCAGGCTGACATTCAAATTGTTTCTTTATCACAAACTTACTCCACGAGACCAATTTTATCGATATATCTCCTGCTATGATCCACAGTAGCACATCTAGAGAATACTCAAAATTTTCCTCGCCCTTGCACGCTCCGGTGGCAATCGTAAAGCGGCGGTAATGCTGTCGCCCAGAGGTATTCATGCAACGCAGTTTCGGATAGATATGCTGTTCCGAAACATTGAATAAATTACTTATTCCTTTTGACCTTTCAAAATGGTTCAATATTAATATTATCAGTATTTTAGAAAATCTGAGTTATTTGATTAATTACGCACGTTAAATTACGCAGATACGAGTTTTTGAGCACTTTGTTGTTTATCTTCATATCGTTGTTGAGGGGCCCGAGTTAATAGAAAAAAGTAAGAATCAGAAACGTAATTACATGATAAAATATTTGAGTTAAAAAAAATGATGAGACAACATCCGATGTGTCTTCTATATTATCAGGTAGTTCAGTTTGAACGATATGTGCCATAGAATATTTGCCTGAAAGTACTTGTCATAAGATTACGTTCGACCCTATCTTAAAATTTGGAGTTAAACTATCAGCACAGAACAGTGTCTCACTCTGTACCCAATAACGTAAGAGGCGTCTGAGGTAGCAGACACAACAGATTGTGGTATATCCAACCTGCAATTGCCACCTCACCTGCACAGTGGGCAAAATGCCCAAAAGTCCTTTTTAGGAACATTATGCCCAGCACGTGAATGGCTGACATAATGACGCTATAATCCAAAAGCAACGACAAACACTCAGACCCAACCACAAACATATTTTTTGTTGGTTTAAGGAATAAACTTCGATCCGGATTCGTACATCCTTTTGTGATATTGTCTTCAAAGATGCTCCCAGGTGATAAAATAAGGAAATGAACACGGCGACTCGTTCCAAACAGGTCGATGGAGAAAATAGTTCGCAAATGTTGTAACTTCGATCGTCATAGCAGCCGCAGAACGTCGACTGCTGAACCATAATTGTCACGTGGGGCAGACGTAGTGGCAATCGTAACGCGGACTTTTCACGACTGGAATGCTGCTGCCCTTCACCACCTCACCCGATGTATTTGAGCTACACTGTCTCGGATGAATATACCGCCATCTGTTGGTTCTGCTACCTTGTTCCTCTCTGACGACGCCTGGTACAATAGGTGATACTATTACTATACTATAATACTTTAATGTTCAGCACACACGACACAAATACTTAAAAATTAAATAAATAAAATGGGCGGCCTTATCGCATAAGAAAAAGAAGGTTCTGGTGCACCGAATCAAGATAACAAAATTACATACATACTTCGTCTGTGAGAACAGTCTTCCATGTGGTTGTGTAGATAAATAATGAACGATCTCTAGACAAATTCCTTTGCAATAACGGTCTGCTTACACAATACGCATACACGGATTTGGAGAGTTATTCAGTTATCAAGACTAAATTAGATTTCTAATATGTAAGAAGCATAAAACCGAATGGCCGCGAAGGGAAACCCACGTATTAAGGCAGTATCGTATCTCTCACTCAGTTTTTCCAATACCTTCGGAATAGGTTGATTTAGGAATACTCATGGGATGAATGAGACATGGAAGTATAAACTAATTAAATGCCCCAAAATTTTACACCAAACATCCTCAAATATGTACTATCCTAATTATGATATTCAAATTGGGCTGCGTCCTTGCGACGGGGCCGAGTAATTATGACACGTCGTCAGCAGCCCTTATATGGTTGCCCTGCGCAGGCGCAAGTGCGCAACGGAAAATTTGCGCCAACACACAATAACTACCTCAAGACAATGTCTCCTCATTACAGTTATGACACACGAGCTCTATATTGTATATATATCAGCATGCCTAAACTTATTTGAAACGGATTTATTTATATTTTTAAGTGTTTTCATTTATTGCAGCATTATTCTTTTGATATTGACGGGCCCGATGACGCATACGATAGGACAAACATTATATGATGAATGTTTGTTTGTTTTGTGTCTGATTGTTAAATATCTATGTTTTTGATTCCACTGTTGCCTATAGTCCGTAACACAAGTGCTATAAGCGACTTAGCTTGGAATCAGTTCAATGTATCAGATGTGGTGTAAATTAAATTATTAAACAACCATAAATACAAACATTGTTAAGTTAAAAAAAAAAACAGAAATTTCTAACTAAAAGTAACTTCACATCTCAGTTAAGAAATTATATTATTTTTTATATAATATAACCTATGTTACTTGGTAAAGATATTTTGAAATTTTTTTGAAATTGGTCCTGTACTGTATGTGTTTATCCGTTACATACATACATACAACATTTTCCTCTTTTTTAAGGATAGCGCAAATGAAATACGGGAAATACGTTGCGATATCATTCATCCATTTTCGGATACAATCTATCTCGCCTTCGGGTACATCCACATCACGAGCGAACTCGCAGGCACACGAATACTCTTTAAATAAAGTAACTTCTAAACATTTATTGCTATAGACATAATTGTGCGTGACACTATATTTTTTTACATATATCTTTCAGGTGAAATAATCCCACATAAGTGGTGGTCTTTGTTGGAATAGTGCAATACGCCATAGGGGAAGGTACTATTTTTCTCTGTCGGAACCTCACAGCCTCAGTTTATTACATACCTACACTATTAAGTTAAATGATATAAAGTAAAAGCGATATGCATTAAACTGATTTTAAAATATAAATGCACCATACACATCAGATTACGACATTTCCGCGCCATTATAAAATGCTCGCCAGCTGCGTCGTTTCACAGCCCACGTCACTTACACGAGCCTGGCTAGTAGCTCTTTCACTCTATGAAATCCTAGGTCTTTTAATAGGGCACCCACAAAGACTAGACACACGTAAGGTCAAGGGTGAGCGTTTATCACAGTGCTTAACTGTAGGTCACAAATCCAATTATAGTTATAATGTTCTAATAGGAAAAAATAGTACACAAGAGAAAATATTTGTGAGGTCACATGGACACCAAATTAATGTTATTTCAATTTAGATGCTACAATTATTATTCACTAAAAATATGTAGATTGTTAACTACCTGAGACAGGAAATAGTAGGTATTTAGTTATTTGATCATATTTATTTTCTTCAGTCATATACATGTCAACAGGTAAATACTACTGAATATATTAAAGGCATGCACACACTGACATGTCAATGGGTTTTGTTATGTGTAAAAGTATGTAGGCACATGTCATGTCAATTAGAAATAAAAAAATATTTTTCTTATTCATATAACTAAAACATTATGTACTATGCAGATTGTTGTAGTAAGCAATCTAAACACATTAAGTCTCAAGTAAATGTAGCACAGAAACAATCAACAATTAAAGGTTGTACAGATATAATTACATGAAAAATAACAAATATGAAGCAAAGTAATATCCACAGAACAAAGCTACCAATGAGTGTTATGAATAGTTATTACCAGCTTTGTTGAGAGTTACAAATGAAATTAAAACATTAATTGTTCAAATTGGAATAATAATTACTAGGAAGTAATTGCAAGCGCGTATCATCAATTTGATGTATTGACTCATAACTGGAAAACAGCTGGTGATTATCAATAATTGAATTAATAAAGGGAATTATGGATATGGTGATAATAATATTATTTACTTTCACATTCTTCTTTTACATTGTTTCAGTATAGTATTACAGAAATAATGTTATTTAATAGATATAGACTAATACATAAGTAACAATTGAAAATAGTATGTTCTAGTGGCCTAGTAGTGTAGACTTGTTTCTGAATAAATCATGTACTGATTAGAATCACCCCTTCAGTTAGAGGCCGCCCCGCGACCTTGGCCCCGCTACTGGCTCACGGTTAAGGTTGATATTTTTTTGACTCCGGATTATAGGGCCAAGTAGCTACTATTATTATAATAAGTACCTTTTTTACAATAGCTATATCATATACATTTTTACAAACATCCAATGTATTTATAAGATACTAGCAGAGCTCTGCGGTTTCACCCACACAGTTCCTGCACCCATTAGAATATTTATTTTGAAGTTATTTATCTATTCATGAAAATTTTTTAATTCAATCCATTAGTTTAAGAGTACATTAGTTTCAAATATTATTTTTACAACAGTAAAAATAATATAGCCAATGGTACTCCGGTAGAATGTAATTTTCTATTAGTGACAGAATTCAACTCAGTACCTTATGAGTCTATGTGTTACAAATAAAAATTAAAATATTTTCTTTTTACAATATCAGTATATATGTGTTGATTTAATGGGAATGTGAAGAATTGAATGCGGCACAAGCCTACATGCAATTTAATAACTCATTAAATTTTATTGCATACTTTTTCCATCACAATACTACTCTTCAGAATAGAGAAAATAAACTTACTAATAACTTTGTTTCTACTTTCAACATGTATAATTGCTGCAATTAAAAGAGTAGTTTATGGTTTACACAATTTTTATCATTAGTGTCCTTCGAGTAAATCCAAACACTTGAAAAACTAATAAATTACTGCAAAAATAATATACTTTAACTAAGTATATACACAGTCTCTGGATATGTGATGGTAACTATTCATGTAATTTAATTTTTTCCTAAAAAAACTGCCACAAGAAACATGTCAAGTGTATATGTGTACAGTAAAGATAAACAGTTCCAGGTAAACTTCGGCGACTAGGCGAATTGAAATTTATGGCTCCAATAAAAAGGAACACTTACTGGGTAAGACTGAATGTGGCGAGGGAGCAATTAGGCATAATTAACGCAGCTATTATCAGACACTCACGCTGGTTCATCTTGAGCACCATGGCCCGGTAGAACCTCGAAAACGGCGCCATCACATTGTGGTTGTGGAAAAAATGGGTGAAATTCTCGACGAACGCCATTGAGCCAAACTCGCCTGTTCCGTCCAAACACTTAACACGATCCTTCACACCGTTTAGAACCTAATAGAACACTAAATTTGACACACATTATCACCACAGAAACTACAGCGAATTTAGAAATGCGAAATCACTAATAAACACACAGCCTCTGCGACTGAAAAATTCATTTTCAGTATTTTGGGGCGCTACAAAATAAACACACGTTTTGTTATCGCTCTGGCATTTGACACGCGTTCAATTAAAATATTTGTTAAAATTGTTTCGAGGCGTTTTTTTACATGTTGACATCACAAACAACCGCTACGCGAGTTTTACGATCGATTCTTCCTCCACCCACACCACTAGTGTTGCCTGTACTCAACTTGTCAACAATATCGACAATAAGCTAATTGATGTGAAGTTAAATCCTTTGGTTTCTCTTTAAAAATAAAAGTTAATGGTTATTAATTTAAACCAATTGAAACCTATAAACTTTAAATTAAATCAAAAATTTGTGAAAGTTTTTAAAAACAAAATTTATCTTTGTTTTTAAAATTAAAATATCTTGTGAAGTTATTCATAAAAACACATGCCCAAATGTCAAAGTATAAATGTTTAATAAAGCTTGTTTTAACTACGATTCAAATCAGTTTTAATCAGTGTAGTGAACGCATAAATGTTAAACAATACTGTTGTGTTTGTTATAAACGTTACTAGGGGTAAGTTATGACCATCGTGCACAATGGTCTACTTACTGACAAGAAAGATAATCAAGAAAGATATAAAGTTCAATCTGACTAGATTGAACTTCATACAAGTGATACGTAAATTATATGACCAATTTTGAAATCAATTGTTACGTTTAAATTTAATTTTAAATGCGATATTGGTTGTATAGGTTGCTTTGTCTCTACTTGTGTGTCTAACAAATTATTATTATAATCCTATTTTAAGGTTTTGACAATATATGGTAATTATTGGATTCGCAATAGCCGATAAAATCAAACACAGATATCACTTTATAACTCGCAAATCAAATATTGATAACTCGTGTTGTAATACTGCCTTTACATGCAGCTGTATGTATAATTACGTTCGTCATTTATATGTTCACGGAATGACATTTAATAATCTATATAAAAGATTATTACTTTGATACCCGTGGACTTTACAATTTCAAATAATTTTAAGCATAATCGAACTGCATAAATATTTAGGTTAGACACATCTAAAAAAATATATAAAATTACACATTAATAATTATATTCCGTAACCAAGTTTTGGAATATAATATCCTATATTCCTTTTATTTCTTACAATATCATATCTACCTACATTGTTTTAATTTCTTGCAATTAACAAAGCACCAAATTGTGAGTTTTCATCACATCACAAACATTAGCAGGGTATGTATACCACAATCTGCAATTCGTAACATGATTAAAAATTTTTTTTGACACAAACCTTTTAGAATGACCGTCGAAAACGGATTATTAAAGTATAATAACAGAAGCTTTAAAACGAAGTGTTATCTTGCAGTTACCGTTCTAATTCTTCGAAGCCGTGTTCTAAACAAGTAATGAGTAGACTGAAACAATAAAAAGACTTAAAAATGAATACAGCTTATATGTCGATATTTGTTTATACAACACTAAAAAAATACAACATCAGCGCCACGGCACGTCAGGCACTGGAAACTGTCTGACATTACAATTGACGTTTAGAGAATACTTGCCACTGGATAATATATTATTTTAGAAAATAAATATATTAAAATGACGAATTACCTTTAATTTGCACTATATTATATTTTTAAACAAGTGAAGATTGGATTATCCAACATAATTTTGACCAGATACAAGATAAATAGCTCGGCTACAGCTCAAACTATGCATGCAATTATTCTAAATCTTCACAATCCATTATGAACCGTCACGAATAGAAGTAGAGTCCGAAATTGGTTGAAAACAGTAACTTTTTTATGGCTTCATTATACGTACATGCATACACAGGTACATCCGTATGTGCAATTTATTTTCGCTCAGTATTATAAAATATAAAAGTATATGCATAGCCGACAACACTGCCAAATGTATATATAAAAGTATTTAATTACACGAAAGTATTTCAGTACTTCTTCACTTCTCTATGGGATGGTGCGAAAGTTCACGTGGCACGTGCACTTAATGCATTAACTCGCTGTGCTAGGAAGAGACAAATTTATTGCACACTTATTGTTTGCCACTGTTACTGTAGTTAGGCTCTCCCAGAGTGCCCGGCTTTACTGTATTAACATAACCTACAACACCTACATATTGTTTGCTTTATCAACAAAACCTGAAATTTGTGAATCTTTTGTCAATCCTATGGCTTAGGAGTAGGGGGGTGGGATGCCGCCAGGAGTAGAATAGTACCTCCCCCTGTTAATGAAACCGACAGATGGCTGCATGTTCTCGTAAAACTGCGTAGCTCAAATGCAACTGGGTGGTGATAGGCAGCACCATTCCTACCGCGAAGCTACGCTCCGTGATTGCAACCACTCCAATGTCGCTCGGCAATTGTGGGCAAAAGTCCCATTTTCATGAGGAGGTCTGGGTCCAGCAGTGGACGTGTTACGGCTGCTATGATGATGATGATAGTAGGCATGAACTTACTATTCGTACAATGGTGTTGGAGTCTAGATAGTAAATAGAGCTTAAGGATCAAATAATAACTAATGAAATTCTCACATAACACAGTCTGTAGTAGAACGTAGTGGATTTGATTAGACGATAGTGAAAAAACGTAAATATTGTCGGCTCAGCAATTTGGCAAGGCGCGGGCGAGCCGGCGCGGCCAGCCGCGGGCCGCTGCCCGTGCCAAAACGCTGCCTGCTCACTGCTCAACTATCATTACAGTATTATCCAAGCGATTCAACAGCTGTCATGTAATTTGAACATATGAATTATGCTTCGATAAATAAAAACCATCTCTGTTATTGACTTGTATACAAAATTTGTCGTGAGGTACCGACAGAATAGAATAGTACCTCCCACTGCACCATCGTAAGAGGCGACTAAGGTACCAGAACCGACAGATAGCGGTATCTATCCGAACGATTATTCATTATTAGCAGTGCTATTTATTTTAAAACAGATTCCTATTTTTTATAAAAATATAATATGGCCTTCTTCTATAAATAGACAATCCAGAACTGAAAGAATTTTTCAAAACTAAACAGCGGTTTCCTAGATTAGCGCGTTCACAAGCAATCAAACTCTTCAGCTGTATAATATCAGTATAGATATAAATATTTGTCATGGACAGGTAGTGATCCCATAACTCTTGGGGCACGAGGTACGGATAATACCATATACGCAATCGGGCAGTTCAAAACTTTGTTAGACGTTTAGTTAGCGTTAAGAGAAATAAAACCTAATAATATTTTAATTGTAAAATGTTGTTTCTTTTGTGTTTTAGGTGAGAGAATCATTTACGGTTATATTTTATGCAATTGGTTAAGCGTAGACAGTGTAATATAAAAATATTGATGTCTAATAAAACCTTTTGTATTTTTAGAGAAACACAATTGCGTCTTTATTTTATCTTTCCAATAAAATTATTAAACATAGGAGTGTAGACATTATAAA
Source organism: Heortia vitessoides (assembly GCA_020976665.1). Classification (NCBI taxonomy): domain Eukaryota; kingdom Metazoa; phylum Arthropoda; class Insecta; order Lepidoptera; family Crambidae; genus Heortia; species Heortia vitessoides. Next base: position 20,003,302 of record JACJUM010003237.1, on the reverse strand, counting down.
TCAACATTTAAAGCCTTTACGTCAGGATCTTCTATTTACGGATAGAATAAATAAAATTTTTATTAGGGTTTATTTCTCCTAACGCAAACGAAACGTCTAACAAAATACACAAATGACACACGTCACAAATGTCACTGTCGTAGCTGTCGGGGGCATGTATTAGTCTTTAGTAGACTTTGCGATTAACGCGGCAAAATTTTAATAGAAGGCACATGGCTACATTGAAGATAGGCTTTACATATATTTGTCTGTGACTTTTGTAATATTAGATTAGTATAGATGCTTTAATAAAATTATCTGAAGAAAAAAATGTAGTTCTTGTATCTTAAATCTTGATGATTATAGGTAAAGTGTTTATGAGAGCCTTGTTTTAATAAAGATACCTTTGAGTTTGCGTTTGTATTATGTTTTGGATTCATTTTCTTTTTTATTATTTTTTTATTTTGTTTAGTTTATGGCTGTTTAATTATTCTTTTTAATATTGTTTGTACCAATAAAGACTTCATCTTTTACCCGAAATATAGTTGTATTTTTATTAATTAACGTACGTAGCTGTTACAAGGATATGTTCGATAGTGTATCTATTCAAATAAATAAATAATAGAAATTACAATTGGTTAATGCTATAAGTAGTAAACCTGCGGAATGAGCCGTGGGGTACCGAGGGAGTGGGATAGTACCTTTCTTAGTACCAGGTGTTGTAAGACTGAGGTACCGAAACCGACAGATGGTGGTATATCCTTCTGAAAGCGCAGCTTAAATACTACAGGGCGGAGATAAGCAGCAGGATCTTCGTCGCGAAGTTTTGCGGCATTTATAAGCCTAAATCTCCTAATCTTGGGTAGGCCAAAATCCAACAGTGGACCTTAGGAGGCTGATTTGATGATATTGACGGGAAATGGTAAAGCGGTCAGGTATTTAATTACTTGTCAATTAAATCGAAAAATTAAAAATTCATATAATATTTCATACATTTCTTTACCTGCACGAATCCAAAAATATTTGTTACTGTAAAGCAAATAAAAAAACGATTTCGATTCATAGCGATCGTAAATATTTGGATGAATTTGGCAGAGGTTGGCGAGCCGGCTGGGCAGAGCAGCAATGGCGGCGCGGGTGCCAATGTCATCGACTATTATGAAAGTTTTAGGAACCCACTTCGAATAAAACTTCCAAAACATATAAAAGACCAAACCCACCCGCTCCAGAATTCATCACTTAAAGTTGTGGACTCGTACGTATACCTAGGACAAATAATCCAGCTAGGTACAACTCGGCTGTACAGCATTGGGACAACTGAGACTCAAGATGTGTTATGTGAGATCAATGTGTGTTACCAGCGGTGGCAGCAAAACATTTTCTATTACTATAATCGTTGTTAACCAACTCAAAATACCAATACGAGCTTATCAAGAGGGCTATGCTTGGAGCCTCTATGCTCAATCGAGTCAGGAATGAGAAGAGTAAAAGAAACAATGTTACCGACATTGTCCAACAAATTGGCCAAGTGAAACATATAAGAAGCATATACATAGTTTAATTCATTATATAAATTCCCACAACATCTCATAGTGACGGACATCAGGCAACAAAGGAATCATAAATATATTACTTAAATACTTACACCTAGACACAGAAAAAATACAAAAATCATCGTATAAATATTTGTCCTGGGTGGAGATCGAACTGACGACCTTTAGCGTACAAAACAGATTACTACCGTCTGCGACATCGGGCCCGTCGTTATAATATCATTTGTTAAAACTGTTGGCGTGTTCAGATAAAAATACACACAAGTTTTTTGCAATATAAATATATGAATAAACTGTAATTGTTAAAAACGTTTTAAATGTTCTATATTCATGGATAAAACAACTGAATGCAGTGAACTCTGAAACATTTATTTGATTGAACAGTCCGACTCTCGATGAAGAGCCTTTGCAAGGGATTGCACAAAGTGCGTGAATAAACTTCAACGTGGCGTGGTGGTATGAACAAGTACAGTTTCTGATCCTGGATTCACACGAGTTTCGATGTAAAAGGGAAATTTAAAAAATTCTGGCGGCCGAGTCATCCTCAGCCTCAACATAAAATATCAAAATCGCCTAAAACGTATAAAACAATTCATCACACAAAATTATCATTTACGTCTTGTCTGATAAAAATAATTTAAAATAAAATATGTCGTGTACACGTCTATGCTATTATCTAGTTAATATTACATATAATTATGAATATTAGTATGTATAACAGTAATCTGTAAGTATCTATAATAAATAAATATTTAGTCTGTTTATTTCTACAGAATTATTACACTACCCTCCACATCATGTATTCTGATTTGTAGGAATGGACGCGCAATGTGCTCTTTAGATTTGCGGTGTAACGGAGAACGGCTGCGTGTCCAACCATTAATTAAGTTCGGCTGCACAATCGTAGGGCGGACGTAAGGAATCACCGACTGTGTTGGATTCCCAATTAATTGCGCGCTGTGCCATTAAATCTGGGATCGGTAAAATGCCACGTTGGGCGCCAATATCAGATATTGCAGGCTAAAACATCTACACTGCTTATACCTACACCTAGTCGAGGCTTATATTTATTTTTTGGACGAACGTAATACTGAACTCATCAGATGCAATTTTCAGCGCCACCAGATTGATAGGCGAGCTCGCTTATTTGTGAACAACTTTTTGAGCACTTCTCGTTTGTCTCGAGGTCTTGATGCCGGGTTTGATAGCGATCAGACCAGCTTTTGAAGCTGGATTACAGCTTGAGTGGCCAGTATTGGGGTCATTTGGGGTAAAAAGTAGAACTGAGAGCGTGCGCGAGCACATGGCGTGCATAGACTGCACGTCGCACGATCAGTGCAACCGGGGAGAACATCGTACAATCGCATTAAGTTATTTGATCATTACTAATATTATAAATGCGAAAGTAACTCTGTCTGTCTGTCTGTCTGTAACGCTTTCCCGCGTAAACCTCTCAACCTATTTTGATGAAATTTGGCACAGACAATCTCGAGACCCTGAGAAAGGACATAGGCTATTTTTTAAACGAAACAAGGGTTGAAAGGGGGTGAAAAGTTGTATGAAAGTATCGCAATTTTTAGAGCTAGAAACTTGAAACTTATTTTGCAGGTCATTAATTCAATATAAATAAACATGACATTCAAAGTTTATATAAGTTGAGGCAAAGAGGTATGGTACCCAAAAAAACTATTCCACGCGGACGAAGTCGCGGGAAGTGCTGGTAATATGTAAATAAATATGTTATGAGGAATTTGGTTACACTTTTTTTGTAGAAAGTTTTGTGTGACTCACAGAAGAGTACGAAATTATAAACAAAATATAGACTTTATCACAGAGGTGAAGTTACAGGAGCCAACACATAAGGTCAGAGAAAATAATTCATTCTGCTACGTTCTTGAAAGGTACACAAACCTTGCCCTAGATGTTGCAGTATCGAATATCGATTAGAGAGTAAAAGAGTCATTCCACAGACGACAAGTGCAGTCTCATCACGTAATTATCAACCTCACGTGAAATGTCGTCTTCTGCTGGATATGTTACCAATTAACCGTACACGAGTATTTACCAATAGTCACGCTGGGCAGACATGATGGTAAGAGTTTAGTGACAAGGATGCTACTGCTCATCCTTGTCTTGTTGTATTAAACTTATTTGAAAAGGGTATACCACCTGTCTGTTGGTGCCTCAATTAACTTAAATTATGTCATTTGTGACGGAGCTGCTGTTATATACAAGACTAGCAGAATCCTGCTGCTTCACCAGCGTTTAGTTGTAAAACTTTCACACCTTTTACCCCCTTAAGATGAATGATTTTCGAAAAATATTTTACACGTGTTGCTTGACAATAAATTAATAATACTTGATTTCATTCGAATAACTTTAAAAACGGCAAAGTTTTATACTAACTTTGTACCTTCGTTTTACCCTCTTTGGGAGTGAATTAAAAGAAATCCTTTCTTACTACTCTTACTACTCTTTCTAACCCTTGTGCAAAATTATAAGTTTCTAACCCTCTTAGTTTAGCCCTGCATTGATATGTCAGTACAGATTTTATGTAATTGCACTAACCAAAGTGAGTCGACCGGGACATTACGTTTAATTAAAATGAATTACTGTAAATTGGTGTTAAATTTCAATTATAGTTCCAATAGGGCATGCACGGTGGCAGGCACAGCGCTGAAGTCACACAAGGCTCGCTAATTAGCTAACTGATCGAAATAGATTGTACTTCGAAGCACTAGGTTGCCGTGAGTGTTCGCTTCAATCGTTTACCAAGTTCGATGAAGTCGTTATTATCTAAATGTGTATAAATGGATTTTATATTAATGAAAAAAAATTACGTTTCAAAATAGCTCGTATTACTTAAAAAGAAAACTACTTTTTATCGCGAGCACGGCTGATTTAATAATATTTATTACTTTCATATAGTTATAGTATGAGATATATGTAATTCCGTAAGTTATTTCCTTTTTAATTCATTGATATTTTGTAATTGTTTGCTGTTTCTTAATAAGTTAACAAAAAAATAAACAGCTTTTTCAAGCCGTGATGAGTTATAATTATATTAGGTCCATACAAATGAAATTGGTGCTGTTAAAGGTACCGGCAGAATAGAATAGTACCTCCTCTGTATCAGGTGTCGTAAGAGGCGACTAAGGTTCCAGAACCGACAGATGGCAGGATATCCATCCGAGACAATGTAGCTTAAATGCATAGGGTGGGGATAGGGAGCAGCATCCCCGTCGCGAAAGCTGCGCTCAGTGATTGCCAACATGCTTGCCAACCGCGGTAATTATGGACACAATTCCTCCTTTCTTGGGAGGGCTATGTCCAGCAGTGGACTTCTACTGGCTGTAATGATGATATGAAATTAGTGTAGAGTCGTACTGACCACTTTGATCTGAAATATCTCCTCTTTGGTTAAGAATACTAAATTCAAACTTATAAATTGATTTAGCTGGTACATTTGAATGTTGAAAACTGCCATAAATTTGTTTTTTTCTCTCATTATTTTCATTGGCGTTACTTATTACCGCACAATGGAAAACATGAAATATCGGTATATTTACGAGTACGAGTTCTACTGTGGGACCAGTGATACAGAAACAGCTCGAAGGATTAATGATATATTCAGCGCTGGTATCGCAAAAGAAAACAGGTCACATTTTTGGTTTTAACGTTTTCGTTCTGGAAATTTCAGAAAACACTTAAGTGGCTGGAGACCAAAGAAGGAAATAAGGGATTAAAGGCTATAGTGGAAGTGGATCCATCACAAAGGCACTTCAATAATAGCTACAGGCTTTGGGGTAAATGACGAAACTGTAATAATCCATTTAAAGCAAATCGGGAAAGTAAAAAGAATACTTTAACGATGGTACCTCATAAATTAAGTGGATCGAACTTGCAAACATGCGTCGACTGTCTGATACTTTGAAGCACAAACTTACAACCGACACAATAAAGAAGAGATTTTAAATCGAATCATTACTTGTGATGATAAATGGATACTGTACGATGATCGGAAGCGGTTGACGCAATGGCTGAACCCCATGGTTTAATTCAGGTATTATTACTAATCTTATCACTTAAAATTTATTGGTCAGTTTATATATTTATATTAGGTTCTTGCGCCAAGTGTCGTGGGTTCGATCCCCACATAGGACGCATATTTGTATGATGATATTTGTATTTGTTCTGTGTCTTGATATTAAGTATGTCTTTATGTGGTATATCTGTGATTCCTCTGTTTGGTGTCCTTAACACAAGCATTTTAAGCGACTTATCACGGAATCAGGTCAATGCATGAGATATTAGAAATTTAGTTATTTATTATTTAATATGGTTTCTAAGCTAAGCTGAAGTTTTTTCCATTTTTTGTTTTGTAAAAATCATCTCTCTCTCTTTGTTTTATTATATTCGTTATAATAACAAAACAAAGAATTACATTGGTCGATAACATGTTAGAGATATCATTATCAAATTTTCTCTTTATCATTAATACTTTTCCAATACGAAACAAATTTGCGTATCACGTCCCATTTTCAAGTATTTTAATCACAAATTTACAAAAATCTTTCATAACGAACATGTTCAACATTTGTAAAAAAAAACTTGTCTTTGTGAAACTAATATTAAATAATTGTACTGTCCCTATATTTAAATTAAGAATATATTATGCGTTTATAACATATTCTTGCTGAAATACGAGCAACTAAAATTAGGCTAGTAACATCCATACAAAGATAATGAAGTTTTTTCCAGGAGCTATTAGGTCCTCAACTTAAAATTAATATTTCAAAATAATGTGATAGAAATATAGTTGAACCGTAAAAAAATATTAAAAAATACATCGTATATAATTATTTAAAAGTGATTTAAAGAATAACAAATATTTTTAACAAATTAAAATGCGGAATCTTATCCTAGGTTAACCTTTTTTATTACCCTGTGTTGGTGAAATCGGTTCCGCCGTTCACGCATGAGGCCAACCAAGGGATGTAGGGATTTTTTAGAATAGATTTTTCATACCACGTTGGGCGCCAATATGTAACATTCCGCATGCAGCCGCCAGGAGGTGTTTGACAGCTCGTTAATTGGCCGCTCGAGTTGCATGCGACACAAACAAATGATACCGGCCATGCATGTATCTGGACCAGCCAGTTTTATTTGCGCGCACACGGTTTTTGTTTGCGCTGAGTCCTGGATTTTTGGATCTGCTCGTTCCAACCCAATCACATCTAAGCTATCTTATTTCGGATAGATATACCGCCATCTTACGGTTCTGGTACCTCATTTGTCTTTTACGACGCCCGGCTTAGGAGGAGGTTATTTTACGCAACCGATAGTCATTTAACAGCTTTATTTTTACTTTAAAGAAAGTAAAATTATTATTACAAAAACACAATAAACTATAAAAAGATTGGGAGAGAATATACCCGGTGACAGTGCTCTTTCGGTTTGAAAAATAAAACATTTTACACAGTGAACAACGCGCAAAAACACTTTGAATTGTTCTTTCATTACCGTAAAATAATATTTTTACTGCATACAAATATGGATATTCTGTGAAACATAAACTTTATGGATTGAAATGCCGAATGAAAAATATACCGACAAAACGAGTACGAGTACATATAGTAAGATGCAGTAATTAAAACTTTATATATGAAATAAGAAGCTGATTGACTGATAAATCAACGCAGCGCCTAAACAATAAGGGTTAGCAACTTGATTACTACTTCTAGAACATAATTTGCTGTTTTTGAAGACATTCGGACCGTGGGGTACCGGCAGTTGACTTAAATGCAAGGGGCGGGGATGGGCAGCAGCATTCTCTTCACAAAGTCACGTGACTTTGTGACGAGATTGCCACTACGCTCGTACATTTGCCCATAATTGCCACGCTGGGAAAGCGTGTTGGCAATCACAGGGTGCAACTTTCGCGACAGGGATGCTGCTACCCATCTCCGCTCTGTGCATTTGAGCTGCACCATTTCGAATGGATATACCGCCATTTTTCGGTTCCGGTACTTTAATCGCCTCTTACGACACGTGGTACAGGGAGAGGTACTATTATACTCTGCCGGTAACTCACGGCTCACTAGTTCTCGTCATCTTCATCTGGGGGTTAAATTATTGTATTAAGGTAGTATATTTGTGTTCCTCTGTTGTCTGGCGTCCGTAACAAAAGTGCGTTAAGCGACTTAACACGGAATCAGATTAATGTATGAGATGTGAGGGGAATTATTTGTTTATATACTAGCTGTGCCCGCGACTTCGTTCGCGTGGAATAGTTTTTTGGGTACCATACCTCTTTACTTTAACTTATAAAAACTTTGAATGTCCTGTTTATTTTTATCAAATGAATGGCCTGAAAATAAATTTCAAGTTTCTAGCTCTAAAAATAGCGATACTTCTATACAACTTTTTATCCCCCTTTTCGACCCCTTACAACCCTTTCTTTGAATTAAAAAATAGCTTATGTCCTTTCTCAGGGTCTAAAGATTGTCTGTGCCAAATTTGATCAAAATCAGTTGAGAGGTTTAAGCGGGAAAGCGTAACAGACTGACAGACAGACAGAGTTACTTTCATATTTATAGTACTAGTAAGGATTGGGAAGATTTAGGTATATCTTTGTTTAATGAAAATAGTCTTCAATACCACTTATATAAATTGGACTAAGAATAATACGATTACCGCTAATAGTTACAGTGAGACCGGGGCAAAGCCGGGGCGACTAGCTAGTCACTGAAAAACAAGCCCTGCCAAAATCCGTTTGATGTGTGTGGGGGTGCGGATCCACGTGTACGGATTGCGGTCGATGTGGAGCGGCGCGATCGATCGCGGGGCTTCGCAAGGCCAAGACGTATGCACCATTATCTCATTATGCCGCCAGCTCATCCGACTTCCTCTAGGGACTCGATAACTTCCATCAATTGCTTTGATATTGAAATACCGGTTTGTGATCAATCTTTCGCACAAAATTAATTTCTTTTTCTTCTGTTGTCTTTCTCCTGTTTAACCCCTTTATTGTGATTGGAAGAAACCTGTGATTTGAGCCACCGCGATCTAGGATTGATTTTGTCGTGATGTTCTCACAGATATGAATACTACCTCCCCAAGGTGTCGTAAAAGAACCGACTGATGGCTAAATTTGAAGCAGTTTTTTTTTCGCTAGAAAAGCTAAAGTGAAATATTTTTTACTTTATTCATAATTATCATCATAATATCAATTTGAAGTCCACCACTAGACATGGGCCTCCCCAAGAATGGGGGGTTTTTGCTAACATTAGCCGCGCGCTGGGCTTTTGAGCTACACTGTATCGGATGTATATACCGCCATCTGTCAGTTCCGGTTCTTCAGTCACCACTTACGACACCTGATACAGGGATAGGTACTATTTTACTCTGCCTTTATTAAGATTGGAAGAAACTTGTTATTTGAGCCAACGCGATTAGATTGCTTTTATAGTATCGTAACATCGACGGGCCCGATTGCGCAGATGATAGTGATCCTATCTTGTGCGCCAGAGGTCGTGGGTTCGACCCCCGCTCAGGATAAATGTTTATATGAATGCATATTTATGATGATATGTATGTTTGTTCTGTGTCTGGGTGTTAAATATATGTATTTAAGTAGTATGTATGTGATTCCTCTGTTGTCTAATGTCTAAAGAGAGATGCTGTGGGAATTTATTTTACCTCCCCCAGGTTTCGTAAAAGGTGTTTAAAGCACCAGAACCGACTCATGGCGGTATTTGAAGCAGTATTTTTGTCGCTACGAAGGTAACTTATATACCAGCAAGTTAAATATTTTTTATGTTATTTATTTAGTATAGACACTTACAGATTACAGCCATAAATATTATTAACTAGAAAGTAACATAGGAGACGTGTATTATTATTTTTTATATATTATATAAATCTAAACTTACGTAAATAATGATAGAGAATACAAGCAAAAGTATTAAAATTTATATGATGAATTTATTTTTCTGCTCTTTAGCCGATTATATATATTATTTAAAATATATATACATACATACATATCTTTGCCACTGTTATGTTAATACTCGTAAACAGTTGGTTAAATGCAATATTCATTTACTTGTTAAAAGTTCTTCATATTCGTATGTTTAATATTGCTTAAAAGATTTTAGCTAATTGCCATGTCGGGTAAGGTCGTTAGCAATCACAGTGCTCAGCGGGGACTTTGCTGTCTATTCTCTTCTTGTTGCTTTTATATCACGTAGTTACGCTGGTGCGGATGGGTTATAACGACATCTACCGGTTCCAGATATATTCTGCCGGAACTCCAGAAGGAATTTTTCTTGATAAGTCATAAATAACGAATTATGTTGTTAACTTAAGGAGTCGAAATGTCTTAAAATAAATTAATGCTGTTGTATTTTTTAAAAAAGGTTTCTGATGTCAATAAACGGTAATATAGTTTCTTAAAGTTAAGATATAGTGGTCGCATGCTGTGAGCCTTGATCTAGAGAGAAGAGCATTATTATTATTATTCTAAAATCAATTTAAATATACATATGTACGTGTTTTTATATTTTTTATGTTATGAAGTCGGCAAACAACAATACGGTCCGCTTGGTGATAATCGTTACCGCAGCCTGTAGACGCGACGAATGCAGACCACCTTGAAAGAGGTTTACCTCTAGTAAATATAGGTTTAAAGTATTCTTATAAATATATATAATAACAATATTTATTCCGTAATCCAAACATATCAAATAAATTTGAATACAAAATACAATCATGCAAGAAGTGATCGTCGGCAGCTGTCCTAGTATTAAACTGTGTTACAGCTGCCTGCGTCCTCCATCAAATATGTATTAAATGGACGAATAAATCTGTATGAATAAAAGTGGATTGTTGAAAATATACGCGGACAACTCTACAGCGACTGAACCAAACTGATATAATTCGTGCGTGTTATATTTGTAAATGCCAGGACCAGGTTTTTACGGGATCAACGAGATTGGAAAACAAACATGGAAAACATTGTATTAACTTATGCTTGTATAAAGGTAGATGGTTTATAGGTACCGGTAGGGTAGAATAGTAGTAAAGTGAATAAGGTAGCAGAACTGACAGGTGGCGGTATATCCATCCAAAATAGTGTGGTTCAAATGCGCAAGGCGGGGATGGGTAGCAGTATCCTCGTCGGGAAAACTGCGCTCAGTGGTTGCCAACATGAATGAATTCCCCCTTTCTTGGGGAGGCCTATGCCCAACAGTGGACTTCCAATGGCGGGTCGATAGTAAATAACTACTCATTCTACTTCTAATTCAAATAATTATTGATGGGCGCGATGGCGCAGATGGTAGTTATTCTATCTCATGCGGCAAATGTTGTGGGTTCGATCCCCACCCAGGACAAATATTTTTATGATGATATTTATATTTGTTCTGTATCTGGGTGTTAAAATATGTATTAAATTATTATATTTGTGGATCTTCTGTTGTCTGATATCCGTAACACAAGCGCTTTAAGCGACTTTTCATGGAGTCAGGTCTATATATAATATGGATTTATTTATATTATTTATTCATAAGGTTAAAAAAATCCACTCGCAACTACATATATTCATAGCAAGATATCCTGCCATTAAAATAAAATTATTGCGAGCAGTAAGTCTGAAAGGGGCGACATTTCAGAAATTGAGTTTTCAACGTTTGATTCTAGCCAAATAAAATGTTTGAAATGGATTTTATAGAGGAAATAAATCGGTTTTTAGAAAATGGTTCAGTGTTGAATCTCCTAATTTCTTGCATATGCGGAACCTCATTGGTATCTATACAGTAATATATAGTATTTCTGTGACTGCGTGTCCGTTTGTGTTTCATATCCATAGACACTAGACAGACATATATTCTAAATCAAAAACATTTTTAGACGAAAACTAGCATAATAAAAGAATTAAATTAGTTCTAGGCAATAACATATGTAGTAAAAAAAAATTTGAAATCCGTTGAATGGATTATTATCGAGCCTAATCGTTACAAACAAAAATACAAATATATTCTCTTAATAATATTTTTATAGATATAAAGTTCTCCGATCCATGTTGTCATTTTATCAAACAGATATTTTGATAAGTGTAAATTCTTTTGATAAAATACTTTTCCCGTGTGAAAGTTCCGTCCCGTGTCGCCTAACAAGTGATTGCGATAAAATGTTGGAATATAAATATAAATATCTCTTTATATGATTGGAATTATAAAAAGAATTGTTTTATATATCTATAAAAAAATAAAATGTTACTTACATTGTATTTTGTAAAAAAAAGGATCTATGATAGCCGTGGGATACCGGCGTCGTTAGAGGCGATAGATGGCGGTATATCCATCCGAAGCCGTATAGTTAAAATGCATAAGAAGGGGAGGGGCAGCAGAACCTCGCACGCGCAGCTTTCGCGACGGAGATGCTGCTGCCCGTCTCCACCCTGTGCAATTGAACTACACTGTTTCGGATGGATATACCGCCATCTGTCGGTTCTGACACTTTAGTCGCCTCTTACGACACCTGGTGGGAGGAACTATTCTACTCTGTGGGTATCTCACGGCAAAATACTGGTATAACTGCGGATAGTCACCCCAGTAATGCACATTACAGTAACAAAACAAACAGACATACATATTTCTTGTAACTACAGTCCAAGTTAGAGTATATTTAAAGTTCTTTTCTTTCCTTATAAAATGTCGTTGTTGTTTAGCTTACAAATTCGGGTTATATATAAATTAAGTCATAATATTTATTTATTATAATATATAATAATAATGAAATATTATGTACAAATTTTTGTCTATTTATTTTAATTATTGTCAGATTTGGAAGGACTATTGAACTCGGTTTATTAAAGCCGTAAGATACATTTGACGGGCCCGATGGCGCAGATGGTAGTGATCCTGTCTTGTGCACCAGGGGTCGTGGGTTCGATTCCCACCCAGAGCAAATATTTATATGATGATATTTGTGTTTGCTCTGTGTATGGGTGTAAAAAATATGTATTTAAGTAGTATATTTGTGATTCCTCTGTTGTCTGGCGTCCGTAACACAAGTGCTTTAAGCGACTTACCACGGAGTCAGGTCAATGTATGAGATGTTGTGGGAATTCATTATTATTATTATAGTAAATTAGTACCTCTCCCTGTGCCTGTGCTGTTTTGTAAGAGGCTTTTAAGACACACACCGACAGATAGCAGTATATCCATCCGAAAAAAAGTACCTAATATCGGGTGGGGATAGGCACCTTATAACATAATGATAACGAAGCGAGGATGTATTCGAAAAGAGTTGCTGTAAACCCCTCGTGTGTGCCGGTATTTAGAATCTTGAGACATTGTTGTTTATCTTGAAAATGGGCCGCGAGCGTTGCCGTAAGCTGTTGGGGGGAGGTATAGCAAATAAATGGGAAGTTAAACTTTTGCTGTTATTTTTAGTGATGGAGAAGTACTTACACCTGTTACACTAAAACACTGTGTATCGATAAAAACAACGATTAAAACACTGCTTCGTAACCTGATATTTAAATTATTTATCATTATAATCGTTGTAGACTAATTGCCTAAATTGCCCATAATTGCCACACTATTACACACAATGTAAAAGTACATTGGCCTAGGCCAAATGAACTTCAGGATCATGATGGGGGAAGGAGTATATTATTATTATCCGGACTACCCCAAACAACCTCAACATATTACTAACACACAACGTCTCTCTATTGGCGCGCTTCACCTAAGCCTTTTATTCAATTTTATATTCCATTTACGTATGTTGACATATTTCTTGGGGTTCCCGGAAATATTCTTGGGCCACGCGTTACCGCCGACGACTCGTTGTTTATTTTTGTAACATGGCGAAAGATCAATAATTACAATTCTGTTCAAACTTTACTATCCATTTTGTAATCAATGATTCATATTTTGAGTTTCATATTGATTGCACAATCTGGAGACTTGTATGGGTTATTCTATCACCGAGTGTCATCATATCAGCTATTGGAAGTTCACTGCTGGACATAGAATCCCCAAGAAAAGGGGATTTTTGTCCATAATTGCCGCGCTGGGCAAGCGTGGGCAATCGCAGAGCGCAGCTTCCGCGACGGGGATGCTGCTACCCATTTCCGCCCTGTGCATTTAAGCCGCACTGTTTCGGATGAATATACCGCCATCTGTCAGTTCTGGTACCTTAGTCGCCTCTTACGACACCTAGTAAAGGGGAAGGTACTATTCTACTAAGCCGGTACCTTACGGCTATACACAAAATCTATACTAATATTATAAAGATGAAGAGATTATTTGTTTGTTTAAACGCGCCAATCACAAGAACCGGTGGTCCGTATTGCAAAATTATTTCAGTGTTGGACAGTCCATTTACCGAGGAAAGTTACTATACTAAAGTCACTATTCTACGCGGACGAAGTCACGGGCACCGCTAATGTTAAATAAACGGTAAAACAAGTAAATAAATAATAAATATACAGCGTTTTTAATATGAAGGTGTAAGTGTTACAAAATATTTACGTGGAAAAAGGACCAACGAATAAACAGTAAAGTCTTTGTCTTTCATATTATGCATTTATTATACCTACATTCCCATTTAATTACTCTATCTATTAAAAAAATACCGCATCAAAATCCGTTGCATTGCTTTTAAGATCTAGGCATACATAAGGAGAGAAAGCGGGAAGCGACTTTGATATATGTTAATGTTTGAGGGCCCGGTGATGCAGATGGTATCATTAATATCGTGGGTTCGATCTCCACCCAGGACAATGCTAATATTTGTATTTGTTTTATGTCTGGGTGTTAAATATATATATATATATATATTTAAGTAGTATATTTGTGATACCGCTGTTGTATGATGTCCGTAACAATTGTTTTAAGTGACTTATCACGGAATCAGGTCAATGTATATGCATTGATGTTTTGCGAAATTTATATTATAAAGTAGTGATATGCTGGGACACCAAATAAAGCACGACATTTCTTTTTTTTTCCGAAAGTAATATCTAATATCCTCCCTCTTCATAAACACTGGCTAGGCTTCACTTCCGCCTGGAGCTTTTCTTATTACATTATAAAACATCTGGCTAGTGCTCGCAGCTTACACTGCATAACTATCTTTTATATACACCTCCCTGATTGAAATTGCCTGTATTTTTTTAATTACTTATAGAAGATAGAACAAGGTCTAAGGTCAGCTGTTTGTTTTGTATCATTTTACTATATATCTCATTATATTATATATCTCATTATATCATATATAATTTTGGTGATCCTTCTCTCTCTCTTACGATGTAGGTCAAGGTTGGTTTATGGGACATCTGGTTGATGATGTGAGGTTGTCTTCGTTTTCACAGGTCTAATGGCGCAGACGGTAGTGATTCTTTCTTATTAACAAAGGGTCGTTTGTAGGGTTCGATCCCCACCCAGGACAGTTTTTTATGTGATAACATCTGTGTTTGCTCTGTGTCTGATATCCGTAACACAAGTACTCTAAGCGACTTATCATGGAATTAGGTCAATGTATGAGCTATGTGAATATACGTTTTCAATCTAATGTGAATTACATTACATAGACAATATAAGACGAGTACGATGGCGCAAAAGATAGAAATTTATCTTGCGCAGCAAAAAGTGTGCGTTCGATCCTCATGCAGGACAAATATTTATATAATATATTTGTGTTTGGTCTGTGTGTTAAATAAGGCCTCTGTTCATGTTCACAAGTGCTCAATGCGACTTATCTCGGAGTCAGGTCAATGTGGTACGAATGTATTTATTTTGACATTTATTAATACCTATTGTATATGATAGTGATATTTACTCGTAAATTCCACTTGGATCACTCGTTACAACCACAAGAATAGTGAAGACACTAAAAGGCCTCTTGAAATTAATTCTATCCATGTCCTTGGCATTGGTTTTGGCTTGGTTTGGTTTTACTGTCGCTGAAATTCGTAATAACATGTCGCGGCAACATGGTAACTAATTAACGATAATCTGTAATGCTGTTAGGGTGGGTGTACTGGAGGACCCCGAAGGCTACTCAACCCCTAAGGAAGTAATAAGGGAGAAAAAAGAAAACTATAAATATTTCCCAAGATGCTGACATCTAATAGATAAGGTAAATAATGAATATATATTTTCTGTCAGCCCGAGCGTCATACTATTTATGTTTTAAGGTTTTAAGGGTAGGGTAAAATATTGTAAATTGATTGAAAAATTCAATCAATTTATAATATATTATATGTTCAGTGACACTATCAATTTTGCATCAAAAGTAAACTCGAAACAACCTCTTTAGAAAAGTTTCAGGCGGTGTTTGAGTCCGATGTTTGTTTGTGCTAAACAAAAGTACTAAAAAAATTCACATACATTCACAAGTGTCCAAGTCTTTTCCAAAATTTCCATAGAAATGGTTCGGGTCGTGAAACATGACTCAAGACGATTTTTCTCTTTTAAAAAATGTTTTAATCATTTACAAATGATTTAAATAAAAAATAAGTTACTGCAATGATTCTCGTTGTATTCGAAAAGAAAGCGTTTTGCTTCTTTTATTTTTTATTTATTTACAATTCATAATAGATTTTGTGGAAAGTATCCCGGTGACTGTCCACGAAGTGACAGTAACCGTTGTGGATTTGGCAAGGAATAGGAGAAAATTTAGATACTACACTTTTATAGTACATCTGACGAATGGCATGTATTTGTATCAGTAAGGTGTTGAGTAGGTGTTCTTTTGAGATGAAGACACGAACAATTATTGATAATATTTGATGTGGTTCGTTCAACAATTATATAAAGAGTGTGTTCTATAGCTAATCAATATAAAATAAAACACATTATTATGAAAAAA
This sequence comes from Heortia vitessoides, assembly GCA_020976665.1. Classification (NCBI taxonomy): domain Eukaryota; kingdom Metazoa; phylum Arthropoda; class Insecta; order Lepidoptera; family Crambidae; genus Heortia; species Heortia vitessoides. The sequence continues at coordinate 19,986,884 of JACJUM010003237.1, read as the reverse complement.
TATTACAAATTAGGGAATAGTGCCGAGTGCAAATCGATGTGCAATGCTCATGTGATTAATCTGTCTTAAATATTTGGTACATAAAAATGATACAATAAAATTATTAAATTAATACAGGTATGTAGGCACATCTTCAATAGCTGTGATGACTATAGTAAAATTTTGCAACTAATAATTTGCTTTTCGGTATTTTACGCCAAAAATATTTTTTAACATTTAATATTGGTAAAGCATGAAAAAAAAATTGGTAAAATGTCGGCTGCTCTGTGGCTTGCGCTCTCTAGCCTTTAGCGCATCCAAGCCATTCCAATCTAATCAATAAATAAATAGCATTGTTTCTCACTTCTCTATTGTATGTACTTAAAAGACAATCTAGCTAATAAAATCTTTTGTTTTCTGAGAACAAGCTTTATAAAATGTGGAACCGAACTAATTCCAAGTTGTGATTATATAATGTAAGAAAGTGTTTTAAGGGAGCTTCAAAAACGACTATAAATAATGATTAAATTTGTATAGGAATTTTTTTGAGATGTCTCCTTTAGGAAAAGATTATGTTTTAGTGGGCATACCGTATAAATTAAAATTAATTACAAATTTTAAATTAAAGAGGCGGAGGTAAGCAATCTTAGATCACAAATAAACGTGTTGCACTAAAGTCAATCTCTATTCTTGTTTAACATTCAGAGAAACCACATAAAAAAATAATGTTGATGCTTATATAAAAAAATCTACTCACTAAGCCTCCTGAAGTTGGCAGCGACCGCTCTCAACACTCTAAACATTCCGCACGCAACTAAGACATCTGAAGGCGACTTCACTTGCTAGTTAACGTGGTCTAGGAACCGTCAGCAGCGCTTTGTTCAAAACACCGTGAGGTAGTAGTCAATTACGTGGGCCACGTAGAACAGCAGGCAGGTGGCGATGTACATGAACACCAGAATCTGCACCAACATGGTCAAGGGACGCGGCGCGACTGCCCGGCCGCAGGTGAAGCCTTGCTACTGCCAAGGTGAAAAAGCAGTACAATTTTATCACCGTTTAACGTAGCCGATTAACTGGCTTATAGTCAGTCTGCCTTTTCGGAGGTCACATCAACAAATTTCTTTGGCTCCGAATTGAAATATAATATAAATTTAACATCTTCAGGAAATATATGTCACGAATGAAGAGATTTTGTATCACTCCCTATTTTATTATTTCTACTTTCAATATACATAAGTTTTACAAGAGGTTTTAAAGAAGGTCTAGCTAATGGGATCCATAGTATCTATCTGCCTGCTCCGTGAGACACAAATGTGACGTATTTTTTTTATTTTATAGCGACAATACATTTGTTCGACTTAACCTCAGAGCTCCACCATACCAACCAAAATAATACTAATTACATTAACATGAGCTTGTTATAAAATAGCAATGAAGGATTTAGTGTTGACAGCTTGTTCTACTGGGGAGGATTTAGTGATTCTAAAACTAAAATCGTTGTGCAATTTTGTCAAATCATCTAATTTAAAGCATTTATCTGATACCATCACTTTCAATCCTAGTTAATTAGTAAGTCTTATAGAAGCTGCCTAATTTTCCACTATCAGTAGAAGTATAGTACCTCCCCCTGTACCAGCTAAGCAGAGATGACTAAGAAACCAGAATCGACAGGTGGTGGAATATTCATCCGAGACAGCGTAGCTCAAATGTACAAAATGGGGATGGGCAGCAGCATCTTTGTCGTGAAAGTTGCGCTTTGCTATTCCCCCATTCTGAGGAAAGCCTATGACCAGCAGTGGTCTTCTAATCGCTGGTATGATGCTGATGATGACATTGTTATACCGTGCTTTTTTATCTGGAATTCTGAGTGAAAACACACATGTTGAAGTACCCACTGATGTATAGTTTTACGTAGGACTTCCTCCACTGCTGGACATAGGTCTTCCCAAAATAAAAGGGGAATTACCTAATAATAACGGGGATCTATTACTGCCTGGGCAGGCGTGGTGACAATCGCAGAAAAGAACTCCTTATCGTGCCGTGAGATACAGGCAGAGTTTAACAGGATACCAACCTCGCCTTATACCAGGTGTTGTATGAGGCGACTGAGGTACTAGAACCGACTGATGGCGGAATATCCAAACACAGCAAAGAAAATGTAATGAGGCGATGATGAGAAGCAGCATAATAACTGATGCAACGACTGAAGTATATATTCGAGTTACTAACGTGGAAAATCATTATTCAATTAATCAAAACTTCGAACATTTTATGTTGTATTTGATTTGGACATGTTATCTTTTAATTAATACGAAATTGTTTTCATAAATATGCCGGCAACATTAGCAAAATCTCTCAACATTTCAAATAGTGCATTAGTTAACAGTCAATTATTATGAATGGTTATGTTTCGTTTGATTAAAATCCTCTCATTCAGAAATTGTGGCTCCATTTATATTTGATAGACACAATTTACTGATTTTCGTAGATCATAAATCGTACTGCTATTTATGAAATTAATCAAAATTTAATAGAGTGACTTAGTCAATACGAAGTAGACCTCATACAAAAGATTTTTTCACCTATTTCTACCGCTAAATAGTGTTCACATTGCTGTGTTCCGGTGTAAAGGGTGAGAGATGCAGTGAATTTACTGGGTAATGTGGCGTAATATCTTTAGGTCCTCCTTGTGATATTAAGACTGTGCAGTGACGTTTACTATCAAGCGAACTGTATATTTGTTTGTCAACCTAGCGGAATAAAATAAAAAAATAGAATAAAAACCTAAAAAATATAATGAGATTAAGGTTAATGAAGATTTCTTCATCGTGGATAATCAAGCAGAAGCAGAAAGTCCCCACGAAAGTATCTTTTGGGGAAAAATTAATCGCCGCGTCTGGCAGCCGTGGAGGAACGGCAACTGTAGCGTATATTCACGACGGGAATGCTACTGCTCACCCCCACCCAGTTGTATTTGAACTATGCTCTTTTGAGGAGAGGTATTATTCTGATCTACTGATAACTGACGGTTTATAAGGAAGAAAGGATATTGGTAACGGCTATAGAATTACTTAGGTTAAAGTGCACTGATATTTTTTTATGATACTGAACGTGCATAAAATGCATGTTGCCGGAGGAAATTGCATTTAAAACGTTCGCGGTTGAAGTCACACTCCGCTATCGCAAAATGTTGACGCTGTTTAAAATAGCCGCAAGCGACAGAGAATTTCGGGATTGACCTAATTGCACGTATTTTGGGAAAACCACACATTATGTTCAAGCGTTGTTATCTCACCATTAAAATTAATGCATTAATGTTTACAGCGGAATGAGTTTCAATTTGGGAATTCAATTCTAGTTAAGGGACTGTCGCATTTGAAGGTAACCTGCCTCAAGTAAAATAGACGACATATGCTTGATGTATTTAATATTTATTTGACTTCTAATTTACCAATTCGCTCGCTAGAGGTTCACTATTATACTTCCATTAAAATGCAACTCAGCTTAGAAGGGGGTATACTAAATCGAAGATGTAAAGAAAGCCTTTGAAAGGATCTTAGAATTGTGTGTATCCTTTATCTAAGTATAATTTATTATATATATTTGTATTTTTGTATACTCATGTTGTTTTGTATGTTTATTATGTTTGTTTCTAACTGTCTCATACAAGAGCTACTAAATTGATTTTAAGGATACAGTTATAAAGCTCATCTATAGACTCACAGTCCCGACTTTGTTTGGGAATAGTCTACGAACACGCGGGTGTCCGCCATTATGTAACAATGTACTGCCAGCATCAAAAGTCTATCCACTTTTCAACACCTTGTCATAGTGATATAACAGTCTATGAGTACTACGAATACTAATAGACTGTGTCAAAGTACTTAAGTGTTATTTATGACTATAAGATATTATACACGTATTTCTTGACTTTTAATTAAGAACTTTTATACTCAATTTCATTCGAATAACGTCATTTTTTTACAAATCCTTTCTTATTGCTTCCCTACGTTACAAAAGGAACTCTTGTGCAAGATTTCAAGTTTCTAGCCCATAGTATATACCCTGTGTTGATATGTCAGTAAGTCAGTCAGATTTTACTTTTATATTTACAGATTTCAAAGTATCTGTCAGTCAGTTACGTGGTTTGGTCAGGCGACCGATGGCGCTATCTTGGTAAGACCGGTCCTCGTTTAGTAGAATGGCATAAGGCCGGTATACCGGGGCAAACGGTTAATGTGTGTGAAAGTGAGAAGTTCTAGAAGGGAATTAGTCGACGCGCTACACCCTCCTAGAGAAGTATAAGTCAGTGTGTAATATACTTCTAGGTCTTTATGTAAGAAGTTATGATCAGAGTTTGTAATTCGTTATTTTGTGAAATTGAATTCGTTGCGAAAATAAATACTAATGTTTTTTGTTTAAAAGTTGATGCCTTATTAAGGTATCTTGGTCCCTTTTACAAGCAAGTATAAAAGCTATACAAAGTCTGTAGCTGCTCAGTGAAACATTCAAAGAAACAAAATTGAGAGCGGGCAATATCATCTCCACTCACGTATTCAATCAAGTCTAGCTGCGTTCCTTTACATGCGGCATTCCGCCAGTAAACAGAAATATTTTCATTTGCTTTATGAATTTCAAACTGTCGTTATTAATATAATACAAAACTGCTTATATAGGCACCCAAAATGTGTAAAAAGGGCACAACTGGCTGTTCATAGAGGCGTGTTGGTTCCAACATTGACATATGGTAGTAAATGGTGGGTATGTCGGAAACAGCACGAGAGGAGAATAAATGTTGTTGAAATGAGAGCACTTAGAAGTATGCATGGTGTGAGTTTGAGAGATATATTATAAAATAGTGAGATAAAAGGTCATTGTGGTGTAAAATATAACGTTGTGTTGACAACAAAAATGGAAGGAATATTGGGATGATTTAGACATGTAGAAAGGCTGGATGAGAGTAAATGACTGCACAAAAATATGTATGTATGTTATTAATACAAAATATTAAAATAAGTAGAGTGAGTTCATTTGCGTGGAATGTTACCATATTTGAAAATATGAAACTATATTTTAAAGAGATCATATTGAAAGTAGCTTTCCGCCCAGCAGAAAACGGCTCGATAAACTTATATGTATATAGTTTTTCACCGCTTTATTGCATTTTCTGTTTTGCCCGACGGTAGACTAGTAGATAATGTCACTTAACGTTAAGTCCTCCACATGTACCTTGTATTTTAAACGTGTAAATAGATATAAACTTTACTGCCGGACGCGGTCTGTTTCAATGATATTGGTACAAGTGTTTCCAAAATTGGGTGGAGGTGGGGGACTGTAATACGGTTCTCTGAACCTGATTTGACTGGGCTGATGTCACAGATGGTAGTGATTCTATCTTATGCGTCAGGCGTGGTCAGTTCGATCCGATCTATAACTGGGTGTTAAAAATGTGTATTTTAGTATTATATTTGTGATTTCCTTGACTGTGTTGCCTGAAGTGCGTATTACGCGTGCTTTTAGCGCCTTGCCTCTGAGTCAAGTGGCAACGTATGAAATGTTGTGTCAACGTATGAATTACTATTGAATAGAGTAATTGTCAACAGATACGGCGGTACAAAACATAACCAACCAAAAAATATACTAACAGTTCTGATTAAAACTAATTTGTGAGCGCAAATCACAGCCACCATCATTGACGACAACAGACAATGCCGCTGCGTTCATTAGTTATTATTAGCTGTGAAGCCGTCGCAATCTAATCGCTGGCGAGCCGTATCGATCCTACTCAAAGGAATCATTTTTATAATAAAACAAAAGAGGCATGCCATGCCGTTTAAAGGCACGGCAATACCTCAATGTATACGTCGAGGCAATGGCAAAAGAGGATAGTACCTCCCTCTGTCCCAAGTATCACATGAGACGACTGAGGTAACAAACCCATCGGAACTAGCATTGTTCGAAGGAGAGTAGAGTTGGGCAGTAGTGGTCGCGAGGACACGAAATACGGTTGCTTCTGCGCCTGCCAACACTGCAATTATGCGTAAAACGATGTATTGATATATACATATCTACTGATTGCTTCTGTTGGCAATATCTTCAGTTGGTAAGAATCTTCTAGATATCAAACTATTTTACTTATAAGTGTTCCCTTGTATGGGACTTTTTCTAGAGATCAGATCGACAGAGCATACAGTCCGCGAGATAGTAAGAGCCACCAGCGCTCGCCACTCGCAATATTGCAGGGATACCTCTAGCGCGTTGCACAATCTTGTAACATAAAGAAATCATGTCAAGTTATTATTAACAAGTAAGTTCACTGCAGGGCACTGAAATGCGCTGCGAACTCTGCAATTTGGTTTTGCAATCAGAAATAAGTGAGAGTATTGAGACTAGTCAATGCTGACAACTTGCGTGTGAAATTTAAATGTCTTAATTTATACTAATATTGCGGGGATGGGCAGCAGATATCCCCTTCGCGAAAGCTGTACTCTGCGATTGCCAACACGCTTGCCCAGTGCAGCAATTATGGGCAACATTCACCCTATCTTGGGGAGGCCTATGTCCAGCGGTGGACTTTCAATGGCTGGTATTAGAATACTAATATTATAACGCTAAAGACGGTCAGATTTGAAAAAATATTTCAATGTTGTATAGTCCATTTATCGACGTAGGCTATATAAGCTTTATTTTTTTTCTAATAATTCGGGTTCCGTTTTAAAATAAATAAATAAATCCTAAAAGACACTGTACCCCTAAGTCAATATTTTACGCGGATGAAGTCACGGGCACTACAAGTTTATAATATTTCGTATAATAGGCATGTTCGTAAATCTTTGCTACGTACACAGAAACAAGCTAAACGATTTAATCTATGAATCAGAAAAAATGAAACGAACAATATTAATAGATCATCATCATCACAACTGCCGTAGAACGTTTACTCCGGACATATGACTCCCCAAAAAAGGGGTAGTTTTATCCGTAATATGGGCAGGTGTGGTGGCAATCGTAGAGAGTAGCTTTGCGACAGTAATGCTGCAATCTATCATATATACCGCCATCTGTCGGTTCTGTTAGGTACTATAATCGCATCTTATGATATTTGGTCATGTACCAATCCCAGCCTCTGCTACTATATTTTAGTCTACTACTTCTCTACTCTATCATGTTGTATATATGTGTTGTCCGTATTTACTGATATCTCTGACGTACACTGGTATCAGAAATAACAGGTGGTGATATATTCATCCAAAACAGTGTAGCTCAAATGCACAGGGCGGAGGTGGGCAGCAGCATCCACGTCACGGAAGCTGCGCTTTGCGATTGCCAACACGTTTGCCCTAAAATTCAGCCCCTAAGATGGTAAAACGGGGGTGCGAAGTTATAATAAAAACTAGGCTGTTTTTGAAGTTATTCGAATGAATATAAAGGTTGTTTCTTGACAGTCATGAAACACTAAAATGTTCTGCGAAAATCATACCTTAAAAAGGTAGAACGGGGGTGCATAATTGGTGTGATATTCTACAACTGCTAATCAAACATATAACACAATTGTAACCATAAGACATTTCGCTGACATAAATGTTACCAAGTTTATTGCAACGAAAACAAAGATTGTTAAAATCAATAAAGATTAATTGACAACCGCTGGATATCATAAGTTGTAAACGTTTTGTGTCAGGTGATTAAAATGTGTGCATTTACCGCGAAAATACTGTATCACAGAAAAAATATTGTTCGCGGTAATCTGTAGGTAAGCAAATCAAAGATAAAATATACGGCGCATACAGAAGATAAGACAGTAAATTGTAATCATTGCCAGGAATTACTGAAGGACACGCTATATATCGCCATGTTTATGAACACCTAGACATTGAATCTAGGTATACTAGTGGAACTAGGAGGTTAGGTCGGTAAATTTAAGTTGTTCCGGAATAAACCATTTAACACAATTTTAAAAAGGTTTGGCGTGTGGTACCGGCAGAGTAGAAAGATATCTATCTACCATGTATCAGGTGTCGTTAGAGGCAACTGAGTCCGAGGCGAGGTACTAGACCAATATATCCATTCGAACCGAAGGCGGTATATCTATGTTTTAATGCGACAGGGCGGGAATGAACATCAGCATTTCATCATAATCATGTATGTGGTAGAACGTCGATTGCGGTATGGGAATTTGTCTATATTTGCCATGCTGAGCAGGTATGAGCAGGCGTGTTGGCAATTGCGGAGCGCAGCTTTACAACGGGATGCTGCTGCCCATCTTCGCCCTACTGTGTTTGGGTTACACCGTTATATCCGTTGTGGTATCTTACTCGCCTCCTCTGACATCTGATACAGGTGTAGTACTTTACCAGTTTATAAGAGGTAGACCTGTTCCAAAATGTCATCTGCATTGGTATCTCACTCTCACCTGTTTCCATCGCAAAATTGCAGTGTTCGCATTGCTGTGTTCCTATTTGAAGGGTGAGAGACGTAGTGCATGCGTAGGGCAATGCGCTAGTGATATCCGTGTGATATTACGAGTGTCTATAGGCTGCGATAACACTTACTATGTATGCATGTTTGTCGACCTGGTTTTATAAAAATAAAAGTAGAATTGAACTCTACCGGTACCTAACAACTTTACATGCATGTAACTTGTAATATATAAATTCGATCATGTTTTATTTGCTCTTACAATCTCGAATGATAATAATTCAAGGGTCGCTGCCTCACGATGACTCAGTTCGGAAAACGTTTCAAGATATCCGCCCAATATATTTTGCTGCATACCATTTTTGTGGTGACATGCTCTTTTCACGTTTTATCACCAACAAGCAGCGCCCCGCGGTGTTACCCACGTCATTTCTGTTTATGTTTATTCACAATAATAGTCAATAAAGAAATCCTCATAAATACAGCTATGAAAACTGATGTTGTCGAGACTGAAGCTGATGAAAGTCGCGTTAATATTGGTATAACCGTTTTTTTTTGAGAGAGAGATTAACCGAGAAAAAAATAGAGACAGGGCAGATGAAATATTCTCCGTGTTACATTTATGATTTGTCCGTTGTCTGATGTCCGCAACACAAGTGCTTACATATATTTAACAGAACAAGCCTATTTATCATAATATAAATATTTGAACTGGATTTGGATCGAACCCACGACCTTTGGCGCACAAGACAGGATCATTACCACCTGGGTCCGGGAAAGCGTATATCCAACAGTGGATGTCCAACGGCTAATACTATGATGATGAGTCTGATTTATAAACACATAATAGTGATTCTAAATTTTCAGTAACATCGGGGAATCTAAGAACACTCTTCTGGAAAGTGTAGATAGAAAAGGTTTTTCTTAAACTTGGCTTCGAACTTCGAACGATCCACTTTGCTTGTTCTTTACAACTTACACTAGACCGTCTTCAGCATATTACCGATCTTGTTTATTGCGAACCATTTAGTTTTAAACCCCTTAGTTATCGTAACATAGATAAAACTTAATATTCTGTCGCGTCTATCTACGTTTGTGATACACTCAAATACTTTATCCGTTACCGTAGCCTATACATCCAATTCTACCGCCAAATAGCAGTGTTTGCATTGCTGTGTTTCGGTCCGAAGGGTGAGAGAAACAGTGAATTTACTGGGTAATGTGCCATAATATTCTCAAGTCACAAGTGATATGACGAGCGTCTATAGGCTGCAGTGAAGCTTACGATCGCGCGGAGTGCATGCTTGTTTGTCTAGTAAAAAAAAGCTTGTTAAAATACCCTGTTATTGCCCTGCATTTGTCATTCTTCAAATTTGAGCACACCAATGTGAGAGCCGCTGTTTTGCGGTATGAGAGATTTTTCCATGCGAAAGACCTTTGTGAAGTTCTGTTAAATTTTTTTAATAGACCAGGTCGACAATCATGCATATCTACATTCCGCGTGATAGTAACCGTCACTGCAGCGTATAGAAACTTGTGATAACACAAATATATCACTAGCGAGCCTGTAGATATAACATCACATTTAACCAAAAATTATCTTATTATATCTTACTTTTTAAAACACAGTACAGCAATGTGAGAACTGTTTTGGCGTTAAATGAGAAAAACGACCATGTCAGGTTCTGTTTAATTTGATTTAGTCTTTGTCAACTAGACGGGAGTATCCTTAAAAAAATTTAAAGTATCGTTTTGTACTTGTGAAAAGAAAAAAATACCAATTTTTCTAGAATCGCGGGAGGATAATTAATTCCAAAATAAATCGCCCGGCGTATTTAAGCGATGGATATCGGAAAAATAATTTTGACGGTTCCTCAGCAGAAACATAATGTGAAGCATTAAAATTAGTGTGGCATCCATACTAACATTGAAAATACGAGTGTATTTTTTTATTAAGACTAAGCCGACAAACAAACGTAGTCAGTGATTGACGTCCCATGAGCCTATAGGCACTCGCAATATCACAAGGATATAGCTTGTGTAATGCCAACCTTGTGACTTAAAGATATTATATCATATTACCCAGTAATTTCACTGCCTCTCTTTCCCTTTTAACTGGAAATAGGTGAGGTTTCAATGCAGACGACCTTTTGTATGAGAGTGAAACGCAGGCTGCGTTTCACTCTCAAAAGTTCAAAGTAGGGTCGATAGCTAATGAAAGGAAAGTTTAAAGAATATAATAGTTTAGACAACATGTCATACATCTGACTCCGAGATGTTTAACGCATACGCATGTTCGTCTAGCATAAATTGAAGCAATTATTTTTGTTCTATACCATTTCAAGATGCTCTCAAGTTTGAGAATGTCTAAAATGCTGTGTTTATGTACAGAAGCGATAGCGGATTATTTATTAAGTTGGACCGGAAAGTAGCAGGAACAAGCCGCTCGGCGCGGACCGCCGCCTCCGGAATGCTCTCTCCCTGAACCGAAGCAGACTATGAACAGCTTTCACTGTGCATATTTTACTCTGGCTATAAATTTATGTAACATTTTTGTTGATGAGCATTACATGATCCATTTCAAATTTGATTACTTTTGGTAAAGTTTTACTAAAAATAAATTTGGATGGGTGGAATTTTAATTTAAGTATATAAATACAGGATAGTTACAGAGTTTAAAGATTTTATATTTTCCATACTGAGAGTATAGCCGAGAGGTACCAAAAGAGCCATTGCCCATAGGTACCATTAGCATCTTCCTTTGTACGAGGTGTCGTAATAGGCGACTAAGATACCAGAACCAACAGATTTCGGTATATCAATCCGTAACAGCGTAGCTCAAATGCAGAAGGTGGGGATGGCCAGCAGCATCCCCGTCGCGAAGGCTGCGCTCTGCGATGGCCAATACGCTTGTCCAGCGCGGCAATTGTGGCCTGTGTCCAGCTGTGGACTTTCAATGGCTGGTATAATGATGGTGATGATACCACTAATAGTTTTGCCAACGATAGATTATAATCAAGTTTTACATAATTAGCCCATTTAATAGAGTAAAACCAGGGCACAAATTCATACAACAGTATAACAAAAAAATTATCATTTATTTGCTGTACTCACTTGCTCTTGTGGCCCCATCCACCACAGTGGTCTCTGGGACCTCCAGGTCTCCATTCCTCGGCAGGTCCTCCCCGTCCCGCACTGGTAGCTCGACTCCACCGCCGGGCCAAGCCATTGCACTGCACTCATTGCCAGACCACAAAACACATTGCACTGCACCCCCCCATCACACCCATCAATGAATTGACGACATTGCGATCACACAACGATTGAACACTTTCTGATATTTAAACTTTGAACACTTTAAGCACCACAAATTTTCTAGATTGTATTTGATATTTTTTATTTTCACAATGTTTGATTGTACGAGAATTTTGGTCGCGAGATATATCTGATTAAATAATTTTTTTAATGTTTACATATGTAAAATTATTTATTGGCTGTATGTTTTATTGTTTTTTTATTAGAATATAAGAGCTGTGTTTTTTTTAATAAATAAAAAAATTATAAAATTGATTTGTAGATAATTACTTTTCAAGTGGCGTATTTTCAGAATTATTGGTATATTTTTCAATGACCATTTAAATTAACAGCAAAAATATGTTATTAACAAATTTAAATATGTAAATGCGTTATCAATACGGAATTCGATAGAAGACTGACAATAATACTTGATTTTGCATGATTGTCCGTCATCTCGATGACTATATATTGAGAGAATTACATGTGTATGACAAATAATATTCAAGGTAAACCTGTGTGTCGACGGTCGAGATCGCTGCGCGCGGTTGATTTATTTGTACATTGTTTAAACTGTGCTCAGAGCATTACTGTAGCTTATCACCGTACTTTTGTTATCATGGACAGTGAAGTAATAATAAATAATTTAACAATAAATTAATATGAATTCCTACACAACATCTCATACATTGACCTGACTTCGTGGTATGTCGCTTAAAGCACTTGTGGTACGGTTGCCAGACAACAAAAAAATCACAAATACACAAATATTTAACACCCAGACACAGAACAAACACAAATATCATCATATAAATATTTACTCTGGATGGGAATCAAACCCATGACCCCTGGCGCATTAGATAGGATCACTATCATCTGCGCCATCAGGCCCGTTTAATTACAAACAGACACTTAAATTGTATTTGTTTGCATAGATTTTGGGTAGCTCAGTTTCTGCTCTTATATTATACTATATTATATTATTCCCACTCAGAGCAAATATTTCTTAAATGATATTTGTGTTTGTTCTAAGTCTGGGTGTTAAATATAAGTATTTATGTAGTATATTTGTGATTCCTCTGTTGTTAAGCGTCCGTAACATGAGTGCTTTAAGCGACTTACGACGGAGTCATATAAATGTAATGAGATATTGTAAAAATTTATTATTATTATTATAATTCTAAATAAACAATTTTCTCTAAATGCATAAGAACATGGCCCCTAAACAAAAAAAAAGCAATGTTTCTTCTATCTGTTTTAACTAGCAAATTTCTGAAACAGCTGACTGATTTTAACTAGACTTTTAATAGCAGATTGTTAATATTATAGGGAGTAATTTAGGATACCAATACTATTTATTATTCTCACATAAATGGAATCTACGAAGTTGTAATAACGTACCTAATAAAGTACAAACTTAAGTTAGGTGTAGGTTCACATGTTACAGACGGTATGGGTCTCCGCGCGAAACATTATCTGATTAAAATATATCATAATGTTAGCCACGTTATTGTCATGTTATTTTGCTATTTGGTTAATATTTTAAATGACATAAAATACGTACCGCTTGAATTGTATAACATCAAATCAAATATATATATATATATATATATATAGGCATAACATAGACACATTTAAATCGTTAAAAGAAATAAAAAGAAGCTAAGGGGATAGATTTGCTAATTACAATTTTACACAAATGACCAATGACCCTAGCAACTAATGTTATAAGCCATTTAAACAAATAGGTCATTGAGTGTTCTACTTTAAAACTAGTCATGACGCGAGCCAACAGAAAAGAAAAGAACCCGCAAGAAAACCTGATGGCGATAAGGGTTTCAATAACATACCGGCGTCGGCGCTAACAAGCCGAATTATCGCTAAAATAAAGCTTCGACATTTACCCGTTCTAAGCTGTGTCACGGATTTTAATATAGTTTTCTCTTAAAGAATCGTGTTAGAGATTTGTTTTTCATTTCTTAATATTTTATCAAAAAGTCTGCGCTGTCTGAGTATGTATAGATTTATAGTTCAAAACGCATGAACTGGCAAACTTTCTCAAAATAAAATAGCAACACAAGTACAGAACACTGTCACTGAATATACAATTCGGTCACCGCGAAACAAAATTCGATTGAACAAAGTACCGCGAGTTGCGACAAGAAGCGCGCCGGCGAAGTCACAGGGACGCAACTAACTGCCGAGTTGTCGGTTATCACACGAGAGCTCGATAAGATACCGTCGCTTTAATCTCTAAAAATTTATAACTGACGAACGCTTTACAACAAAAATGTAAACATTCGGACAGATAGGTATGAAATAGCTAATGTACCTAACGTCCACAAGGCACACAGACAGATATGTCCCAGATACATGATCTAGAACCGATATAAATAAAAAAAAAGTTTTTCATTTATCATTAGGCAATTAATACTAAGTATCCCACAACACACTCCTGACAAATACCATTCAAATTGAATTTTCGACATGGGAAAAGACGAATAAAAATTAGATTTCATGAGATCATTGATTTCCAGATTAATATGTCACAAAAATTTACTTGGCGTGGCGGTGACGACAGCATTAAATCTAAAAGAATTAAGAGAAATGACTTTCCGAGTCTGTTGCATAGATTTTTCTGCTCACATTAAGAAAAAAGCTAAGTAAACATGACATGAAACAGATACAAAAATATAAAACAATCTGTTGCAGCTGGTAAATCGGTAATATAAAAACTTGCTGTGTGTTACCGGCGGGTAGAATAGTAGGTACCAGGTGTCGTTAGATAGAGGTGATTAAGATATCGGAACCGACAGATGGCGGTATATACATCCGAAATTGTGTAGCTCCCATGCAAAAGGTAGGGATGCCCATCCCTAGCATCCCCGTCGCGAATGCTGCGTTTTGCAATTGCCAACACACTTGCCCAGCGCGGCAATTATGGGCAAAATTTCCCCAAATTAACCAATATTAACGTCCAATATTAACGTCTGTTTAAGCACATTTTAAAAGTAACGGTGTTTAGAGCAGTGAACATATAAATGTTAAAAATAGACCACATTTTAAACTGGTTGCAGTAAATTTATGACACGATCTGACACTACAATTTAATTTTTATTGGCATGTTCGTTCATCACAATTTGACAGTTAAATGACATGGTCAGCGGGGACGGCTCGGCCGCGTGTAATCGGAAACAGCCCCGACGATGGGGGGTCGGTTCCGGAATTAGTTCCGGGAGTTAGGCTTGGCTCAGAATACACTTCACTGGAAATCAGTGTGTAAAAATATAATCACATGTAAAATATGAAAATTTCTTGAATGTATTCATTTTTATTTTATAATAACTTGTAATATAGAAGGAATAGTAGGTACAAGAGGCTGACTTATCGCTAAATGCAACTTCTTACTGGCAACTTTTGGGTAGAGATAATGTTGAAGCTGGTGGAAGTTTGAGGTGTATTCAGTACAACAAACTAACATACATACATATGTACATATATAAATATACATTCAAATATATATGAAAAACATAGTTACAGAAGAAAGGAAATCAAAGTGACAGATAATACTGCTTCACCATTCTCTTAAAAATAGAAAGAGATCGAGCAGATCTCTCTTCATAGAGGAGCGCATTCAACAAACATACGGCTTGAACCGCACAGGATATGCTATAGAAGGTTGTGGAATGCGCAGGCATTTGGGTGATAAATTCTCTGACGATCTTAGGAAATTGTTCATGGTTGTTCCCAAGGAACACTAAGCGGCTTTTAAGATTAGCAGGAGGGAAAGGACAAAATAGCTTGTATAGCAAAGAGAGGACATGAGTGTTCCTGAGTGAAAGTTGGACTCATGATCAAACTTACGTAAAACGAAAATGAATCTTATACAGATTATTACACAGTTTTAAAGACGCACAAGTTCTCAAGTGGTTCCTTTGTCAAGTATAAATAACTAGCATCGGCATAATCCCGGAATCCATAACTTATAGGAGTAGTGGTTGAGCGTGAGCTATTTTGTTGCAAATTAACGTCTTTTAACTGTGCAGTCCAGGACAACTTACTGTCAATAAGTATACCCAAATTTATTACTGTTCTACTGTGTTAATTAGAAATACTATTGAAATTAATCTGCAATAGAGTAGACCAATCAATGTTTGAACTCATCCTGGAGCTATCTTCCACAATTATTTATGTTTTAATAGGGTTAATTTTAAGCCCATACTATATTGTATTTATATTTATCAGTGTGTAAAAATATAATTACAAATGAAATATGATCATTTCTTGACTGTATTTATTGTTATTTTATACTATACTATGTGTATTTATCAGTGTGTAAAAATATAATTACAAGTAAAATACGATCATTTCTTGACTGTATTTATTGTTATTTTATACTATAGTATGTGTATTTACGTATAGGACGTATTTATACGATCATATTTTTACGCACTGATACTATCAATACACATTGTCATGTGCTATTAAGGTTATCATTAGAAGCTATATTTGCATGTCAAATTCGAAGTTATCTTTTATCAAACCGATATTCACGCCGACAAAGTCGCGGGCAAAAGCTAACATAACAACAACTAACGTTACCCGCAATAAAAAAGTGTAAAATCGTGGCCACCGAGGACTTACGGTGCGCAATGCGATCAAACCAACGGAACGCGTGACATTATCTGTCACTTTAATTTTCTATTTTCTGTTACTATGTCCTTTATATGTATGCGTATTTTATTTTATTTATTGAACTTTATTGCACAAAATATTACAAAATGCACAAATGGCGGGCTTAATGCCAGTTGGCATTATCTCCCAGTCAACTATTACACGAAACAGAAAAAAATATAAATAGTGGTGTAGACATGATATATACAGAATTGATAGACGTTACATACATATTTGTATAAATAAAAGCAATAAATACATATGATAAGAAATATATATAAAATAACGTACATCAGTAATAGGGTTATAAAGTTAGAGAAGCAGCATCAGTGAATAAAGTACGGAGAAAGCGTTTCAGGATAAATTTGTTTGGGGTTTGCTTAATATTCAACGGAAGCTCATTCTAGAGTCTGTAATCTCTATAATACTCATATATATAAATACGTGTGTATTTATATATATGAGTAAATACTTTTATGTTTTTAATTTGCGCAAGGTACACCTTAAACTATAACCAGCTTCAACATTATCTCCATTCAAAAGTTGCCTGTAAGAGATTGCATTTAGCGATAAGGCCGCCTTTCGTACATGTAATGTTCTTGTGCTGTTTTTATTGATGTAACATAAAGAGTATATTATTATTATTATATCCACCAGTCAGACCCGCCCTGACGTTATCGCTGTTAACTGCCCATTACTGCTCGCAGTGGGTCTCAGGGCGCGGACAATCAGAAATTAAATTGACAGTCTCTTATGTTCTGAATGAAAACGAAAACAAAAAAGTTGCAAAACAAAAAGTTGCAAAATCCTACCTTTGAATTGAGCCTCGAGGCTCTATTCAGTTTTTGTCGGTGTTTCTACAAATAGGCTTGTTTATATTTTTTTGGGAGACCCCGGTTTTTATAAACTTTCAATTAGATTTGACGGGCCCGATGGCAAAGTTGGTAGATCACTGCCAACTTTGCCATCGGGCCTGCACAAGGATCACCTTGTGCGCCAAAAGTTGTGGGTTCGTTTCCCGCCTAGAAGAAACATCTATGTCATGAATATTTGTGTTTGTTCTATGCCTGAGAGTTAAAGTGTAAGTATTTTTTTTAATTCCTATAACATCTCATACCTAGACCTGATTCCGTGATAAGTCGCTTAAAGCACTTGTGTTACGGACATCAAACAAGAGAATAATCGCAAATATACTTCTTAAATACATATATTTAACAAGTAGCCGTGAGGTATCGACAGAGTAGAATAGTACCTACCACTGGAGGTATCCGACAAAGGTACCAGAACCTGCAGATGGCGGTATAACCACTTGAAGAAGTGTAACTCAAAAGCATAGGGCAGGGTTTGGCAGCAGCATCACCATGACAAAAACTGCATTCTGCGATTGGCAACACGCAAGTCCAACGCGGCAATTATGGACAAAAAAGCCCTTTCTTTGAGAAACCTATCTCCAGCGGAGGACTTTCAATGGCCGGTATGATAATGATACGAATGTATGTATATTTAAATCTTTAGTTGACCGATGCGCGGCTTATCACCGATTCGGAAAGCTATATAAAGACAAATCACTGTGCCGAGTGGCCGTCCGTCCGACTCATTCCAATCAAGGCTGATAACAAACACACTGCGGCACATAGGTGCGGCGGCATTCCGGTGACGTCACGGGCCCATAAACCGGATTAACGCGCACCCTTTAGGGGACGGTCACCATGATGTGGAGAACGCGCTGTACACACGCACCCCATGATTTATGATAGATTGCATGTTACATTTTTGTTGAAAGGAAGGTGGGCTAAGTCGTATCTTTTAGTATTCGACGGGCCTGATGGCGCAGGTAGTGGTCTTATCGTGTGCGCCTAAGGTCGTGGGCTCGATCCCCACCCAGGTCAAATATTTACAGTAAAATCCGCTTAAGATGATCTTTCAGGGACCCTTCCAAAAACGCGTCTTAAACGACAAAGCATATTATGCGGAATAGGGAAAATAAAATGTACTACATACTATTATTTATTTTGTTGTAATTTTGGTACGTTGGATATGTATTAAATTATTCATTAATGAATTGTGTACAAGAAATACGTAGTGTAATTGTAATTATATTATTTAAAATAATCACTTATTTTGGTTTGACTTAAAGGTTTTGATGCATTAACAATTAAAAGATTTTCAACAAAATTAACTTTTGCAGCGCGTCTTCGCGTTGATCCAAAGAAGCTACATAACGTCTTAAACCATTAGCAGCTGATCATTATCACTTAGGGCCTCGTTTGGTGTGTTGTTCACATTCTCATTAAGATCTTCAATTGATTGAATTGCGTAGGGTGCTACAATGCCATCAATGGAAGAATAACCAGGAAAACTCCACATTATCCGGGTTCTTCTTCTTTCAACACGACGTCAACTACGTTATCTCAGTTGTGATCGGGCTTATTAAACGGGATGATGAATCGTATTAAGCGTTAAGAAATTATAAAATGAAAATATGTCTTAAATTGTAGCGACTGGCGTAAATGGCGTATTATGAGAGAAATCGTATTAAACGTGATGGTCTCAAACGGGTTCTACTGTATGATGATATTTATGTTTGTTCTTTGTCTGACTAAGACGCGCGCAAAACAGGGTCACTCTCATCTGCTTAATCGGGCCCATCAAATACACATAATAAAAACTAAAATAATTAAATATAATTTCTTTATTTTTCAGATAATTCATAAATATATTATACACTCAACAATTATTAATTATTCGAATAACTCCAAAGACTGCCAAGTTTCATATTAACTTTGCCCTCCCCGTTTTACCCCCCTATGAGGTGAATTTTCAAAAATCCTTTAAGCACTAAGCTTGCTTTCGCGAAACTACACTCTACGACTAACACCACGCTTGCCTGCCGCGGCAATTGCGGGCAAAAACCCATTGGCGAGACCTATTCCCAGCCCCCCCTTGGCCCCTTTATGATAATGATGATAATTATGATGATGACTTTGAGCTACCTAGATAAATTTTATTAATGTTTTTGAAAGTTAGTTAGGCTACTTTTTATCTCTTTAAAATGTACATTTGCAACTTTTCTCAAAGCAACGATATTTGTTATCAAATAACCCGTAAAAAAAGTGTCCGTCCTCCATAAATTTGTAACAGTAGCTATATATATGTAAAAAGTATACCTTTATCGGTAGGTCGGGAGGTAAAAATTCTGTCGGCACCCCACGTCATCTCTATGTCAGGTCCCACAATGATTCTTAACAATACTTCGATCTCCTGTTCCGTAATCGCGAGTTCTGTGTACCCACTCTGTGAACTAGGAACGCGACGGGCCTGATGGCACAGATGATAGGATTCTATCTTGTGCGCCAAGTTTCGTGGGTTTGATTCCCACCCAGACAGATATATGTACGAAGGCACCATCGACAATTGAAAAATATATGAAAGAACGAATAATTGAACCAATAAAATTTGAATAAATGAACGAAGGTATGAATGATTGAATAAATATATGTTTGACTTAATGAATGAATTAATACATAAATAAATAATAATAAAAATAAAAATCTGACTCCGTGGTAAGTCGCTTAAAGAAGTGTTACGGACGCCCGACAATCACAAATATACTTAATTACCAATATTTAGCACCCAGACACATAACAAACACAAATATCGAACCCGGGGCGGGTATTCTAATATATGATTTAATTAATTAAATAATTACTATATGAATGAACGAATGGGCGACGAATTTAAGAACGACTAAAATAACTAATGAATGAACGAATTATTAAATGTATAAATGAATAAATGTATGCATGTTTAATGAATATATAGGTGATAGAATAAATTAATAACATGTGAATAGAATAAACTCTAGATAGAAGAATAAAGGCAATCTTTGCCCCACTGCAAGTTATTTGTATAGAGTCGCGATCACAAAGCTAGTACGCAATACGAAATACCAAAATACAATAACAGGAACTAATTACCTTGCAACTGACGCTTGCGGTTTCAAAGCATTTCAATTAAGATCAAAGCGTAGTCCACTGCACAACGGACTAGGACTATTATCCTGG
Source organism: Heortia vitessoides (assembly GCA_020976665.1). NCBI lineage: Eukaryota > Metazoa > Arthropoda > Insecta > Lepidoptera > Crambidae > Heortia > Heortia vitessoides. The sequence continues at coordinate 19,966,452 of JACJUM010003237.1, read as the reverse complement.
CTTTGACTTGACATCACAGGATGCCAACAGTCGATTCATGGGCTACGGTCAATTTGTTAAGCAATATTCATCGGAATTGTTATCAAAGGATGAAGAACAAATGTAGTCAGTATTGGTTTGTATTTCTGTAACCTGGTTTGGCAGGAGGCAGTGATATTACTGGGTAAATGTAACATAATATCTTTTTAACCCTTAATATAATATTTTGAATTCGGTGTTTGCAATATTTTATAAGAAAGATACTTATTTAGGTAGTAATAGTGTAACAATTGTTGGTCAACCTTTGATTAATAAAAGAGAAACATGTCACATGGTTGGCGACGCGTTATTGACATCTTTGTGTGATGATACGGGCATTTGCACGCTGCGGTAACGAGTAGAAGCACGATTTTGTTTAACACAATAAATCTTTGGACATCAAAATGTAAATGGAACAACACAGTTAAAATCCGTTAAAAACAGTATTAGTATAACTCGTGTCCGCGTTAATGTAATAAAGCTTGAACAAGCTTATCTGGAGCGCTCGAATACGTAATTGTACTAAGTAATGGCATGTAACTGTAGCAGCAAATATATGCTACGATGTCTCGTAGCACATGTAGCGCGTAGTACTTATCTACGAGGCACATTAGCTGGGAAAGCTTACAACAAGGTTTTTTAGACAATAAGGTTTTTTAGCAAAAAAAACCTTATTGTCATATTATTTTATATATATTTTATATATGAAAATATGTTATTATTTTCAAATACTCCGTAGTAACCTTTTAAACAAAGCATCATTTCGTAAAAAAAACCTAAAGCCGCATAACACATTTAATCGTTGCATTCCCCTAAATGGGATAAAAGCTTAAAATACCTTTATACCAAATCTAATATAAGTCAATTTGATAGTTTACACATAAAAATATGGTGGGAAGTTAATAGGCATACCAGCCGACTAGAATACTACTTCCTTTTGTATAAAATGTTGTAAGAGCCAACGATACCCACTCAAATATGATAGGGCGAAGGCGGGCAGCAGAAATCCCGGAAATGGAGGTCTATATCTAGCAAAGGACGTTAGATGGATGCTATGATCCCCTTAGCGGGAAAAAAAGTTCCTTGGATCTCAAAATACTTCCATACTAAATATCAGATGTATATATACATACATATATATATGATCAATATCATCTAAAGAGAACAACCGAGCCAACGAGTAATAGAAGCCAGCAGCATCGAAAAAATCACAGGCGCGCTACCAGCATTTAAAAAAGAATAGATATACCGCTGCAGTAACTTTATTCTATAGATCAGCGGTAGACATAGGTAGACCGCAATCCATTGAGGAGGTGGGGATGGTATCACAACTTAGTTGTAGCCAACTAATCGAACCACTTCTCAGAATATACCCCGTGATAAAAGTAGTAAAACACATAAAAATACAGACATCGGCCCAGGCAGTTACTTTCGAATTTATATTGTTAATACCTTTGTCTATAAACATAAGACTAGATACATTATGATCTGGATTTAATCCATTAACTGCTGACCATCCTAGGTAGGTGGCCGAGTTAGGCAAATCATTATCTAATGTTCTCTTGATTTCAGTTGCCATAATGGTGTATTAATTTGTTAGCATTGTCTTAGGCCCTGTTTAATTAACATATTCCTTAACGAATTAGGTAATAAAAAACATCAATTTTTAGGAAATATCTTATCACTTATTAGCAGACCCTACAGACATTATCTTGCCTAGCACCTTTACAAATAGTATTAGATTAATTAAAACATTAATATACTTTGAACCGTCAGCTATGGACTGACAACTGCGTTGAACGCCATAAAGTTACATTAATAAAATAGTTTGAGTCTAAAAATTTTCTTAGTTTATTTTTTTTCTAGAATGTTTTTTTACCTCTCTATAAAAAGCTAACAAAATAGAATTATCGATAGAACCATTCATGCGTGATGCTGTGGTCAATTAGGGAATTTAGTGTCCGAATAGAGAATATTTGAAAAAAATCTGATGTAAAAAATTATCGTGTTTAGTATTAGATGTAACACTCTTCTGAAAAGGCCTAACTATTTTTAATTGTTTTCAAGAGAAGGTCTGAAAATCGGTTATATTATATTTTTCATTGCCTGAAGACGGTCCAAAATGACGGTCCAAATGAGAGCTTATTTTTAATTGTGTAAACACATTTTTTTTTTCATATGTGTCTGCCATAAAAATTCATAAAAACCTAAATTTTTACTTTTCCACCACCAACAACAATTTTTTACAAGAAATATTGGAAATTTAATAATATTAAATAATTTATATGGCAACACAACGTAGTCAGCAAGACCGGGCCGGCAAGTATATATATAATATTTTAATAATTGCACTAATTATCTGAAAATTAGCGAATTTTATCTAACTATTTAGTAATTTATCTAAAACATGAAAAACAATAGAAAGACAAAACAGTATTCAAACAAAGATATCCGCCTCTTATGAAAGCACTTTCTGTGTAGAAGTGAAGAACGGCGTTTTTGTTAACTCACTAACCATGTCCAAAAACAATGAAGTCGAACAACAATATACAAGTATTATTAACCAATATCTCTTATTGGCGTTGTCAAATCCATAAAGCAACAGTCTCGGACTGGCGAATCAAACGGCTGCTATAAGATAGTTTTTAGATTTTTAAGTTATATTCGGAGTAAAAGAAAATCGAAATACGCTGCAGACATGCACTCATGTTGTCTCCATCTGTTAAAACAAGAATATACAGTCTCACACAGAATTCAAACGGATATCTATCTCTTAGTTACGTATTTATCAACGTTCTATCCTGGCGTAGAGCGAAATGTGTATTCATAGTTTGTTAGTTATAATACAAGGCTAAAGCAACCTTCATATTAAGGAGAGGAACCGATAACTTGTAACGAAATCCCAAACGATGGCGCTAATGAGCAAAATGAAGTCTAGGTAATTAATAAAAAGGGAATTTTAGATATAATATTAATATTAGCGCTGTGTCATATCGCAGATAAGAAAAGTACCCTAAATTAGGTATCGTAAGAGGCGATCTAGGTACTGGAACCGATAGATAGCAGTTTATCCACCTCCTCTGACGCTCTGCAACACCACGCGGCAATTATGGGCGAATTCTCCCTTTTTTCGGGGAGGCATGTGTCCAGAAGGGCTGCTACTAAGATCATGATGTTATTACCACAACAATTGTTTGAACATATCCAAGTTTTTAATAAATTTTAAAATGCATCAACTACATAGTTTACTTGCGATAAAGTTCGCGGAAAAATCGGTTTATTTTACTCCTTATAGCATCGTTATCATCATCATCAGGCATTAGAAGTCCACTGCTGGACGTTGGCCTCCCTAAAAAGTGTGAATTCTAATATTATAACATCTTTTATCGCTTATAGCATCTTTTATCTATCTATATAAACATAAATAAATATATATATATATATATATTTTTTTTTATGTTTATATATACATATATATATAAAAAGGGAAAAGCTGACTGATTAACTGACTGACTGACATATCTACGCAAGGCCCAAACTTGAAATGCACAGGCGTTCCTGTTATAATGTAGGGTAGCACTAATAAAGGGGTTTTGAAAATTCGCTCTCTAAAGGGGTAAAACAGGGGTGCAAGGTAGTATCAAACTTTTCTGTTTTTGAAGTTGTTCGAATGAAATTTAATATAAAGGTTCCTTATTAAAAGTAACACAACACGTGTAAAGTATGCTTTCGAAAATCATCCTTGTTGTTAAAAGTTTGAAAGTTTAGCTTAACGCGAGTGAAACCGCGGGGCGCTTCTAGTTATAATATAAAAGTGGCCGTGTCAAAATCAGTCACGTTCCTTTCCAGAACGAACAGATGAACAATTCAAATATAACTTTTTATTAGCTGTACCGTAAATACTTTCATATGCAAACTACATCAATATTATTCATTTGAATACAACATTATAAAATATTAAACCACGTTGGATACATTAACTCGACGTGTATGTAACTTTCCAATAAACACCTTTGCTTAGCAACCACATACTAGGTATAAGTAAGCATATATCGTACGAGTATACCAGACATTAGAAATCCACTGCTGGAAATCTCCCCAAGCCTTCCCAAGAAAGGAGAAATTTTGCCCATAGTTGTAGCGCTGGGCAAACTGTTGGTAATCGCAGAGACAGAGGCAGCTTTCGCAGTTCTTTTTTGTGCTGGCCATCCCTCTCCTGTGCAATTGAATTACACTGATTCAGATTGATATACCGCCACCTGTCGGTTCTAGTAGCTTAGTCTTACGACACCTGATACAGAGGGAGGTACTATTATACACTGCCGGTACCTCACGGCAAAAAGTAAGCATACATAACTCGACATTATAATCAAACACGATTCATAACTCGACAGCAATTGTCGACAAGCCATATGTTATTTTCTTAAACAAAACTGTCAAGCGTGAACTTTGATTAACTAAGTTGCGGGAACTGAAGCCCCAGTCTGTTCGCACGTGAGCTCGCTACGCGCCAAATACAAAAACACCCTGCGCTATGAATGTTTAATACCCCGCTAAATATAGACTGTAGTTCAATTTATGAAAGCGATCGATCCAGTATGGCAGTATGGATTTGGATGGAGTTTTCTAGTTATCAGAAAAAGTTAGCTGAATAAATACATGAGTTAGATCTCATACAAAACGTCGTCTGCAGTGATCGCATTGCTGTGTTCCGGTCTCGTTCAAAGTGAGGCAGTGAAGTTACTGGGTAATGTGGTATAATATCCTCATTTTACAAGGTTGGAAACGCGTTAGTGACATCCTTGTGATAACACAATCATTTCTAAGCGGCAGTGACGTTTACTATCACCCGGATTGTATGCTTGTTTGTCGAACTGGTCTAATAAAAACATATAAATAAAATAAGTATCAACAGATAACTCCAGAAACAAATTGACACGATTAGACAAAAAAAGGATAGCAAGCTAAACATACTTCGGCGACAACTGGCATCGCTGTGTAGGCTTAATCGCAATCGCAGCGCAATGCATCGCGGTATCTTAGTACCATTTGAGCGGATGGACTTCTGGTATCTGTCGACTTCCATACCTCAGTTGCCTTTTACTACACCTGCTACACTCTACTGGTACATATGAGAAAGTAAACATACATACAGTATTCTGACCAATTAAAGACTTTAATATTTGACTATTCTTAGACTTTTATTTTTAGGATGACAAACAAACACTTTAATTAAATTTACTAGCGAGTATATATAGAAAAATCGCCGTTGACATAGGGGATGTTAAAGGCTTACTCCCCCGCGGCTGGCACCCCACTCATTAACACTGTCAATGAATGTGCGATGCAGCACAACTAGCGATGTTGAATGGAAAATAATATTACCACGACAGACTAATTATAAATAAATAATGAAAATTCCCACAACATTTCTTACATTGACCTGACTCCATGATAAGTCGCTTAAAATACTTGTGTTACGGATGCCAGACAACAGAGCAATCACAAATATACTACTTAAATACATATATTTAACACCCAGCCTCAGAACAAATATAAATATCATCATAGAAAGTTTTGCTCTAAGTATGAATTGAACCCACGACCCTTGGCGCACAAGATAGGATCACTACCATCTGCGCCATCGGGCCAGTCAAAAAACATCTATTAAAAAAAATTAACTCATTGGGTAAAATATAGATAAAATATATGTATAGCAAAATATGTTTACGGTTTTCTGAACAATATTCTTACTTAGCCTTGGAGTACCGGCAGATTACAATAATACCTTTTTCTCATACCGTGCCGGAACCAACATATAGCCATATATATACCCAAAACAGTGTAGTTCAGCTAAAGACGCTTACACAGCAAAATAAAACGACAAAGGGCAATGTTTGTGAACATTTACCTAGGCAGTTAACAGTAGATCATCATACCAGCTATTTATTTGTCCACTGCTGGACGTTGGCCTCCCCAAGAAATGAAGAAATTTTCCCATAATTGCCGCGCTGGGAAGGTGTGTTGGCAATCGCAGAGCGCAGCTCTCACGACGGGGATGCTGGCACCCACCCCAACCTCTGCATTCGAGTTGCTGCACTGCAGCTGCACTTTTTCGAATGGATATACCGCCATCTGTCGGTTATGGTACTTTAGTCGCCTCTTAAAACACCTAGTACAGAGGGAGGTACTATTGTACTTGTAATGACTGTAGATATCCTACAGCAAATAAATTATTTTACTAAACCTACATCTGTCAACGTTAAAGTGTTTAAAATTGTCTTCGCCCAAAATGTGGTTCAATATTAAACTCTGTGGCAGCATATATCAAACAGCACTGTAAATTTTTCCAACGCACCTCCGCAGACCAGATGTACCGACTAAGGCTTAGTTTGTTTTTGGTGATGTTCCAACTAGCGGCAACTCTAGCGGAGGCGTAACGACTCTAAAAGGACTTAATTAACCAAAGATAAGCAAGCCCATTTATCTTTCACAATGAAAATTTAAGCGCAAAAATTACTAAGCGCTCTCAGTCTTCAACCGAATATATAAAAACGCTTGTAAATTTTTTTTATTATAATTTAAATAAATAACATCCTTGATCCGGTTTTATCATCCCATTTAAATAGATACAAAGGTAATTAGGTCGTATTTTGTATAAAAAGTCTATGGCTTTTGTATTATCTACTTTATGTAGGATATATCTTATGACACCACCTAAGAAGCCGTACCAGAGATTAGCTCTAACAAACAAACGAAAGTTTAAAAGAGATATTTTATGATAATAACTTGTCTGGCCCGATTGCGCAGCTGGTAGTGATCCTATCATGTGTGCCTTGGGTCGTGGGTTCAATCTCTACCCTCTTGGTACTTCTGACTTGGCTCTTCTTTAATACCTCTTCTACCCAGTTAAGATATGTTTGCCTAGGTCGTATTATTAATTCCTCGTTTCTCGTATTATTAGTTTCTCCTTAAGCGACTTACCTGGGGGAGTCTGGTCAATATATGAGATGTTGTGTGATTATTATTATTATTATTACTTATCACGCGAGTGAAGTCGCGTGCGATGGTCTGTATTATGTAAGAAATCAAGGCAGGCCAAGCTTCCCTCACCTCACCTCATTTGTAATTAAGAAAACTTTCTAATTGAACTTGCTGTTCCCACAGTTTCACCCACGCTAATTTAAAGAAGAAACCTCTTATTGTTAATGATTCCGTTACTATTGGTTGTAGTGTGTCGTTACATAGCCTAAAGTCTTCCTTGTACCATGGGCTATTTAATAATGATATATTTTATCAAATCGAATCTTTTGTTCCAGAGATTACCACTATTCATGTAAACAAACAAACTCCACAGCTTTATAAATTAGTAATATGTATAATACTATAATTTTTTTATATTTAAGGTACCTACATCATAAAAATGAATTATAATGATTATTAGACTTAAACATGGTTGTTAACATAAATAAAGTGACCAGTGCCTCCTTATAAGTTTAATGAAGCCTGCGCCAGGACACACCGCTCCTCCCTAAAAAGGTAGTCGCGTTATAGTTATATAACTCAAATTGTGATATTAATCTGTGTATGCATGCGTGTGTGTGTGAGTGTGTCATAATTCTTTGGTTCCAACCATTTTGCCAGTATCGATAAATTTATAGCTCACCGCAAAATAAATTAATAAATAAATTGACATAACATCTCATACCTGACTCCGACGAAGACGCATAAAGTAATTGTATCAGGAACCTCAGACTATAAAAGGAATCACAAATATAACACTTTAATACACATTTACTACCAAGACAGGAAAAACACAAATATCATCATATAAATATTTGTCTTGGGTGGGGATCGAACCCAAGACCTCTAGCGCACGAGATAGGAACACTAGCGAATGCGTGTGCGGGCTCCATCGTTTATAATATCTACAACGATAAGGCTATATCTCATCTGAAGCTACATCTCACTCGATGCGACCGGCTTAGCTCGAGTAACTAATACCGTGGCGCCGCGCCAGCTTCGCGCGCTTCGAAACAACAAGATATAAAAAACACGTCAACAAACTAAACTAGACGTGTAGTTCGTCGAGGCTTTAACAAAGCTTACATACACTGATTTCTAAATTCTAGTTTAGGTTTTAGGCAGAGTTTAATGTTGAACTTTATTTTACGTACGAATCTTAAATATATAATGTGGAGTCTAGATTAAATAAATCGATGTATTCAGCCTGTAGTACAGATCGCTTTTAAAACAAACGGATGTAATGCACATCCAAATTAAGAGCAATCACTGCGGTCGGCTGTAATTTTTTTTTAAAAAACGAGCAAATACACTAACCTTTTGTCATCAGCATCATTATTTAAGTATTTATCAGAAAACAAAATACTGTTTTACAGTTAGTATTTTATTTCCTGCTTTTATGTATACAGATTTTATAAAGCTGAAGAGGTTGTTTGTTTAAACGTGATGATCTAAGAAAGGACTGGTCTGATTCGATAAATTATTTTAGTGTTGGATAGTTCATTTAACGAGGAAGGCTACTGTACCTACTTCCAGGCTACTTCCAGGCGGGCGAAGTCGCGGATATGACAGTATTAGTGATTATAAAATCATCAAAAGATGTAATAGTTATAACCAAATATATGTAATGCAATAACATTGAATTGTTCTAAATAAAAAAAAATATTGAATGAATGTCAATCTTCTAATATTATAATATCTTAATCTATGATATATAGTTGAGGAGGCGATATAAGTGTTTATTTATATAGATACACACTTATATTCTCTTACTAAACAGGACTTTTGTACAGCTGATATGAAACATACATACATCTTTAATTTTAAGCAACATAAACTATTCTGTGTTCAATAAAGAACAGTAAATACAAAATATACGTATCAGTGTACAATTCCACTAAACCAATTTCGCACAGAGAAGAGGTAGACATCATAAAAAGGTCGTCTGCTTTGGTACCTCACTCTCAAATATTTCTACCGCCAAATAGCAGTGTTCGCATTGATGTGTACCGGTCTGAAGGGTGAGAGAGGCAGTGAATTTACTGGGTAATGTGGCATAATATCCTCAAGTCACAAGGTTGGCAACGCGGTAGTGATATCCTTGTGATATTACGAGCGTCTATAGGCTGCAGTGACGCTTACTATCACGCGGACTGTGTGCATGGATGTTGACCTAGTGTGTTCCTTGACGTTACTGACCGTGTCATTATGTAAGACTGAACAACAACTTTAAATGATTCAATAATATAACTTTTTTATGTCAAAGAACAAAATTCAAGCATAATTCGTATCGTTCTGTGCGACCAAACCGCACTTGTCGCACACTCGCAGTCACAAGGCGACCAGTTGTCGGAGCAGTTAAGTTAATTAAAGGGGAAAATACAACTTACTTTTAGCTGGCAGCCGACCTTGGCTTCCTTTGAGTCTCAGCGGTTAAGTAAAGTCTGTATATAGTATTGATACATTTAGAAGAGGTAGACAAAAGTTGTGGGAAATGTATGTTTATTTCCATTGCTGCACAGACGGCGGGCGTGTTGTACCGGCAGGGTAGAATTATACTTCCCCATTTACTAGGTGTTTTAAGAGGCGACTGAGATATCGGAATCATCACATCGCGGTATATCCAATCGAAGTATTTCATATGCAACAGGGCAGGGATGGGTAGCAGCGTTCCCGTTGCGCAGCTGCGCTCTGCAATTGCCACCACGTGGCTTGCCCAACGTGGAGATTGTAAGCAAATTTCCCCTTTTTTTATATTATAGATTGAGCAAACAAGCATACGTTCTGCTTGATGGATGTTGTGATCGCAGCTTATAGACGCTATTTGACGGGCCCGATGACGCAGACAGTAGTGACCCTATCTAATTCGCCAAGGGTCATGGGTTCGATTCCCACCAAGAGCAAATGTTTATATGATGATATTTGTATTTGTTCTGTATCTGGGTGTTAAATATTTATGTGTTCAAGTAGTATATTTGTGATTCCTCTGTTTGTCTGACGTCCGTAACACAAGTGCTTTAAGCGACTTACCACAGAGTCAAGTCATAGCGTAAAATGTGGGAATGTATTATAATATTAATATTACCTATATACATATAATTGCTCAAATGTCACAGCACGAGGTGGGCAGCATTCTTCTGCGATTGCAACCACATCTATTCACCTTATTCCGGTTCATTTTAAAGCTGCCGACTGCTGCTGCTTTAAGATAACGATATATGTACATGGTATCAGATAATTTGATTTAATGCAAATAACATTGTTTTAGTTAGAAGTGTCAAATCACGCAGTCGGCCATATCATTAATATCCATGTATTATCACCATCATATCATATCAGCCATTGGAAGTTCAATGTTGGACGCAGGCCTTCCCAAGACAGGGAGAATTTTGCCCAATATTGACTGAGCAAGCGTTTTGGCAATTGTAAAGCCCAGCTTTTGTTTTGCTGCCCATCCCCATCCTATGCATTTGAGTTACACTGTCTCGAATGGATATTCTGCCATCTGTCTGATTTAGTACCTTAATCACCTCAAATAACACCTGGTACAGAGAGAGGTACTATTCTACTCTGCCAGTACAAATTATTGGATTTAATGCAAATAACATAATCTAAGTTAGAAGTGTCAATAATCATGCAGTCAGCCATATCGTGCACACCCATGACTCATCATCATTATATCAGCCATTGGAAGTCCACTGTTAGACACAGGCCTCCCTAAGACAGAGGGAATTTTGCCCATAATTACCGCGCTGTGCAACCATGTTGGCAATCGCAGAAGGTAACTTTCACAACAGGTATACTGCTGTCCTTCCCCGTCCTGTGCATTTAAGTTACGCTTTTTTGGGTGTATATACCGGTATCATATGTTGGTACTGGTACCTTACCTTCTTACGACACCTGATACTGGAAGAGGTACTATTATACTCTGCCGGTACCACTCGGTTAATTAAGGATTAATAAAGGTAATGAACGATATGTTTAAGTATAAAATAAATATACCGCTCAGATCCCGCAAGCTTTGTGGGCGCGACCGTAGCTAAACGCGCGTTCGCGTCCGCAGGGTACGCAGAATAATTACGCGCATCGAACCTCTCATCAAAAAGAGGTCCCGCCCTCTGTATTCGGTGGGGCTAGAATTGATGTCTGAGTAGTCCAGCTATAGGTTCGTCCGAACAAAAAAAAGAAACAATTATATTATACAATTGTGATCAACACAAAATGATTTAAAACAGGTTCATAAATAACCAACATCGGAGCCACAACCAGATAATACCCTGGAGGGGCGCCAGCGGTCGCCAGTGCACGCGGTCGGAGCTAATTGTAGCTACAGATGCTTTTGATCGATCGATTATTCGGGATGAAAAATGACAATTAAAGGTTAAAGGCAAAGCAAGCAGGCAATTAAAGGTTATTTGTTATGAATTTCGACAGACCAAATACGGCAATCTAACTCAGCTCAGACATAGCTGTGTGTGTCTTCTAGTCTTCAGTGTCCTTATTGATACATACTAGTTTAAGGGAAGATAAATTGTGAGATCTATATAAATACAAATTAAGTTCTATTGTGCAGCTGAAAACAGCCCAACGAGTTTTGGAGAGGGCAATACTATGAGTTTCTCTGCGCGGTCGAATCAGAAATGAGGAGATCCGTTATGGAACCAAAGTTACCGACTTATTAGTAAGTAGCCCGTCGGATTAGTAAGTTGAAGTGGCAGAGGGCAGGGCACTTCGCACTTAGAACCGATGCAAGTAGGAGTCGTAAGGTTCTGGAATGAAGACCACGTACCAGCAAGCGCAGCGTAGGACGTTCACCCACAAGGTGGACCAACTATCTGATTATAAGGAGTGCGCTGGAAACAGGCCGCATATGATCGATCCTACAGAAATTCACTTAATTCAATCAACAGCTGATATAATGATGATGAAATCCTATATCCCTTGGCCATTACACGTGAACGGCTGGAGCAAGTTAGCCAATGATTATGGTACATACAAGTTAGAACTTTAAGAAAACTTAAAGACCGTGTTTTTTTTAATGTATTCGTAGGGCACTCGAAATCGGTCATTTGGCGTTTGGCGTGATTGACAGAAGCGCTGTGCAAATATAGTTTGAGTTGTTGTATGCATGTTTCAAGGTCTAAACATGCATCGGCCGGAATAGTTAATTACTTTTATATTTATTTTATATTTACTCGTATCTTATAAATCCAAGTCGACAAACAAGCATGCAGTCCGCGTGATAGTAAACGCCACTGCAGCCTGTAGACGCTCGTAATATCACATGGTCATCACTAGCGCTTTGCCAACCGTGTAACTTGAAGATATTATGTCACGTTTCCAGTAATTTGCCTTTCTCACTCTTCACACCGGAACACAACAATGCTATTAAGCGGTAGAAACACGTGAGTAGAATAAATGCTGTTGAAAAGAGAGCACTTCGAAGTATGTATGGTGTGAGTTTGAGAGATAGATAATAGTGTGATAAGAAATCTATGTGGGGTAAAAGTGGATATTGCGACAACAATAGACAAGAAATGTTAAGATGGTTTGGACATGTAGTAAGGATGGATAAAAGTAGAAATACTGCACAAATATATAGAGCGGAAGCGAATGGAAGGGTTGGTATAGGACGACCGAGGCGAACGTACCTTAACCAGATAGAAGAGGTATTAAAGAAGGGCCAGGTCAGAAGTACCAAGAATAAAAGAGCGTGCATGGATAGACTAATGCGAATAAGGGGAGCAAGAGAGGTATGCCAAGTAGCAAGTGGAGATCCATAGTCTCTGCCTACCCCGATGGGACACAGGCGTGATATATGTATTTAAAGAGGTGAGAGTGAGGCTGACGATCTTTGTATGAGGTAGACCTCATGTTAAGAAATGACAACGTCTGACGGGTCAGCTAATCTAAGCTGGTAATGCTGTCCGCTTGCCCTAACACGCAGGCCTTACTTTTGTACACAAAGCTCTCACTTTCCACAAAATATGTCAGGAGTGAGCACAATTTAAATAAAAAATGAGTAAGTACCTCACATGTATCTGGCCAACAGTGAGGAAAAAACAACGCGAGAGGCACACAAAGGATAGTGCCCCAGATAATGTTTGCCCGAGAACAGCTGCCGGTACGCGGCCGCACCTCGACCACGACAGAGTGATTACAAAGAATAGATTCAACATGTCTTTGTCTTAGTAATCAAAATACTAAAGTAAATTGTATAGTATCGAAAGAATTAAATAAAACATACTCGTACATCCAATGCAATATTACGTAAGTAAGTCAGCTGTCTGTTTAAGACTCAACCGAGAGGAATGAAAAGTCAAAAGAAAAAAATTGCTTTAGAGTCTTATAGAAGGAAATAGCCTAACTAAAACCTAAAGGTACTAAAGCACTTTTGAATCGTTAAAAATTATAACTAGATATTTTTTCAGAAATATGATGTAATAAATTGATCCGACGGACCCGACGGGATATACTTGTCTGCCGGCACCGGGCGGGTCCTTAACGACGGGTAAAATTAAGTTTAATGCAGGATTAATGCACGAGCTACAGGTGGTGATAAAGGTTCCATCAATATTAAATAGTTAGTGTTTATGGAACCCCTACCGGCGTCGGCGTTAACAAACCGTTGTCTTAAAACTAGGTAAGCGCAATTCAATCACAATCAATTTGATCAATAATATAATCTTTAAGACTTTAATATGTTTTTGAAATAAACTTAATCTGAACGTAATTTAAAAATTTATTAATTGGATAGCCTGATATGCTGTTTGGTATTTAATCACAAAATTGTATGCAGTTGTTAAATAAATTACTTTTTTTATGGATTCGTGTGGTGGGCACTGCGAGTTTATATTTATTTCTGGTATAATATAAGCATTATGTGTGTCCCAGTTTTTCTTTAACATGCCTATATGTTTATAGACTTACATAATACTCCAATGAAACATCAGGTAGAATACATAAGGTAGGTCTCACTGATGATACCTCACTATCACCTCTTTCTACCGCCAAAAAGCAGTATTGCTGTGTTCCCGGTAAATTACTGGGTAATATCTTCAAGTCACAAGGTTGGCAACGCGCTGTTGATATCCTTGTGATATCTAGATCATCTAAGGGCTGTGGTGACGCTTACTATTATCTGGACTGTATGCTTGTTTGCCTGTTCGTCAACCTGGTCTAATAAAAATAACTTTGGTGTGATCCGTGAAAATCAGCAAATCCGTACCCGAGGTGTCACGAGGAACGACGCCTGTTAATATTTACAACGCGCGTCAAATTTGCTTTTGTCGGCGACAAACGTCAGGAATATAAATAATATAATCCGAATGTTACACGCAAAGGCAACAGTCACCTGAATGTTTTCAAACATTACTCAAGCTACATAAGTATGTACTGCAATGTTTTGTGAATTAAACATTTTGTTTCATTTACTAGAAGGTGAAATGACAATAGACTATAACACCGGGTGGGCTAATGAATGATTCAAGGGATTGCGTGCGTTGTCAATCATTGTAAACATTTTCTGTAATTGTACTGTGCGAGAGGTACTCCGTCTGTACTAGGTGTCGTAAGAGGCGACTATGGTACCAAAACCGACAGATGGCGGTATATCCACTCGAAGTAGTAAAGCTTAATGCAACAAGGCGGGGATCGGCAGCAGCATTCCCCTCTTGAAGCTACACTCTGCGTATACCGCCACGCTTGCCCAGCGCGGCAATTCGGTTAAAATTCCCCCTTTCTTATATGCCTATGTCCAGCAGTGGACTTTTGCGGCATGATGATGACAGTGCGAGCCCGAAATTGACTAATAACTATGAATGAATGATGACAATCCTTGATGATTCTTAGTAATTCTTGGATTGAACGGAGATAATTCCCTTTAGTCCATTCAGAACTCACTGAACTGGGTTTTGTTGTAATGTATTGGGTCCACTCACTTCACCCATCAGTGCCTACATCTATCCATCACCACCACTTTGGAGCTGGTCCTCGTGAGTGATTTAGTTGCACTTGCGTAACGCGGCTGATTGCGGACGTTTGTCCTACCTAATTTATAATGGAGCGCCCATGTGCTCTCAGGGGGACACTTTGTGAAACACGTTGTATGGGAGAGAGCGTTAGGTGGCTATTTTCTAAAAAAATATGAAATTTACAAAGCATTCCATACATTGAGCTAACTCCTTGATAAGCTTCGAGCTTGCATTACGAATAAGAGAAAAGGGAATTTATAAATACCAAAGTACCTGTTAAAGTTATCGAAGTTGACAGTAAGAAGATTAGGAAGCTTCGCAATTAGTTCCCAGCGGAATCTGCGAAATAGAAAAAGGTCGCCGGACAACAGAAGTGACGTCTAATTTGATCTTCGGTAGACAGAAAGATTATACACTTTATGCTCACCAAACAGCATGCAAGAGGATCTTCAGGCGAAGAGAATATAGACATAGGAGGTCTTATCGATGAAAACAATCTCTTCTAGACATCCATTAAAGAAGTTATTATAAATAATGGGAGATATAGGTGTAACCAAAGATATGTATTACATCTACTCGCATACAATTGTTTATAAGACATGTATAGTGTTCAATTAGTAATACAAATGAAGTGTTGTCAGAAGAAGATTAAATTAAATTTAATTGACCTTCCTCTTAATGGCGTTATCTTGTATATGTACGTATATATCTCCCCTAAGTGTCTATTGCCATTGTGTCCCAGTAGAGCAGAATAGGCGAATGAGGTACCGCAACAGGCGGCGGTTGGTCTACCCGAAATATCATAGCTCAGGTGGCGGGGATGGGCAACACCTTTTCGCCACTTAGTGGCAATCACGATAATTCTGAGTAAAATTTCCCCTTTCTTGGGGAGAACTAACCAGCAGTGATCTTTTTACGGCTTCTATCTGACAAAATACAAAGTGAGATGGTGATTTGCTGACTGTCGTATTAATCCAGGGCCTAAACTATATAGGTTAGAAACTTTAAACGTTGCACAGGGTTTTTTTTATAACGTAAGGAATCACCAAAAATTAATTTATGAAAATTCTACTCCTAAAGGGAGTAAAACAAAAAAAAGCTATCCCGTTTTTGAAGTTATTCGATTGAAATTCAGTGTGTAGGTTCTTCATTAAAAGTCATAGAATATATAACCTTATCAAAAACCATCCCTGAAGGAAAGGCAGTGTGAAAGTTTTTCATATTACCGCGAGTAAAACCGAGTGGCACTAATAATTTATAATAACGATTGTCATATCGCCAGATATGTTATAAACGAATCGATCATCAGGGATACAGCACTAGGTTTGCTTGCGGTGACAGCAATTAGCAACGCCACGGCCCGTTCCCCCCCATGGCTAAACACGTTGGCTTTATGGCTTCAGTTTTATGGCCTATTACTCGCGCTATACCACTATTCATTTGGGACATCACTATTTATTGCGACTGTTTAGAAGCGAACCTTTACCTGTTTATTTTAATAAAATCAAACCCCTTTTTAATTATATAAACCTAATCTGGTACTTCTTTAACCCTTAGTGATTTGTTTGTGAATGTTTGTAGATATAGAATATTACAACTGTTTATCAGTAACACCATAGATGGAACGTTCTATAATTGCTGCGCTGGGCTGGTAATTGTTACGCGTTTTATTAGATCAGGTCGACAAACAAGCATGTAGTCCACGTTTCCTGTTGATAGTAAGCGTCACTGCAGCCTTTTGAAGCTCCTAACATCACAAGGATATCACTAACGCGGTGCCAACCTTGTGACTTGAGGATATTATGCCACATTACCCAGTAACTTCAACCCTATCACCCTTCAGACCAGAACACAGCAATGCGAACACTGCTATTTGGCGATAGAAATAAGTGAGAGTGAGGTACCAATGCAGGCAACCTTTGGTATGAGGTCTAGCTCACGTAGAAATAAAGCTATACTGTTCCGATATATCGCCATCTGTCAATGCATAAGGTTAACTAGACAACGTCTGTTTATATAACTTCTAATACGTTTATCTTTACTATCTTTTGGATTTTAACGTAGTTGTCAAACATTTAGAGAATTGTGTAGGGTCTAGAAAGTTTGGGTCTAAAACAAAGACAAGCAACAGCCATGTTTGCAATGCAGACAAACTAAATTAAACTTAAGGCTATAGTTATTAACAAATAGCTTTTGTAAATAGCAGAGGCGTGAGGTACCGGTGGAGTCGAATAGTACCTCTCTTAGGTGTCCAGGTAGTAAATCCATCCGAAACAGCGCAGCTTAAATGCTACTGGGTGGGGATGGGCAGCAGCATCCTCGTCGTGAAGTTGCACTCTGCGATTATGACCACGCCTATCCAGCGCGGCAATTATGGGTAAAAAACCCCCTATCTTGGGGAGGCCTATGTCCAACCGCAGACTTTTTATGGCTGATATGATAAATAGCAGATATTATAACAAACATCCCTACTAATATTATAAATGCGAAAGTAACTCTGTCTGTCTGTCTGTCTGTCTGTTACGCTTTCCCGGTTAAACCTCTCAACCGATTTTGATGAAATCTGGCATAGACAATCTTTAGACCTTGAGAAAGGACATAGGCTATTTTTGAACTCGAAATAAGGGTTGTCAGGGGTTGCAAGGGGGGATGAAAAGTTGTTTGCATGGATCGCTATTTTTAGAGCTAGAAACTTAAAACTTATTTTTCAGGCCATTGATTCGATATAAATAAACGTGACATTCAAAGTTTATATAATTTGAAGTAAATAGGTATGGTACCCAAAAAACTATTCAACGCGGACGAAGTCGCGGGCACAGCTAGTTTAATATAATTGAACAATGTCAGAAACTACGGTCTTTAAAGCTTTAGAAAGACTTGATCTATCAATCCTCCTTGAAGTAAATGAGGCTATGGATATCTACAATGAGCCGTGGAGTACCAGCAGAGTAGAATAGTACCTACTCTTGTACCCTGTACGGGAAACAACAGATATTCCCATAGGATACAGTGTAGATCAAATGCTCAGTGTAGTGATGGGCAGTAACATACCCGTGGGGAAAGCTGCGCTCTGCGATTGCCAACACGCTTGCCCATTGCGGCAATTATGGGCAAAATTCCCGCTTTCTCGGGGAGGCCTATGTCCAGCTGTGGACTTCCAGTGGATGATATGATGATGATGTCTTCAATACAAATCACGTAAAGCTCTGGCTCAAATGTTTGTCATTAATACGTATACAATTCAATAAATCAACCCAAATAAACCTGTCACAATTTCACAGTACATTTTGAACTCAATTGCTCGCTTTTAAAGATTAATGTCGATTGCGTATTTGATAGATTTGTGTAGATTAATCTTTTGCTTATTTACAAAGCTATCTGTTTTTACAAATTACAGAAGTTAAACCAAATGGTATTTCACAGTGTCCCGCTGCAAACAGGCGCGCGACGCAAGTAGTCACACACAGGGACTAGGTCCACTCATGGACAGTGCCCGTAGACCAATCATCATCATGATATCAGCCATAGAAAGTCCACTGTTGGACAATGGCGTCCCCAAGTTAGGAGGTTTTTTGCCCATAATTGCCGCGTTAGGCAGGCGTGGTAGCAATCCCACAGTGCAATTTCGCGACGAGGATGCTGCTGCCCATCCCGACCCTGTAATATTTAAGCTGCGGTGTTTCTTTTAGATATAGCGCAAACTGTCTAATCCGGTACCAAAGTTGCCTCTTACGACATCTGGAATGGAGGGAGGTACTATTCTACTTCGCCGGTACCCCAATCCATTAAATAAGTCCTATCCAGCGAACGATAAATGATGATGATGATTGGAATAAAAACATTTTTGTGGCCACAACTAATTAATTGATTTTCTTGTTGTATTTAGAATGATACTATTATTACATTTAATACAATTACATTTAAAGGGAGTTCGGGAAGTTTTTAATTAGTTTCAAATAATTAAATGTATCATTCCTCACAACTCTCGCTATAACAACCGCAACACTGATGAGTCGTTTCGTCTCAATTACCCTCTAAACCAATAACAGGCTTTGGTTATTGTTTAAAATCAAAGCAATATATACACTGTGACTGAGATTTAAAGTTGGTATTCAAATGCTATGGAATACTTTTCAGCGGCAGCCTTCGATGCTTCAGAGCCTCTTAAAGATTTCCTTTGTGGTGACGATAAGCTTTTTATGTGGAAATCTGTATCTAATGTATACCGTGCATTAGGGTTGGAATAAGTTCGTTGTTGATATTATATAGTTGTAAGGGAAAGCGTGTTCCGGACATACGAATGCTGTTTTATGTGATGCGGCAAGGAGATAAAATGACAAACCCTATACTTCGCACATATATTGTATCGTGAACAATATTATGCAATGAAATCAACGCTGTACGAAAAAAATGTGGTAAAAACAGACAAAAATGGTGATTTAATATACATAAAAAAAAATTATCGTTTCAAAGAAAATATATGTACTTGAAATAAGGATTCCAAACATTAATTTAGGTTCAATACCCGATGGACATAACAGAAGAATCTTGCAATAGAATTGTATAAAGATTTCACTCTTTACAATTCCTTTGAGAACTAAAAAAACAAATCAATCATATACTAATGGATAAATACACAGATCGATCCTAAGGTGGTACTTATTGATCAATAAACTTTCAGAGAATATATAAGAGCGTTATACATAAGGGACTTTCCGAGCTTATCTACTTGGAACAACCGACTTTATTATTTAAGGCCTGTTCCTGTAGAGGTGAGTGGCGGGGAAATGGCAATAGATATTTTACAACATCTTTGTTCACTGCGCAATATTGTTTTTAGATCACACTTCAAGTGTTGAAAATAACTTGATTAATTTATTTAGGTCGTCGTGAGGTAAAATGAGGCAAGAGCGAGTCTAACTTCGCGTCGAGAATGCTGCTGCCCATTCCCGCCCTGTTGCATTTATGTCATTTCTTACCACACCTGGAACAGGGAAAGGTAATATTCTACTCTGCCGGTACCACACGGCCTATTTTCGTAATAACTACTCTTTTGATAAAAATGTACTTTATTAATAAAACTACTCTTTTAACGGCTTTTGAACGCGAAAGGCCTTCTGTTATTATTCACAACGGTTGCCGCAAGATAACCGAAACGCCAAACAAAATATGTAAAATTTAAAGAAACCGCGTTTTGAAGCCGTTTAATTACTGCGTAAAAATTAGAAAATGTCTTCTCTATGTATTTAAAATATGTACTGTGAATCTATATATATAAAAGGAGAAACTTAGAAACTTGAAATGTTGCATAAGGGTTCCTTTTATAGAGTAAGGGAGCACTAATAAAGGTTTTTTAAAAATTCACACTGTAATAGAATTAACTTTACTGTTTTTAAAGTTATTCGAAAGAAATTGAAAGGCTCTTTATTGAAAGTCATGAAACATGTAAAATATGATCGAAACCACGGGGCGCTACCAGTTCTAAATAAAAAGAGCAATAGCTTTTTGCTTCGCTCACTCGAAGCTCGATAATTTGATAAACAATAGCGGGCCGGAATCGAACCAAAAACGATTGGATAAAGGCAGGCTGGTCTCCATAATTAATCCGACAGACCTTGTGCAAACAAACTTTTTGTTCGAATTGCTGCGTTTTAGAACTAAGTTGATAAACCCAAAAACGTAAGCAATAATAATAAATACTTTATTGTACACGAAACATAAAAACAATACGAAAAAAAATCATTCATTCTAAATTCACCAAAGCATGTAATAAATAACCGAGTATATGTAAGTCAATAATAATTATGTGGCAATTAATTTTTGATGGGTGCTTAATACAATTTTAAACTATTAGGTTTGAGTTTTTCTGACAGCGTAATATCGCTGAAAAGAAATGGCGTAGTTTTTGAGCTTGATAAATATAAGGAATAATTCGACGTAGTCTCAGTAGCTTAAACGAACTGAATTGCTCCGAACTGATGAGGAAGCGGATACGAAGCCTGGAGTCATGTAACAAGTTTAATTCTTTCTAGTTAAAAAAATGTTATTTTGAATTTTAGCCTGGCAGTTAGATGCTTAACAAAATTAATATAGAGACAAATATAACTTATTTTTACGTTCTCTCTAATATTCCTTAAAAACATTATGCGTAGTTATCATATCTACGCATTCTGTCCTCTGCTAGATATAGGACTCCCCAAGAAAGGGCGAATTTTGCCCGTAATTGCCGCGCGCGTGTTGGCAAACGCTGAGCATAGCTTACGCAATAGGGATGCTGCTGCGAAATTACCACTCTTTGGCGTTTGCGCTACCCTAATTCGGATGAATATACCGCCGTCCGTCGGTTCTGGTATCTGAGTCACCTCTTACGGCACTTGGTACAGGGGAAGCTACTATTTTACTCTGCCGGTACCGCACGGCCTATTATGCGTTGTCGTCTTTATAATGTCATTATTCCTTTCTTTTTACACTTTCAATGTTAGTTTTTATAATTATCTGATTTTAATGTAATTTTAAAAGTAAATTAATTGTCACATTAAAACAGTTAAAAGACGGCGTAGGCTTAGTAATAAGCTGGCATTGGCACGCTCCTGGCACAGCATCCTAAAAGATTAATAAATTAATCTAACTACCGCTCTTAGACATGATAACTGAATAATTAAATAAATGCGAACCATTTGTTACAGTAAAAATTTAATTATTACTGTATTGAGTTGTGCAGAACTCACGATATTTAAGTAAATTCAATTCAGCTACTTTAAGGTTTACGTTCAACTAGAGGTAGACTTCATAGAAAGGTCGTCTGTATTTGTACCGCACCCTTACCTATTTCTACCAGCAAACAGCAGTGTTCGCTTTGGTGTGCTACGGTTCTAAGTGTGATACAGGCAGCGAAATTTCTAGGTAATGTGATGTAGTATCTTCATTATGATGCTGTGTTTGGCCCTTACTATCGCGCGGACCGTATGCTTCTTTGCTGACTTAGTAGTATAAAAAAATTAGGATTCTATATTTTACAATGAATGGATGTACAAAACTAAGCCCATGTCGAAGCAAATTAAAATCAACTGACTTGGTTTATTCCGAATGGAAATAAGCGAGACATGATGATGTTGGATGTATGTGGATATTTAAATATAAGGTTACGTTACAATTGAGCAGATTTCAAACTGTTATTTATTTATATTTATTATCCTTAATGGCTTTAGGTTATATAATCTATGAATTCTCAGAATTAAGGAGTTTCTCGATCTAAATATTTTCAAGACTATAACTTATTTATTATCATTTGCCGTGTGGTACCGCCATTGGAATAGTACCACCACCTGTACCAGGTGTCGTAAGAGGCAACTAAAATACTATATCCATCTGAAACAGTACAGCTCAAATGCGCAGGGCAGCGGCTGCGATTGCCAACACGCTTGCCAGCGCGGCAAATATGGGCAAAATTACTACAACTTACTTTCTCGGGGAGGCCTGTTTTCAGTAGTCACACCAGCCATTGGAAATCTCCAATGGTTGGTGCGATGATGATAATGATGATGTTCAAACAAAATCTGATATAGAAATTACGTTCCTGCAAGGGGAGCATAGGTCATCTATTCGGGTGGTTATACTGCCTGACTGCCTGCCTGCATACATCCGCATACAGCCGGTCCTGATAATGATGAATGTAAAATCTCTCGGATACAAAATCGTGCACAACGCTCAACGATTGTGTTCGTAATAGCTCTGACAAACTTCGTATTTAAATTTCTGATCTTCAAGGCAAATATTTTTGAATGATTCGCAGGAAAAGTTCCAGATTCAAATATTTAGTCGTCAAAGTAAAATTTAATTATGAGCTAGTGTATACAGTCAATGTCGATGTCGATGTCGATGTCGATGTCAATGTCGATGTCGATGTCGATGTCGATGTCGATGTCGATGTCGATCCGCTTCATTATACCAGCTATTGAAAGTCCACTACTGGATATATGCCTCTCCAAGCAAGGAGGTTTTTTGCCCATAATTGCCACGCTGGGCAAGCGTGTTGGCAATCACAGATGCCTCTTATGACACCTGGTGCACTGGGAGGTACCATTCTACTCTTTCGGTACTTCAGGGCAATTATCCCCTTAGGGGGTGAATTTCCAAAATTCCTTTCTTAGTTCTCTTAAACGTTATGAAAGGAACTTCCACGCTTAATTTGAAGTCTCTAACCCTTTTAGCTCCAGTTTAAGCCTTGATCAGTTTTAGTCAGATTCTCCTTTTATATATTTATATGCAAATAAAAAAACCTGTGAAATTCAATCTATTGAATAGCGTGCTTCTCTTGCCTTTTTCAAGCATGCGTAGGAGATATGTAAATTGTAAAATGTACATTTCCCGTATACGACAAGATAATAAATGATCAGATAATTTAATTCAGTGGTTTTAATGTTGGGTGTATTTTTTATGACTAAATCAACAAACATACGGACCGCTTTGAAAGTAAGCGTCACCGCAGCCAATATAGCGTTGCCAATCTTACGACTTTAAGATGTTATCGCACAATCCCGTAATTTCAGTGGCTCTAAAAATGGCTATATACGCAGAGAACTGCACGGTCGAGGCGGAATAATAATGAATAAATCAGTGAGGTATTGGCAGAGTAGAATAGTACCTCCCCCTGTACTAGGTGTCGTAAGAGGCGACTAAGGTACCAGAATGGATAGATGGTGGTATATCCATCCATTCATTTGCACAGGGTGGGGATGGACAGTAGCATCCCTGTCGCGAAAGCTGCACTCACTCACTTTCTAACACGCTTGCCCAGCACGGCAATTATGGGCAAAATTCCCCCTTTCTATGTCCTGCGGCGGACTTTTAATGACTGGAATGATGATAATGAAACTAATTAAAAAGTATCTTCAGACTTATCATCATCATTACAGCTGCCGTATAAAGGAGCTAGAGATGGGTTCCCCATCTCTAGCTCCACCCTGCTTAATTTTAGCTATGCTGTTTTAAATGTATATACTGTCATCTGTCGGCTTTGGAATCTTAGTCTAGCGACACCTGGAACGGGGGGCGGGGGTGGTACTATAGTACTCTGCCGGTACCCTACGATTTAATCTAATTATAACCACTTTTATCTGGAAACGCCGGCTAAAACACTCAGTCGTGAATAATTACAGGAAATAAAGTTTAATCAACAGCGCCGCGAAGCCGCATAAAGTTTGACAAACTAATGAGTCGTTTTATTTAAATTCCACGCGAATGAAACAGCTCGCGAAAGCTGTAGGTACCTAGTAAGCTTTTGGAAATATGGGTAAGTAATAGACATATGTCAATGAAATTTTTTGGTCAGTGTATATAAAAACTGTTCAAGCGATGAAAATATAACCAAGAAATATAATATTTTCTGCCATTCATGCTTCCAATAATACTACTTTTTGACAGCTTCAACATTAATAATAATAATTGTATTGGTAATATTAATACTGTATTCTATCGCTTGGCCCCGCGGTAGTTGCCAACGGCACCCTCTTCAGAGGAGAAAATAATAATAATAATAATATTTACTTTATTGTATTGTAATTTATGTATATTTGCCGTTAGGTACCGGTGGAGTAGAGTATATAGTAGCTCCCTTTGGACCAGGTGTCGTAAGAGGCGACTAAGACGCCAAAACCGACAGATGGAGGTATGTCCATCCGAGACAGTACAGCTCAAATGCATTGGGTGGGCATGTCGTCGTCGCGCCGTCGCGGAAGCTGCGCTCTGCGATTCCCCAGCGCGGCAATTATGAGCAAAATTCGCCCTTCTTTCATCTGTTCTGGTACCTTGGTCGCCTCTTACGACACCTGGTACAGGGGGAGGTACTATTCTACTATATTGATACCTTACAGTGTATGCGTACAATATTAGCTGACAATTCTGTGACTACCGGTTTAGTAGTAAAGGCGTAAGATAGTATCAAATATAAGGATATTTGCAATATAATATTAGTTAGGGTGAAGAATATTGCAGGAAGCCCCGCAAGATATCGCTGGATGCAGGCCCCGCAGAAACGGCTCTTAATTAATTTTGGGGAGGCTTACGTTCCGTAATGGACATCCTACAGCTTAAGGTGGACATATTATGATGGTAAATATCAATATTTTCGATGGATTATCATTGCCGCCGTAAAAAAGCCACCAAGAAGGAGGAAATTTTGGCCATAATTGCCACATTGGGTATGCGTGGTGGTAATCACAGAGCGTACCTCGCGACTGGTAATTTGCTGCCTATCACCGCGCTGTTGTATTTGTGCTACGCTGCCTTGGATGAAATACCATGATGAGTGGTGTCCGGTACCTCAGGCGCCTCTTACGACATCTGGTACAGGGGTAGGTAATATCTTACTCTGCCAGTACCTAAAACTAATGCATGCATGCAAACATATTATTCGATAGTTTTGAAAACGTTTCACATTTGCATGATCCCTACTTACATTCTATAATGAGATGTCGCATAGGTAAGAAAATAATATTGCCTTAACGAAAGTCACAGGGTTTTAAATACGAAATAAGACAGTTGGAAATCCAGCTTTTGAAAATGTTCCTTCCATAAAATGCTTCAAATCTTATGCTACTACATTATTTTTAATTTTTAGTAATAATTGCAATTACTAGTTGTAAATAATCATCGGAATAAGCGTATATTATTGGCGTGAAAATCAGTATTATTAAAGAAGATAGATGTTATTTATAAAGTACGGCTCACAATTTTTTTAACAAAATGAAAGTCTCGTGGCTTATTACTGTCTATATAATTATCTAACATTTACTTCAATACTATTTATAAATAGATAGACTGTACTGACAATACTTAAGCTGTGGGTAAACATCCAATCATTATATCAGCCTAAACTAAGTAGAAAGTCTACCGCTAGACATAGCCCTCCCCATTGTGGGATTTTTGTCCATAATTGCTACGCTGGGCAGGCGTGATGGCAACAGCAGAGTGCAACTACGCGACACAAAAAGCTGATACCCATCCCCTCCTTGTAGTATATTAACTGCGGATTTTTGGATAGATATACCGCCATCTTTCAGGTCTAATCCGCTGGTATAGCAAAAAATCTAACACTCTTTAAATCATTTTCTAAATTACCAGCATACTATCTTTGTCTGGTTAAAAATTGTAAGACCCGATAGCGCCGATAGTAGTGATCCTATATTATGTGCCAAAGGTTCGATCCCTACCCAGGACAAATATATGATGATATTTGTATTTGTTCTGTGTATCAGATATTTTGTTTGTTAAATATATGTATTTAAGTATTATATTTGTAATTCCTCTATTGTCCGATGTCCGTAACACAAGTGCTTTATGCGACTTAACACTGAGTCAGGTCAATGTACGAGAGAGGTGTGAATTAAAAAAAGAAAAATATATTAAAACTGCGTCGAAGTCACCAATCGTACCATTTGAACGAGCTCTGACTGATGTGAACAAATGCACGCGGAAAATGACACAGGGCGAACACTGTCCACTACAATTATCCAATAAAAAGGCAATCAAATCATTTCTTAGTAATAATGGAGCGCGGGCTCCTTGTGGAAATGGAAAATAATATTATTCTCCCAATGGAATATTTATTAACTGTCTTGTATAGGATGCATCCATCCAAAACCGAGTAGCTCAAATGTTATAGGGCTCGGATGGGCAGCAGCATCCGCATCGCGAATCGCTGTGCGATTGCCACCGCGTCTGCCCGCGCGGCAATTATGGACAAATTCCCCCTATATTGGGGAAGTCTATGTCCAACAGTGGACTTTTTATGGATGATATAATGAAATACTCTATTCTACTCTACTATAATAATTAGGTGAATGTTACGGAAATATGCCTACTACGGAAACAACACGCATTAAAATTACGTGGCAATTATCGTGGGGCGTTACGTCTGCTTGGGTTCTAAAGGGGGGCGTTTTAACTCCCTTACTTTTCGCGATTTTCATTGATTCAATCTCTATTAATCTTTTATCTTTCTACCAACTTTAGGCAGCTGATTTACACCTTTATTACCAGACACCACCGGCGGAGCTGCAATCCACTCTAATTTAATCAATAATGATTTATCTCATATTAAAGATTTGGAGCAATATATTCGCCAATTGTACTTCACTATGTATTAGTATTAATATTATTGTCTGTACATTTAGGTGTAAAATAAAGTGTTTTTTATTAAAAAAAATATAAACACTACTTAATAGTACTATTTTATACTAATACTATTAATTATATATATAGTTAACTTGAATAGTGCCATTAACCCTTACAGGGCCATAAGATGGCTGAGACTAAATATGCGAATACAACACAATATTTTAGCTAGTTTGGGTGTAAAATAAAAGAATATCACTAGAAAAACATAGCAGGGTGTATAGATTTCCTACAATTTCATGGGAAATATTTTTCCCTATGGACCATAAAAGTAAATAAATGAAGAGTTAGGTTTTTTATATCGGTTTTTTATTTATTGCTTTGTAATACAAAAAAACATAGGAAAAATGTTCAGAAAAGTAAAATAAATAGTTAATTATGGTATTCTAGGAAACAATTACGTTTACTTGTGAAGCACAAGTGGACGTTGCACATAACACATTTATTATGTGTCCTATTTTCTATACGCCGTTTAGCACAATTTACGCACCGCTTCAGTTTTTCTGCTTTTACCATGTTGTGCACTGGCAAATTGCGTTTATTTCCAATGCGGAGCTTTTTAGAGGAGACTAAAGTGGGTCTTGATCGCTGTCTACATGTAAAATTATTTATTAGACTTCGTGCTACATGTTGGCGATACTCAAGGCTGCTCAAAAGCGGACCTTCCACTCTGTGTTTTTCGTGCAACTTTACGTAGACTAAATATGAGTTATTCATAGCAATGTCTAAGATGTCAAAAAAGAGGCGCAGGTAATATTTTATTTTGGCTTTGCGATCAACCTCATAACATGCTTTGCGCTGGTCCATAAGGTCTACACCGCCCATATATTTATTATAGCGCATCACTACTTCCGGACATGTTACATTTATTTTTTGAGCAGTTCCTGCCTGCCTCCTCTTTACTGTGCTGGTTGGCACCGGAGATATGAAATTGGTCAACATATGCACTGCTTTAGTATCCATCCACTTTATGAATGTTATGCCGTTTGTACTTACGGCATGAATGTCGCCTCTCTTCATGCTTTTATCTGATGGTAATGACTTTGGCACATTTTTTCTATTCGTGCGAACAGTGCCGCAGGCTTTGGTGTTCTGCATCATGAGTTTATGTTGCAAAGCAGGCGAGTTGAAAAAATTGTCAAAGTATACTTCACAACCAAGACCTTTTAGTTGTTCCGTCAGACAGAGTACTACTGATTCACCTAAACCGATTTCTGTATTAGTTTTCTTTCCTGTATATAAATCAAATTGGTATAAGTATCCTGTTGAAGACTCACATCTACACCACATTTTGAACCCCCATTTTATAGGTTTATTTTTGATGTATTGCTTCATAATGTTCGCGCCCAAAATCATACTCACTTTCATTGAATGCGTAAGGAGCATACGAGTTATTTCTCCAGTTGAAAATAGGAATAGTCTCTGAAATATCTGAACACGAGGGTAATGAGCTTTGATTTGTCGGTTCTTGAACAGAATCTTCAATTTCAACAACATCAGTTCCATTTTCTACATCTTGAGCTATGAACTGCTGGTCTTCTTCGTCTAACTGTAAGTTATCTTCTCCGTCACTATTATCTGCCATAAGAAACTGCAATATTTCGTCATTTTGAATATAAAATTCCCTGCACCCTCTTTTCGCCATTTCTGTAAAAAAATTAAGGTAAATTATATAAAAATACAAGAAAACCATACATTATCATATAGCACTACATATAATAGTACTACAACGAAAACACCAGATATGGACCAGTGGGAAAAATATTTCCCCTTAGATGATTTGCAATTTTTAGGTACTTGTGCTAATATTTTGCAGTTTACTGTATTCTTATATAAAATTATACTTACCAAATAATATAAAACACGTCACAAAATATTGTTATTTTATTTTCTCAAGTCCAAAACACTTTCAAGATAATATTAGTTCAGCCCGCGATTGTTTTGATTTTGGCGCAATAAAGTTTGACAGTTTTTTGTTTTTCTAATCGTTCAGAAACACATTTGCCGCCTTGGACATACGTTTTATTTTGACATTTACTAAAAAAAATATCGATTCAATAATAATTGAATAATCGATAACGATTTTTGTAGAAGGGAAAAATATTTCCCTTGAGCGTGAAAGGGTTAATCCGCTTAAATAATGTCTTAAGTCATTCAGTAATTATTTTTCATGCAACGGTCCACAACTTAATAAGAAACAATAGCTGTGCGTTATGTTTCATAAGTCATATTTTTTTTAGTATATTATATTGCGGTGCAAATCTATACATATAAATTAAATTGGAATGTCTGTTTGTAATATTAAAATAAACGCTTTTTACATGCATATGAATGTATATAATACACATACCAAAATATAT
This sequence comes from Heortia vitessoides, assembly GCA_020976665.1. Classification (NCBI taxonomy): domain Eukaryota; kingdom Metazoa; phylum Arthropoda; class Insecta; order Lepidoptera; family Crambidae; genus Heortia; species Heortia vitessoides. The sequence continues at coordinate 19,936,904 of JACJUM010003237.1, read as the reverse complement.
TTCTTTACAATTTTTTCTCTTTGTCCCGGACAATTTCTAGAACGGCTGAACCGATTTCGACGGGACTTTCACTGGCAGATCGCTTATAGAATAAAAAGTAACTAAGGCTACAATTACTAGGAATGAAGCATCAATAAAAAATGTAGCAAATACGGGTAAAAATATGTGTTGATTAGAATATACTGCCCAAAGTCACGATAACAGCTAGTAATAAATAAAAATAAAGATATTTCTGTGACACTTTGTGATCGGACGTGATCGTGGCATGTCATCGAAATTCTATCAATACGCAGTAAACATAAATATACAATATTAGGCTGCCGCAAAAAGTGTTGTATGCAGTTATTTTAACGCAACAACAATTATCCCAATCAAGTTTTTATTTAATATATCATTCGCAAGTAAAGAACTCCGCTATAAAACAAGTTTGCGATCACAATAAAGTTATGGTGTCTTACGTTTGCACGTGTTCCTTCACAACAAACCTTACGAAACAATTGCACACTGTAATATAATATATTACACTTGATAATTACAATACTGTGCCACTATTTAATATTATTATTACAAACGCGTGTTTGATATTTGATTGTAATTGTTACGGACTATGGGTGATATGTGTGGTTGGTGCACGACCGGCCGTGGCGGCCCGCGTTTCTCTACTACCGGAAAGCGCTCGCGGGACAACTGGACTTTACGATGAGCTTTTTATATTGTGCGATATTCGCGCATTTTGTTACACTCTCGTTAGCCGACAAGCCTTTATTAATGCTATAATTTTACCTTACCATTTTATGTTGGGATTTTCATCGCTAAAGTCTTATTTATTACTTATTTAGTAAAGGTACACATACATATTACTGTCATACATACTAACATTCATAATTTAATATAATATTAACTTAACGCAACCTAGGAGATGTGTACATCACATCCTATCTTGACTTACCACGGAGTCAGGTAAATGTATAAGATATTGTAAGATTTTTTTTTCAAACAAGACTTAAATAATGATAAAAATACAAGCAATAATATAATATCTTATGTGGAGGCTGAGGATGACATACAGACTACGTTATAGTAACTGTCTAACTAACGCGTTTCCTGACTTCAGGTTATTATGCCACATTATCCAGTAAATTCACTGCAACTCTCACCCTTCAGATCGGAACACATCAATGCCAACACTGCTATTTTAGATATAGTTTTTCCCGCCCTGTGCATTTGAGCTGCACTGTTTAGGATGGATATACGACCATCGTCGGCTCTAGTACCTCAGTCGCCTCTTACGACACCTGATGCAGTGGGAGGTACTATTATATTCTGTACTATCTGACTCTCTGTCTTATTAGAAATCACTTGGATATAGGCCTATGTCCAGCAGTAGACGTCCTGCGGCTCGTATGATCATGATGATTTATATAAAAGTATGTAATTCTAATTCCATATGAGCAAATTCGATTTATCCTTACCGGATTTAACCTTACCTATACTTACCGGAACAATCTCAACTTAATTTGGGAGTTCCCGACCGGACTCTCGCGGTGCTTCCGGAAACCCGCTTAGCTTCTGCAATACGGAATTTAGATCCTGACCCGGTTTATTTGCTCGCTCGACACAATCATCTTAAACTTACGAGATTTGAAGGTAATTTCATTTAAACTCCTCCAGTATTCTTGTCGTTAAAAGGAAACATGTATTTTACGTTAGGCAAGTCAAAGACTAGTATAATATATTATATATATTAGTAGTCAAAGACTACTAATATATATAATAACAAACATATTTTCTTCTTTAAACTCCCCTTTCTAAGGGGATCTACTTTTTAATAGTAAACGGGTGCTACGATGATGGAGTAGAAATTAAGATTTACTAATTACAATATAAATTAAAAACCAATGACCCTGATGACTTCATAGGGTTGATATTAGTCTGTTAGCACAAGACGGGTCTTAAAACTGAGTAGGTGGGCATGGACACGTGAGTTGGCAATCACTGAGCGCGAAAAATAGAAATATTACTATACTTCGAGATTCAAAAACATATTTACGAAGGGAGTTGAATGTATTCTCGGTACAGGGATGAAAGAATAAGCGGAAAATTTTAAATAAAATTTATTTTTCAATGTAGTCCCCTACAAGCTCAATACTCTTATTTGTTCGGAAAAGGTCTAAAAAAGTTCCTCTATATTATTCTCAATACCCTCTAAATTTTTCTTCCTGGCTTGAAAAATTTTCATTGAATGCCTTTAACTCTTTATCGTCAGAAAAATGCTTTCCACGAAGGTCTTTCTTAAGATTAGGGAATAGGAAGTAATCACTAGGGACAAGGTCCTGGCTGTAGGGTGGATGATTGATTTCTGTAAATCCACACTCTCGCACAGCAGCAAGACACCTGCGATCAATTTCACGTCTTTTTTTCTATTATCGCCTCCTTTAAAATGTGCAGGTTGTTTGCGTAAGATGCAGCAGTAATACTTTGAACTTTTTTATATATTCGATTGGTAATATCCTTGGGATCCCAAAACTGCGGATGGGGTGACTTGATGGTTAGGTGGTTGAACTTCTTTGGTGGGTCTGATCCTTTTCTGTACCACTGCAGACTCTTACTTGTTCTCAAGGTCATGAACACACGTTACATCACCAGTAACAATCTGATCGAAAATACTTTACGGATTTTCACCACAAAGCTCCAAAAACACCTTCACAGTCTAACAGTCAACTCGCACTTGTTTCTGAAGCGCTTTAAGCATTCGCGGCACCCATTTTGCACTGACCTTTGATAAATTCAGACGATCATGAAGGATAATGAGAATAGAACCTACGTATAGCTGAATTATTTTTGTATATATTTTCACATTAACAATATTAACATTACTCAAAGATACCCTATCTTTGAGTAAAAGTTTGACGAATTTGAAGTTTTTTTCGATAGCGCCAGTAACCATTCCACCGGCACTGGGGTCGACTTCGATGCTCTCTCTACCCCATTATATGAACTTACTTAACCACTTCTGAATTATAGATAATAAAATTGCAGAATCTTGGGAAACAGTCACCATTTCTTTGTTAATTACTTTTTGAAATTCATAACAGCACAATGTTCAATATTTTTCATCTTTTTTGAATTAGTCATCGTAGATGTCTTTTCGCAGTGATATCTTAAATACTAATGGTGATAATTAAATTAAATTATCAATTCGTACAACCCTTCATATATACCTTTAAAAAGTACCGTCCGTTTATGAGATAATAAACTACCCTCATCATTAGTATATCACCTCGGTACCTAATACATTAAACGCCACCCGTATATTTCTTCTGTTTTATGTAATTTCATTGAAGATCTCCGCCAAACGAGTTTCAAATAAGAGTTTGACGGAGTGTTTTCTTAAAAGAAACCACTAAAGTACAAACAGGAACAGAGGGATGAACATTTTAAATTTACTTTTATATATAACAAAATTTTAAGAGAGAGACTTTCTAGTCTGTTAAGCTTTCAAGACTGGTACAATGGACGGATTTCAATGAAACTGAGGCATGGTTAATTTGATTTCGGCGGAAGAAACTGAACGACATTGTTCTGTGCAAACCATTTATTTAGTAGGTATCGAAGATCACTGCTGGACATAAGCCTTTCTAAAATGGGGGATTCATACCCATAATTGCCGTGCTGGACAAGCACTGCAATTATGGGAATGAATCCGGCAACCTTGACACCTTGAAAATAAAAATAATTTACTTTACTGTAAATTCTATTTTGACTTATGTTTGAGCGATTTTAATTAGATATAATTGAAATTGAATCCTCTTTTACTTAAAACTGTAAAACACAAAAGTCAGAAATTAATAAATACAAAAAATTTTGCTCGTATATTCCTAACGCTAATCGAATTTTTGACTATCGATATATTATTCTGACCCCACTACACACACACAGAAGTTTATTTAAACATACCTTTAAATTAAAAGATAAAACTGAAGCATAAAATACATAAGTGAACATTACTATCGTTATAGTAACAGATATTCAGTGATAATATCATCAGGACTATTGGTTGGCGGCGCAGAACGCGCTCCACGCTATCGTTCAGGTAACAAGCGTCTATAGGCTATAACATCAAATGATCGTTTCAGTTGTAATAATCGTTCATACATAAACGTCACCATCATCATATCAGCCATTGGAGGTCCACTGCTGAAGATAGGCCTCCCCAAGAAAGGGGGAATTTCGTCCATAATTGCCGCGCTGGCCAAACGTATTGGAAATTCGCATAACTCACGACGGCTACATTGTTTCGAATGGATATACCGCCATCTTCTATCGCTTCTGGTATCTTAGTTGCCTCTTACGACACCTGTTACAGGGGAGGTATTATTCTACTCTCCCGGTACCACACAGCTGACTATCAAGTGGTAGAATTAATTTTGTATGTATAGCATAGATTTGAAACAACAACACCAGACCGATTCATTAATTCATTCCCCGATTATGTTATTTTTTCTGGATTGCCCCCGTTTGGTAGCAATTTTATAGACGTCAAAAATATAATTTAACAACTTTGAAAACGCCACCCGTTCGAGCCTGCGCCCCGTGTGTGCTGTGGGGGTGTGCCCAATGGCACGCGGGATTATGCACCCCCAATTATAACTTTTGCTAGCACCGTGTCTAGCTTCTTTTTCATTGACGCCGCGCATTCTATTAAAACAGTTATTCCCAAATCGTGACTCCGGGGGGTTGATTTAAAAATTGTTAAATAACTGTATTTGTTCGATTTAGATATCAGTATAAACGATTGAAGTCTGAAGTGATATCCATCTGAAACAGTGTAGCTCAAATGCACAGGCCGAAGATGGACAGCAGCTTCCCCGTCGCCAAAGCTGCGCTCTGCGATTGCCAATACGCCTGCCCAGCACGGCAATTATGGGAAAAATTCCCCCTTTTTTGGGAAGGAATATGTCCTGCAGTGGACTTTGAATGGCTAGTATGACGATGATAATGACGTATTCGTTCCATTTAGATACGAGTGTTAACGGTTGCAAATCGAACAAGGTTCATTGATAATGATACCTTTGTGGTTCTACATTTGGGTGTTTAGGATAACTAGTGGGCTACGTGATACTTGAATATTCTGTCCTTATAGATTAGGCCCTCCGTTGATATGTTAGTCAGTCAGCCTCTCCTTTTAAATGTATTCTTTGTTCTCGAAATAACATTGAAAAAGTTTAGAACTTTCATACTAACTATGCACCCTCTTTTATCCAATTAAGGGATGATTTTTGAAAAAAAAATTAACACGTGTTTTATGACTTTTAATGAAGGACCTCTACAACAATTTTCATTCAACTAACTTCAAGAACAGCAAAGTTTCATATTCACTTTGCACTTCTGGGAGTAAATTTTCGCTTCTTAGTACTCTCCTGATTCATAAAAGGAAACCCTGAGCAAAAGTTTAAGTTACTAACCCTCACAGTTAAGGCCCCGTGACTACAAGTCTCCATCACCATAACAGCCGTAGGAAGGGGAATTTTGCCCATAATAGAATCGCCGTGGTGCCAATCTGTAGTAGTTTCTGCCCATTGCTTGATTGCTGCTGCTCATTCCTGCCCTGTTACATTCGAGCTGTCGCCATCCACCGGTTCCGGTACCAGTTCTAGAGAGAGATACTATTTTACTCTGCCATTACCACCCAATTCTCATACATTGGTTTAATGCACTTAAAAGATTTGATTAACTCCTCCCTAACAACTTCAAGTTAATTTTCTCTATTATTTTTTCTATGATCAATAAAGAACCGCCGTGAAATATTGATAAATTTTAGTTGGCAAATGTTAAAGAAAAGTGTATTAAAGCTTCTACGAAAGTGTACATGAAAATAAAATAAAAATGTTACAGTGTGTCCTCGCCTCCGGCGCCCGGGCGTCTAAAAGGACCACTGGAGCGACAATTCAGCATTTCCTAGTTTATACATAAACACAACGTATAATATTATTATTATATTATATTATTATTATTATTACTTTCTTACATTCACAGGTTCACTACCTATGATAAACTAGTTTTTTGTTTGAAAACTTGGTCACTCAAGGTTATAGGAGCCGAAAGGTGACCAAAGTGACAAAACCATAAAATATAAAAGTTAAATAAATTTCGTTTTGACGAGCCCGATGGCGCAGGTAGTAGCGATCCTATCTTGTGCGCCAAAGGTCGTGGGTTCGATTCCTACCCAGAGTAAACTTTATATGATGATAATTATGTTTGTTCTGTGTCTGGATGTAAAATATATGTATTTAAGTAGTAAATTTGTGATTCCTATGTTGTCTGGCGTCCGTAGCTCGAGTGCTTTAAGCGACTTACCTCGGAGTCAAGTCAATGTATGAGATGTTATGGGAATGTATTATTATATTTTGTATTAATCGTTTATACTTACCAATGTCTATTTTTTTGTTAAAATAATAGTCTTGATAAATGCATATAACAGCGAAAAATATTCATAACAAGACATCTCCAAAAGGAAAAACATTTATAAAACATAATTTGTATTTCACAGAAAGAAAAAGTATGTAGCATGCGGACAAAATAGTCAGCTGGTCACAGGCGTATATAAAGAAGGGGGGGGGGGGGGACTGGGTGAATCAATTGCCCAGCAAAAGCCTGATACAGACACGCAAACAAAATTACTGGTAGTATGAATACGGATGTTAGAACCACAGTGTGGCTCAACCCAGTGCAGCAATTATGGGTGTAATTCCCCTTTTCTTGGGGAGGCCTATGTCCAGCAGTGAACTTCCAACGGCTAATATAATGGTGATAATTTTAATGAAAAAGAAAAACAAATAAATAAAAACATTAAAAATCAAACTCATACTTTATTATATTACGTAATTATCTGATAGAAAAACATACTGAATACTCGAGGTACAAATGACTTGTTCCGAACAAGGTTATCTACAGTTCGCAGACAGAGAATCCCTTCTTATTCTTTGGCCCATTTACAATTCAATCTAGTCTACTTCTGAATACAATTCTCAAATCTTCGCACTTGATATTTTTATATTATCGTATGTCACAACTTACCATGGAGTCTTGAGATGATGCGGGAGTTTATTATTTGATCATCATCATATCAGCTATTGAAAGTCATCTGCCGGATCCAGTGCCTCAGTCGCCTCTTAACACACCTGGTACGGCGACAGGTACCGTTCTACTTCGGCGGTATTTCAGGGCTTTTTAACGTTACTTTAAAAGTGAAATAAACATTGTCGAATAACCAAAAAATATGGTGCGTTAAATTATATTTCATCGTTAATATATCTGTCAGACACAATCTGATCAAAGATGTATATCATGTGAAAGAGTTGTCCCTTTGATTTATTTGATCTTTGGGGTTTTGTTGTGAAGAAAGGTTGAAATACTAATAAAGTAGCTAGCTTATTTTTTTGTTCAATTTTACCACAAGAATTATCTATACAATTTTTATAAATGCGTGACCATTTTGTGACGCATTACTGGTGAGTCGATTTCGAAAACTACAAAGGCTACATTGTTTCATTGAAAAGTTCTAAAGTCAAGGGACTAAACTTAATATAATATACGAAGAGCCCAATGGCTCAGATGGTAGTGATCCATAAATGCGCCAATAGTCGTGGGTTCGATCCCGACCCACGACAAATATTTATATGATGAAATTAAATATTCATATTTATATAATTACAAATATGAATATTTAATTTTGCCACATTTTTGATTTAAGCTCCGCTCATAGCAGGGATGTTACATAAATTAAGTTACTTTTTATTATATCAGCTATCAGCCAGTGAAAGTCCCATTAAAATAGGGATGGCTGTTTCAAAGTTCACCTAAACCAAACGTACAGACAATAAATAAAAATTACGTTATTTTGTTATATGTACCGTGTATACATCCATATGCAATTAGTGTGGAGAGTTATTTTAATATTACAAACAGACACTCCAATTTCATTTATGTGTATTGGTGTATTGATGATATAGTACTGTATCTACAATTGACTAGAACAAGAATCTAGGCTGACTGACTTTATAATTCCATAGCATGAATGTGTAAAGCAATTGTCATCGCATCTTTGTGCCTGACAACCATCTGCGCATTCAATCCGGACGAAGACATCGGCTGTTTGCGCCTCTGCCATGTCGTACTGTAGCGCGTGCGCAAGCACCTTTATGCCGCTTGCAGCAGGCACTTAACGCACTCCTTATGTCTCACACGGATTTTGACGTATTTATTGACAACGTCAAATCGTTAATAATTAAGCTCGATGTAATTTTTGTTACAACTTCATAATTGTGTAATTGGGATAACCGTATAATTATGCTGATAATAAATTAATAAATAGCTTTTGTAATTAATTGCTTATTACTAGTGCTAAGCTGAAATAGAATAGCTTAAAATCTGAAATGTAATATTTCTAGTGATTAATCAATGAACACTGTGGAAATTTGTATTGTGAGGGTTTTTTTAGTTCCAGTGAACAATCCTCTATTGTTGCGCGGCCGTTTCCGCTAGTAATAACACAACGTGCTATGACCTCGGAATACAACACAAAATCAACACTTGAACAGTATAGAGTATATAGGCAAAACAATGCTAAGGTTTATATAAAGTAAATTTTACATAAGCGATCCTATTTATTACGGGCCCAATGGTGCATAGCAAATATTTATATTTGTGTTTGTTCTATGTCTGTGTGGGTGTAAAATATATGTATTAAAATATGTATAAAAAATCACATTCTTAAATGATTGTATTTTTTTACCATTCAAAAGTGCCTGTGATTAGGCCTTATTGAATAAAACATATTAAGATTTTTCATCATTACTGTACACTGTTTTAGATAGATATACCACCACTTGTCGGTACTAGTACCTAAAGGAGGTACCTTGAGGCCATCTGCAGGTACCTTAATTTTAGGTTAACTTAATATTAGGTTTATCAATCAAATATAGGCGTACGGACTCGAAATATGATAATAGAACTCGGCGAAGCAAGTTTCATGCGGCTTGTTACCCGAGAACTTCACAGCAGATCGCCGCAAACTTTAGTCGTTAGTGATAAATGCTCTCCAGTGTCCAGCTACTCCATATACACGCATTTAATTGCAAAAACTAAAAATACACATGTTTTAAATACATTACCGAAATTAAAAAGGAAATGAAATTATTACATAGTAAAAATAATTATGAACAAAAAATATAAGTAGTATGTAGGTCTATAAAGGACAAATATTGCACAACGCACCCCACGGTTTGTTCGGAATACTACTAGTGTTTTTTGTTCATCTTTATTTGCCCTCCAGTTGCGATATCGAGGTCAAAACTTTTTTTATATTCAAAATAATTGAATGAAATTTCATTACATATATATTATTTTATTTTTCTGTGTCATCATTACAGCTACTAGAAGTCCACTGCTGACCACAGGCTCTTCAAGAAAGAAGAGAATTACGCCCATAATTGCCGCGCTGGGCAACTATGGGCAAAATCCTCTTCATTCTTGTTCACTGCGTTCACTACGCTTACCCAGCGTGGCAATTATGAGCAATATCCCTTTTTTTTGGGAGAACTTTTTTCAGCTGTAGTTTTTAATTCAATATATTGTTGAAACTAATCACGTTAAAGTCTAGAGCAGGCATTCAGCAATAAATAAATAATGGTGCAAAATTATGTAGCTGCTGCAAAGATGTTCTAAGTTCATAATCCGAGCGGGTCGGACTAGCAGATAGTACTGCCTTCCACACGAATTTGAAAACATTATTACAACGAAAACCTACTTAGTTATTTAAGAATCCCTTTAAAGAAAACAAAAGAACGGAGCTTTATCGATTATAAATTAATAGAAATTGTTTATGTCTAATAATAATATTTATTGGCACATAAAAAAAATATATAGTTGTGATGAAGTTGCTGACCTATATTAGGTTTATCACCTGAGTTATAAAGGTCAGTGCCCTCTCTAAATGAACTAGAATTGCAAACTGTATGTTACCAATTGGCTTTAATATCAGATTGGGAATGATTGAGTGTTTAATATTTTTAATCATATTTTGCCGTGCGGAACCGGCAGAGAAGAGTACCTCACCTGTACCAGGTGTCGTAAATTGCGACTAAGGTTCCAGAACCGACAGATAGTGGTATATACCTCCGAAATAATACAGCGAGGTGGGCCGCAGCATCCCCGTCGCGAAAGCTGCGCTGTGCTAGTCAACACTCTTGTCCTGTGCCGCAATTATAAGCAACATTCTCTCTTTCTTGGGGAGGCCTATGTCTAGCAGTGGACTTTTAGTGACTGTAATGATGACCTAGCCCTCTCGTTCGCTGAAATTGACGTCCGAGTATTCCAGAGTAAGGATCGTCCGATAAAAAAATTATGAAACGTGTGAATTATCATATCGTATAACTAGATTACTATCGTATATAAGATATACATGTTTAATGTTTACACAACAGATAATAATGACGTCTTGACACTACAATGCTAATGATAAAGTAAAATAACAGGTGGGACTTGAAAATTGTCCTTAACATTATGAAGACAGCAAATCGATTCCCCCACCTCGACCTTCGAGCCGAGTTTTCATAAATAATAAAAAATTGCACGGCGGCAGTTTTATTCAGTTCATAGTATTTGAGTTGACAAGAAGAGAATCGTTTGTCTACTTCGCGATGATATTGTTAGTAAACTAGATACTGCAACTAATTGTGTTGCATTAACATGGCTCAGAGGATTGAGCGGGGGACATAAATGCGTTTTTCACATCAACGTCATATCAGCCATTAGAAGTCGAATGCTGGATATAGGCCTTCCCAAGAAATGAAGAATTTTGCCCATAATTACCACGCTGGGCAAGCGTGTTGGCAATCGCAGAGCGCAGCTTTTGCGACGAGGATGCTGCTGTCAATTCCCGCCCTGTGCATTTGAGCTGTTCTGTTTCGGATGGATATACCGCCATTTGAGTGTTCTGGTACCGCAGTCGCCTATTACAACACACAGAGGGAGGTACCATTCTACTCTGCCAGTACGTCACGGCTTATTTTTTTAACATACATTGGTCATTTATTTATATAATTGACAATGACCTCGTTGTCATGCGGGCAATGGTTTCGTAGTGCAATAACTGTGACGTCAATGGCATCGTGTATCAATAAGTATTGTTCTGATTTATTCGGTCTTCGGCATTTTCTAATCATAGTGGTATTTGAAAATGCGCACCTGCAGCCAAGCCAGCAAGCCAAAAAGTGGAAAGACTTTTCAAGTCAAATATATATTTTAAATCGTCAAAAAAACAAGCCGTTTCATCATTAATATACGAATTACTTATTTCTTAATTGTTTTCACGAGCTATTGATATTTTTGAACATAAAACTCTCCAAGAAAGAGAGCTTTTGCCCATAATTGCCGCGCTGGGCAAGCAAATGCTGCTCATCCCCGCCCTGTACATTTGAGCTGCACTGTTTCGGATTGTATACCGTCATCTGTCGTTTCTGATACCTCTGTGGTACCTTCACATGACACTTGATAGTTTGTTGTTTTTGTGACAATTCGAATGTAATTCTTTATGAAAGTTTTTCATAAAATATTTTTTCGAAATCCCTTAATGAGGTAAAAGCGGGGTGCAAAGTATACTGACTCTCTTATTTTCAAAGTTCACATATATCATACTCAAATACATATTTCAACATCCAAAAACAAAACAGACATAAATATTCACTATATACATATTTGTCCTCGGTGGGGATCGAACCCACCACCCTTGGCGCTTAAGAACACTGCCAATTGCACCATCGGGCCCTTTAATGGGTTCTAACAGGTTTGATGTTTGGACACTAAACTCCACCTTTGTTGAATATTAAAGGACGTGAGCGGAATTTTAATAGGCTTTCACGCTGCAGCAATCACAAAGGTGTGCTTAGGACAATCACACACTGCCAGCGTTACTATACAGGCCGCAAAAGAGGCTTTTATTAGACCAAGCCGACAAACAAGCCTAGAGTCCGCATGATGCCACATTTCCCAGTCATTTCACTGACTCTCTCACCCTTCAGACCGGAAACAGCCATGCGAACACTGCTAGCTGCCGGTAGAAGAAGGTGAGACTGCTCCGGTTTCAAGAGTGAGTGAAGCAGTATAATCACTCGGTAATGTGACATACTTCAAGTCACAAGGTTTTCAACAAGCTAGTGATATTACGAGCGTCTGTCTATAAGCTGCGGCCATATTAGAGATCACTTGGGGAGGCCTATGTCCAGCAGTAGACCTCCTACGGCTGATCCGATGACGATGAAGTATATTACATCGGTACAATAAACATATAGAAGACATACAAAGCCATGTAAATGTTCGTAATGTTTGATCATTTTTTTTATTAGTGTATTGAAAAAGTTATTTGTTTTGAAAGTGTGTATGAATTGTGCTCGTTCTGTCACGTGCGTCACCGGGGGTGAATGCAGCTATATTCGCGGTGAGTGACGTCAAACTCAACCGTTATTGAGTTGAAAACGCACCAAAAGAAGCTATTTTCAGATTCAGAAAAAGCTTATTTCAGTCTCGTTTCGAGAGCACAAACTTTTTTTTTATTAGACTTGGCAGGCAAACATGCAAACTGTCCGCGTGATTGTAAGCGTCACAGCAGCCTATATACGAGTATTCTCGTAATATCACGCGGATATCACAAACTTATGACTTAAAGATATTATGTCACACCCAGTAATTTAACTGCTTCTTTCCTCCTTCCAACCGGTATACTGCTATTTGGCGGTAGAAAGGTGAGAGTGAGGTACCAATGCAGACGACCTGTTGTATTAGATCTACCTGATGTAATAAATTCTCGTTATCAATAACATGATCGCGTATAGTGCACGCGGGTATGTGTCCTCGCAAGCTGCCTTCGAATATTCAGGCTCGGTGTGCTAATTTTTCGCGTCGTTCGCGCCACAAATTGAACAGTCCAATACAGCTTGTTACTGATTGCACGTGTGCTTCGCCCATTTTTACCATCAACACGTATAGAGATTTGGAAATATTAAGGACATCCCTGTATACTTTTGCTTTTAAATTTACGTTTTTATCCAACTAACAGTGCGCCCCGGTTTTACCTGCGTAAATCACGCCGTTTCAATAATATTCATAGATAAAATATAGTTTATATTATTTAATGTAAATGTAACATTTTAGTAATAATCATATTTTAAAATCATTCCAGTAATTATTGAGTTTATTTGTTATAAACGCAAAATAACATAAACCTTGCCTCATTAGATTCTATTTAAGGTGTCTTGTAGTTTGTATTTATAAAATGTGATATAACCTATTTATTCCGTGTTTGATCGAGTAGATTTTTACTTTAATTGTACCAAATAAACCTTCAAATATTTTCTCTTTATAATGATAAAAAATATAATCCCACTAATGTAAAAAGAGTTCCTATTATAACGAAGGATTTTTGAAAATTCATCCTCTAAAGGCTGAACAGGGGTTTTTATAAATTATTCAAATGAAATTCTACATAAAGGTTTTTCATTGAAAGTCATGAAAATACATTCAATTTTTTTTTTTTAAATCATTCCATAAAGAGGTGAAAAGGGGGTGCAAAATTAGTATAAAAGTTATACAACTTAACGAGGATGAAACCACGGGTCGCTGCTAGTTATTTATAAGACGTGGAGATATCTATTTTTGGGTTAGTCCATATTATGCGTATGACGCTATCTTTTGCTTTTACAACGCTCATATTTCGTATGAAACATATTATTATACGGACCGCGAGAGATCCCGCGCGTCGGGTGTCAGGCAGATAAAATGTCGGATGTTCCACTGACAAAACGTTTTATATACCACTCAAATATACTGCACACTGGACTTTTGTAAGATCTTATAAAATTATGCCTGACATATTTAATAATTTGCCGTGACGTACCGGCAGAGTAGAATAGTACCTCCCACAGCACCAGGTGTTGTAAGAGGTGACTAAGGTACCAGAACCGACAGATGGCGGTATATCAGAAACAGTGCAGCTTAAATGCACAGGGCGGGGATGGAAAGTTCGAACTTTTCTAGTTCTAACACGCTTGCCCAGTAAGGCAAATATGGGCTAAAAGAAGTTATCATGGCCCCTCTTGACATATTTATGTTAAGTATTTATTTAACATATATCATCGTCATCATATAAGCCATTAGAAGTCCACGGACGGACATTGGCCTCCCTAAGATAGGGGAAGTTCAATCCCTAATTGCCGCGCGAGTTGGCAATCGCAGGTCGCAGCTTTCGCGACAAGCATGCTGCTATCCATCAACGACTTGTGCATTTGAGCGACACTGTTTTGGATGGATATACCGCCATCTGTCGGTTCTGGTACCTTAGTCGCCTCTTAGGACACCGGGTAAAGGAGGAGGTACTTTTCTATGCTGTCGGTATTCATGCCTTAACATATAAGTTTCATTCTATTCAATTACAGTTTCAGCTAATGCTCACAGATGTGATGGAATTTTAAATTGTTATTTTATGGTTTTATATATTGACTTTTTTATTTTAAGTATTTCATAGGCCCATAGATCATGGGTTCGATCCCCGTCCCGGTCAAATATTTATGTGATGAATACTTGAAATTGTTCTCCGTCTAAGTGTTATAAATCTATACCTATGTATTTAAGTTTTATTTATTTTTATTTGTAATTCTTCTGTTATCTGATGTCCGTAATCCAAGTGTTTTAAGCGACTTATCTTGGAGTTAGGTCAATATATGAGATCTGGTGTGACCTGATTTAATAGAAAAAAAGGCGGATACGCAAATTTCATAATAGAAAAGAGGATAATTAATACATGAAAAGCAGAAATCTTGTCGTTTGTCGGACACGCGATGTCGCGAATTGAATGAGTAATTACTACCAACGTCTACCGTTAACCGAATTAGTTTAAACTAGTGTCACTCGGTGGTTGAAATTCAACCAAAATTAATTGAATTTTGATATAATTAAATATTCATTGTGCGTGTATGAAAAGACTAATGTGAAGCGAGAGAGTAAGGGAAGCTAGAGAGGTATGCCAAGATCGTAAGGTAATCCAAAGTCTTTGACTACCCCGATGGGATGGCGTGATGTATGTATGTATGTTTGTAATTTATCAGTAAAATAATTGGCAAGATAACAAACAATACTGAAGAGTTGTTTAACGAGTGCTCACCCCGTCAATAATCCGGTTATTTCCGAACCTTAATAGAGGAGTATTGATTGTGCTGCCCTCTCTGTAACTCGTTCGTCGTCACTCGCTCCGTGTTTACGACGCTAATAGTATCTGCTGTTGACACTACCGTTATCGACACGGTTCAACATAACTGCCCAAATACTTGGCTGCGGCGTGTTGTTTGTTTTGTCATTATGTTGGCGACGTGTTTTGATTGTCGTGAGGTACTGACAGAGTAGAATAGTACCTACCTATTTATCAGGTATCGTTAGAGGCGAGTAAGGTACCAGAACCGACAGAGTGCAGTCCAGCCAAGACAGTGTAGCTCAAGTTCATAGGGTGGGGATGGGCAGCAGCATCCCCATCGGAAAAGCTGCCCTCTGCAATTGCAAACACGCTTCTACTTTCATCCATCCTTTCTACATGTCCAAACCATTTTAACATTCCCATCTCTATTGTTGTCACATAATCTTTTACACCAAATTAATCTCTTATCATAATTTTTATTGATATATATATATATATATATATATTCAAAATGATCTACCACGTAACACTCAATGACCTATGTATATGGCAATATCGTAACAAGTGGAGATCCATTGGTTCTGCCTATCTGATGGGACACAGGTGTAATGATGTGTATATGTAAATAGATTTTTGTGCACAGGCAAGAAATTAACATCTTTATATATTAAAAAAGAACGTGAACTTCTAAAGTACTAAACGGATTCTAATATTATTTTACTTTTTGTTATTATTATTTATTACCAGTCATTATCTCACCGGGAAACGTCTATCGGGTCAGCTAGCACAACTATAAAGAAAGTATGCACATGTATTTTAAGTAATAGGTTCTTTGATGACCTGAAAGATGTCTCGTAGCTCTCACCTAACTTGAAACTAGAATAAAACGACTTTTTATAAATAAGAATATAACCAGCAATTAGATATATAATAATAATAAAAAAACAATATTTGAAACATAAGTATTTGTCCGTAACCTTTTGCCATGCCTAATTTTGCATTTGTAAGATTCAGGTGCCTATAAGAACAGGCTAGACCTAGTTTAGGTACCTAAGTATCAAAATGTATTTTAGTTTAAGTTTCCTTTTGTTGTTGAATAAAGATATTATTATTATATTATATTATTAATATGACAATGTCTTTCCAAAATTTCTAAAGGAGTAAGCCATCGTTACTAACTCTACTACTTTTTGAGACCACAAACATTCCTATGTGGCAACATTTCTTAATTAAACCACATCCCCGATGCACAACACGACCGAATCGCGGAGGACCGAGGAAAACAAACAAATGGTAGGCCTAAGATATTGGAGCCTAGAATTAATGTAGGAGACCTTATTCTGTCTGAGGATTGCATGCTGGCTTCATGACAATGAACGACTGAAACAAATAACCCCTATTAGCTCTAGTATTTGTTAGTGCCACAAAGACGCCTGTAGATACGAGTAGAAAGTCTTGTAATAATCACCATTGTGATATCAGTTGTAGAACGTCCACTGCCAAGAATGAGCCCCCCATAAGATAATTATATTTGAATAAGACAGGTTTTTTATTAGACCAAGTCAACTAACAAGCGTACAGACTGCAAAAGTGTCACCGCAGCCAATAGACGCTCGTTATATCACAAGAATATTACTAGCGCGCCGCCAACCTTGTGCTTAAATGATACTATGTCACATTAAGGATATCACTAGCGTGTTGCCAACCTTGTGGGTCGACTACATTACCCAGTTATTTCACTGCCTCTCTCACCCATTAAACTTTGGTAACAAAAAATATAATTTTAAAAAGTGACTCCTAGTAACGGACGAATATTTGTGCTATACACCTGGCACCGGACATTTCAAAAAACTTGCATCGGTCACATATGTAGCCATCTCCACACTCTGGAAGGTCTGCACATGACCCACCCACGACAAGATGAGCACTGGATCCAGTTTTCGTCAGTGTATTTTAAGCAAACTACGCGAATTGTTATGTTTGTGTTAGATGATTCAGTTAATAGTTCTACTCCAATTCCTTTCTTTTCTTTAGTTTTCACGTTTGTCGCTTCTTTTCCCTTGTCTACGCTCTTTCCTTTGATTTTAATTCCTTTGGTTTGCTTTCCTTTACCTCCCATTGCTACTTCAAACTTAAATTTTTAACTTTCATGTTCTTTTTCTTCTGCCACTTTTTTGTACGGCAATGTAGTTAAGATTCCACTTCGTTCACTCATTCTTTTTCGAGCTGTTCGTTTTTTTGCTGCGTCAGGCAACGGTGATAATTTTTGGATTATCTGAACAAGATCGGGAGCAGAACTTGTCGACGGTTTGAGATTTGTTGTTATAGGCTCACAAATAGATTGTTCAGAATCTTTCATTTGCTCTTCTATGATTAAGTTTGATATCACGACAGCTTGATCCTTGTTTAGTACGTTCGATGTAGTTTCTGTTTGTTCTAGTGGTATATTGTTCATATCTGCAGCCAAATAATCTAGGTCAGAAAATAAATGTCTGTCGAATGGATGGATTCCAGTGCATTTGAATCCAGATACTGCAATGCTTCTTTAACCAAACTAGCAATATCGTAATCCGTTATCCGACATCCAGCGTTTGTTCTCATCCACAAATCGTTTCGTTGGCTGTATGCATCTTTGAATGGCTTCATAAATCTCCTGTCTAGTGGCTGGAGCTTGTGCGTAGTGTGTGGTGGTGAACTCATCAAGTGAATATAATTTTCTCTGCAAAAATTGGTTACCGCCAATGTCTTGTGACTCCAGTGGCCACCCAGTAGAAGCAGCACAGGGTTCTCTTTGGTTGGTTGCGTATGTTTGACGAATATTCCTAAATATTGCAAAAAAAAGTCACTATACATCCCCCCTTTTGGCTGGGCTACACCGATACTCTCAGCTGGATTCATCATAAGCCTGTCATTCATTCTTTGCCGAGGAAATACGAAAAATGGGGGTATGAAGTGACCGTTAGCACTTAAACAGAATAAAACTGTGATGTTTTTGCCTCTCTCAGCAGAAGTGAGCTTACCTACTTAACTTTTGATGTTTGTGGACGCAACTGACACCAGTTTCATCGCAGTTATAAATTATTAAGGGTGTGAATTTGTACTCTTTCATCAGTTTTCAAGGTTGTCGTAGAATAGATCCACTTGTGGTTTGTTAAATCCTACGGCGCATGATGCTTGTCAATTCCGGTGTACTCAACGAAATGTCAGAATGCCTTTTCATGAAGTCGTAGTAAAAGTGTTTACCAGCACTGCCTTTTTCTTTATTAAATCGATGGGGAATCTTCATGACTTGAGCTAAGTCTTATACTAATTTTAGAAACTCCTTTTTTATGAGCAGTATGCATCTATTCGATAAATCTTTAATGTGGTCCGCCAAGACTTGTTCAAACTCTGCTGAGAAATACTTCTTCTCCTCGATTTAAAGCCTTTATTTTATCATGTATAGTGCTTTTAGAAATATTGTATTGCATTGCAGCTTGTCTTACACTCAGTTCTTTGGACATAACCTTATCAATAGCAGTTCGTAAGCTCTGTGTCTCCCAGGATCCTTTCTTTTTGTTCTCTTCCATTTTAATTATCTTCTTTCTTCTATACTCTAAAACAAAATTTAATAATAAGAATAAATGACGTAAATTCTCACAAGAGATATTAATATGTTTACTGTCCGGCGCTAAGGGACGACTTAATGTCCGGTACTAAGGGACAGACATTTGTTTAAAATATCTAATAATATTCTACCATTTTACGGATAATAATCAATTACTACTTTTATCTTTGAATACCACTCAAATGTAAATGCATAAATATACTAGAATTACTTACATTGATATTTAGGTGACGCCGTGATTTCGCGCCTAAAACAACAGACGGTCACTCCCGTCGAGGCCGTGTGCGTCACTGGCGAGGCGTGGCGCTTGATCCTGTACCTGTGTGCCCCAACCTTGTGCTATATTAGACCATATACACACACATTCACACCTACATGCACACTACAGAGCATAGGTGCCTATAAGAACAGGCTAGACCTAGTTTAGGTACTTAAGTATCAAAGTGTATTTTAGTTTAAGTTTCCTTTTGTTGTTGAATAAAGTTATTATTATTATTACCTATTTCTACCTCCAAATAACAGTGCTCGCATCGCTGTATTTCGGTTTGAAGAGTGCAAAAGGCAGTCAATTTACTGGGTAATGTAGTACAATATCTTTGACCCTCAAGGTTGGCAATACGCTAGTGATATCCTTGTGATATTGCAAGTGTCTATAGGCTGCAGTGATGTTTACTATTACGTGGACTGTACGAAAGTATACAGTATGCATACACATACATTTGTCAACTTGCTGTAATATAAAAAACCCTACGTTTCATTCAAACTACGTTATTATGTAGGTATTATAAGGCTCGCTTTCAGTTTAAGAGAACACTAGGAAAAATTCCAAGAATTATCTACGAAGGCAGTTTGTTAACGAATATACATACTCGTAGTACTAAATACTTTGATTTTTCATTTTCCATTTAACCACAGGATCGCGCTGGACACAGGCCGCATACAACATACGACTACAATACAATTCAATTAATTTCAGAACAATATACATTGTGTGAAAAAAAACAAACAATACATTTAGTATGACAAAATTACATAAAAATTAAACAATATTTTACACAGACATACAAGAAATAAAATATGAATCATGTTATTACCAATGATAAATTTGATAAAAATGTCGATAAAAGAAAGAGTAAAATTTCAGAACACAAGTATTTGTCATAAATCAAACATTTAATACTATTCCAATTAATAACGTAATTTATTATTTTAAAAGCAATGCCCCATTGTCAATAAACTCGTCCACACTATAAAAACAGTACTTCAACATAAATGTTCTAACTTATTTTGGAAGCCACTCTTGAATAAGTAGCACTCTAGTTTCGCTGGTAATCTGTTAAATAAGTGAACCGACTGATAAAGTGAGCAGACATTGGCTAGATGAGAAACTACATACATCCAGCAGTAGACGTTTGGATGATATGAAGATGTTGACGATTCAGACATTGTTGCTATGAAAAAAAAGGTTTTATTATAGTGATCAATAACCTTCAATTACTCCTGACATTGTAACTACTTTACAATTGTGGTGTCTTTGTTGTGTGTGTTTGAACGCTCCCACTAAAGGTAATCCATCAAACTGACCACAGAATTATTTAAATTTAACCATCACATCGCCGTGCTCATTAAGGACAGCTGAAACTACCCGTCACACTCGGGTACTATTTAGAGTTAACAACTTAATTCAGTGAAATATAGTATTTTTCTAAACCAGGTTAAAAAATATAGTACTTTTCAATTGATGCTCATGATAGCACAAACTTTTACAAGCAGGTATGTATAGCCGAGTTTATGTGGAAGTACTTCTTCGTTATTCTCGATGTTTAAAATCCTTACTAATCCTTCCTAATATTATAAATCAGAAAGTAACTCTAACTGTCTGTTATGCAAACACGCCGACTACTGAGCCGATTTAAATGAAATTTGGTACACAGATAGTCTAAAGCTTTAGAAAGGACATAGGCTACTTTTTTGTTCTACGTAAGAGTTGTAAGAGGCTGAAGAACGACTGAAAAGTTGTATGGAAGTATCGCTATTGTTAGAGCTAGAAGCTTAAAACTTATTATTTAGGCTATTGATTTGTATATATAAATAAATATAACATTCAAAGTTTATATACTGCAAAGAATATACTGCACGCGGACGAAGTCGCAGGCACAGCTAGTATATTATATGTGTGCATCCAATATAATGACGGGCCTCAGCCATCCTTCCGGTGGCGTTGGATTTAAGTCCAGTCCATGCTTACCAGCATTATTAAGAGAGTAAAAAAATGTAGACAGCGTATGTACGATTTGCTTGCATATTTTTATTTTGATAGTGCATATATCCGATGTATATCTCTATGCTAATATTATAAAGCTCAAAAGTTTGTTTGTTTGTTAAACGTGCTAATCTAAGGAACCGCTGCTCCGATTTGAAATATTATTTCAGTGTAAGATAGTCTAATTGTCAAGGAAAGCTATATGCTAATGATACTAGGCTTGTTCTACAATTTAACGCGGGTGAAACCAGGGTTTACTGCTAGTATGACAATATAGCTAGTATTACTCAAGCATACATTTATATAATTTCATACTTAACAAATAATATGCCTCTTTTTTTTAGATTAAGTCGACAAACTAGCAAACGGACCGCGTATTATCACAAGGATATCACAAGCGCGTAGCTAACTTTGGGTGTTAAATTACATTACCCAGTAATTCAATATATAAATATCTTGGCATAACATTACATTTCTTTTTAACTTTTAACCCTCACATAAATATTTTTAAACAGAGAATTCGTAAATTAACCGCAGTTTTTAGAAATATAGGAAAACAATTAAGAAATGCTTCCAAAACAAATATCTCACCGCTAGAAAAGTTATGTACATTTTGCCCTGAAAATACCCCACCTCAAAACTCCTTATCCATAGCAAAGTTTTATCAGGGAGTTATTTATTTCTTATAGGATTATCCAAGAAATAAATATACATTACATAAACAAACACAAATGCAAATCAATAGTAACAGAATGCTCTTAACACTGGAATTGCTGACAATATTGGATATATGGACTATAAGTATTATTTTTTATATTGTATTATAGCATTAAATATACAGTTTAGCTTTAAATTCTATGTATTCTAGAGATATATTTATTTATATAATATATACGTAAATAATATGTAAACCTTGTATTATATTAGACCATAAACACACATTCATTAACACATTACAGAGCATAAGTCCCTATAACAACTGGCTAAAACTAGTTTAGGTACTTAAGCATCAGAATGTATTTTAGTTTAAGTTTCATTTTGTTGTTGAATAAAATAATTATTAAAATAATAATACACAGCATTTGATTTCCACATCGCATATCATGATCGTTAGGCGATAGAACGAGGAACCAATGCAGACGACCTGTGTGTGAGCAACATATACTTCTTGTTTGATAGAACTCCGAGATACCAGCGAACCTTTATTTTTTTATTGAAGCTTGTTAAAAAAAACCGTACATGTTCAATCCGTAGCAAAAACAAGAGAGATCAAAGAGCTTTGAGGCCTCTATCGCAACCCGGAGAAAAGCAGTTTAGTATCAAAAAATCTAAATGTTGACTGAAAACCCGGTTGGAGTTGTTTTGTGCCGAGCTCGGTAACGTTTTATGGATTAAAGAATCGACTGAATATTAACCTCAAAGGTAGTGTTTTACCGCGCCGGTTTTGAGGTAACCTCGTGAACTTGAGGAGAGTTATTTCGCAACGGTACAGGAAAATAGACACATATTTTTCGAGTCTGGCGCAGAATGTGCAAGGTATTTTTTTAATAAAAAATATTTTTCTACTTTTAAAACCTTGCCTGGACTTAAGACTCTTTTATATTTGAACCCGATACCCATATGAAATTATGCCTTTTTTTGGGACTAACTTTTCTTCAACAGCTTATGTTTTAACTTTCATAGTCATATCCTAGAAAAGTGCACATTTTGAGAAAGGTACATTATGATAAGTGCCCCTTTTGAAAAGCGCACATCTTGTATCAGACTTCATCCTTCGTCGTAACATAATATTGTGATTATAAACTTTTAATAGGCTAGAAAAGTAGTCCAGAAGAACGAATAAATTAGGCCAACTTGCGAAAGGCATATTGAGATTATTTAAGTATCTATCACTATTGATCAAATTTATCATCATCATCTTTAAATCAGCCTGGCACTGCTGGATGTAGACCTAATCAAAGTTGCGTGCAATTTTGTGCAGCATTGGCTCTCATACATGAACTTGGAGGTATTCATAATGATAGTTCTCATACGTGATCATCACCATAATTATATCTGCTATTGAAAGCCAGTTGCTGGAGACGTAGGCCTCCCCAAAAAAGGAGGATTTTTGCCCATAATTGCTGCGGTGGGCAAGCGTGTTGGCAATCGCAGAGCGCAGCTTTCGCGACAGGGATGCTGCTGCACATCCTCGCCCTGTTCATTTGAGCTACTGTGTTTCAGATGGATGGTGATGGATATATCGCCATCTTTCAGTTCTGGTACCTTAATCGCTTATTTCGACACCTGGTGCAGGGGCAGGGTACTGTTCTGCTCTATCGTGACTCTCCCTGCTGTGCTCTGGATTCTCTCATCGCTTTATTAATCAGATAATAATTTGTATTATTTTGTTACTAATAATATATGTACAAATAGTAATTATATCCCATCAAAAACATAAATGAAAAAAATTTACAACATTTTAAAATAAATTTAAAACACAAAGCTTATAAATTAGGATAGGACTTGGTAGTGATCCTACTTTGTGTTACAGGGGTCATGGGTTCGATTCCCATCCAGGGCAAATATTTACATGACGATATTTGTGTTTGTTCCGTGTGTGAGTGTTAAATATATGTATTAAAGTGGTACATTTGTGATTCCTCTGTTGTCTGGCGTCCGTAACACAAGTGCTTTAAGCTACTTACCACAAAGTCAGGTCAATTTATGAGATGTTGTGCGAATTATTATGTGGAAATATAAACAAAATAAACGAATAATAAAACATTAATTACATTCATGAAAGCCGAATATATGGTAAGTTTTTGTTTTTACAAGCTACTTTTACCGGGAAAAGTTTGTGTCAATAAAACTTTTTAACCATATGACCGCTAGTAAATACTATTGGTCATTGATCATCGATACTAATGACCGCATTGAAGCTTCAACATTACCAACGTGTAACACTATCTTAATAATCAAAATACGATGTTACCCACCGGTAATGACGTCAACGGCATCCTGAAGGGGGTGTGGGTAGCGGCAGCATGCTTCCGGCGCCGCGACAGGTTCACTTCCGACCGCCATTTTGTTTATTGTACTAATGCGCCATTTTAACGCTCGCCCCGGTCACTGTTGACTGGACATCAATTTATTATAGTTGGTGGCTTCCGGTTACAATTTTGACCGCGAAAAAGGTTGGTAAGGTATGTGTAAGTTTATCTTTTGTGTTCGTTTTTGAATTAAAAGTACAGTTTAGTAATTTTGGAATAGCAGAGGTTCGTAATCCTCATGATTAAAGTCGTAAAGATCTGGAAAGGAGAACACGTACCGGCAAGCGGACGTCCAACCACAAGGTGGACAGACGATCTGACTAAAACCGTAGGATCGCGCTGGACACAGACCGCATACGATCGGTCCTATTGGGAATCACTTGGAGAGGCCTACGTCCAGCAGTGGACGTCTCGTAGCTGATATGATGATGATAATCATGTAACCTCATAGATAGGTCTTCTGCATTGGTACTTTACTCGTATGCATTTAATTTTACCGCCAAAAAGCAGTGTTGTGTAACAGATTGAAAAGTGAGAGGTTGTGAAATTACTGTAACTTAACGTCTTTAAATCACAAGGTTGACAAAGCGTTAATGATATCCTTATGATGAAAGGCAGCGGAGACGTTTACAATCACGCGGACCATACGCTTGTTTGTTGACTTGTCATAAATTAATAACAATATATATAAGTTAGTGTAACATTTCACTGTTGCTCATAAAAGCAAACAGAGAAATGAAATTTTTTGAATTTCAATTTCCGTTTTCTATCAAGGCTAACTAACGCAAAATATGAATATAATATTAATTTATCTGTTTCATGAGTTAAAGTGCCTACGACCCTGTGATTTAATGTTAGGGTTTCGTAATCAAATGGTGCTCAATGAGTCCCTGGACTAAGGCTCCAGTTGTTTACCACCACGAACCGGCTTTTTCTAAAGCTAAAGCATCTGAGCTATGTGTCGTTTTAGGCAGATATGCCGCCATCTGTCGGTTCCAATTCCTCAGACGCCTATTACGGCACCTGGCTCAAGGGGAGGTACTATTCCGGGGGAGTGACGGTAATTTAAGCTGTCCGAATTTACTTCAACAGATAAATATCACAATTCGCACACAAGGTGAACAGAACATAAGAAATAAAATCATGACAGTAAAGAAATACTGGCAAAATGGTTCGAACTAAATTATGAAGATATTGAGGCATTAGAACGATACATACATGTACACAAACTCACGCACAAACACTGTCTCTCTCTCTCTCACACACACACACACACACACATAACATTTATTATCACAATTTGAGTTGTATAATTATAAAGCGACTATATTTTTAAAGAAGAGCTGTGTCTCGTGGCGCCGGCTTCATTAAGCGTAAAATGAGGCACTGTTCACTTTTTGTTTAAGCAAAAAACATTTTCATTTAATTTTTATTATAATATCCCTAGATGTCCCATCGCAAATAAATATAATTTGAAAGAATACTAACTTACAGAAATAGTCCTACCTAATCCAAACCTAGTCCAATAACCTAGTCCAATTTGACCAGATTTTAATAATAAGCCTAGAACATTCAGTCCGTTGCTGTTCCCTTGACATGACATTCGTGTGTGTCACGCAGCATTTCAAATCACAGCAACATAAAAATAATAACACAAATTATAATTAAGGGAAAGCACAGAGTCATTAGCGACAATAACTAGGGTTGTAGTTTCATTAGAGAGATTGTTCTACCGGCCTTATTCTCGCGTGCTTGTCGACATTATGTTACAGGCTGTGCTTGGTGTCTGGCCGCACTGTTTGGGCTGGGTCTTTAATATAGAGTTGATGAAAAATTATATGGAAAAATTAGCTGATGTCTGTAATTAATAGCTACAGGCCCGACGGCGCAGATGGTAGTGATCCTATCTTGTGCGCCAAGAGTCGTGGGTTCGATTCCCACCCAGAGCAAATATTTATATGATGCTATTTATGTTTGTTCTGTGTCTGGGTGTTAAATATATGTATTAAAGTAGTGTACCTATTTATGATTTTATGTTGTCTGCTTTTCTTAACACAAGTTCTTTAAGCGACTTATCTCGAAGTCAGGTCAATATATGAAATGCGAGAGCGATTTCTTTCAGGCAGTCTTTAGATGGAAAATCAGTGGAAACACATGAGATAGTTCGTAGATACCAAATTATCATCATCATATCAACCATTGGAAGTCCACCGCTGGACATAGACCTCCCCAAGAAAGGGGGAATTTTGCCCATAATTGCCGTGCTGGGCAAGCGTGTTGGTAATCACAGAGCGTAGCTTTCGCAACGGGGATGCTGCTGCCCATCTCCACCCCGTGAATTTGAGTTACACTATTGCGGATGGATGTACCGCCATCTGTCGGTTCTGGTACCTTTTTCGCCTTTTACGACACCTGGTACCGGGAGAGGTACTCGTAGGAGGTATTCTTCTCTTATCGGTACCTTATGGCTTAAATTATACAAACTTTTAGTGAGTTCGAGTATTATATATAGTAAACGTACCCACGTATTTATGGTATCAAGTGTTTGGAATGCGAAGATCGACCACGTAATACAGAATGCACCAAATTTTCGACCACCTGTGGTTTGACCAGGCTCGCCGCAAATACCTTACAAGAGCAATTACGACAACGTGACCTGATTTGCCTAATGGACGCGATAGCGACCATTGGATAAACGGTAAATAATCATGTCTTAGCAGCCTTAAAAACGTCCACTGCTGAACAAAGCCTCTCTATGAAAGTGGCAATTTCCGCATAATTGCTATGCTGGGTAAGTGTGGTGACAATCGCAGAGTGTGGTTTCATGACAGAGATGCTACTGCCCATCCTCTATCCGCATTTGAGCTACTTTAGTTCGGATGAATATACCGCTACCTTTCGTATCAGGTACTTCAGTCACCTTCTACAACATCTGGTATATGAGGAGGTACTATTCTACTCTCTCGGTGCATTAAGGCCAATCGTACGTAAAAAGAAAAATTACTTTTTTCATGCAAGTATTTTAATAAAGACAAAACGACGGAAACGATTTCTAATAACAAATACCTATAAAAAATTCATTTTTATCTGGTCCATATTCTCCATCCACAATTTATACAAATTAATAAAGCTTCTATTTTGCAATGATAAAAGATTTTTTTATCATCATCGTGTTAACCATTAGAACTGCTAGGCAGAGACCTCCCCAAGGAAGGGAAAATTTTGCCAATAATTGCCGCGCTCACCAATCGTGTTGGCAATCGCAGAGCGCAGCTTTTTTTGATGTAGATGTTGTTCCTTGGTGCATTTGAGCTACACTAATTCGGATAAAATCTTTCGGTTCTAGTACCCTAGTCTAAATAGGAGATATACACGCAGTCTAATCAGCACCTTAGTATCGACTTGCGACACCTGATGCAGCAGGAGGCACTGTTCCACTCTGCCGATACCTCACGGAAAAATCTTTATATATTTATATATGTTAAAAACTATTTTAAAACAACCCAATTAGTACAAATATTTCACAGGCGTGACCAAGATATACTCTGCGAGTCCAAGCACACAATGACTATTTCGAACCTCGCCTAATTACGTGCAGCGCAGTGAGATTAGAACATTACCAAAATAACGGGCCGCCGCAGCCGTTCCGCTCCGGATGGACCGCAAATTCCACTTTCCAGGGAATCCACATTACATAAAAAAATAAATTTTTTGAAACAACTTAACATTCCCCAGTAAAAGAAAAAATACCTTAAAATGTGGATTATGTGATTATGATAATTGGATTAAATCTCTTTACGAGAACTTTTTAGACTGAGTTCTGCATCTTTTGCTATATATAAAATCCGCCAATTCACAGATGTTGAAACAGCTCGTTTAGTTTATTTTAGTTACTTTCATAGTATTATATCTTATATATTGTCATGGGGTAATGCAGCTGATGTTAACGCAATATTTTCTCTGCTGAAGAGAACTATTCGTGCGAATTACAAAATGTCAAACTCGCTTAAAGAGAAATACAAAAGCTCGCAGTGCTCGCATCACGGTTCTATAAAATAAATAACTCATTCAAGGGCAATAGCGTGAGATTTTACAATAAAATTGCATGTAGGAGACCTTGCCTTTTAATAAACTCAATAAAATTATGAAAAATAAGCTTATCTCTAAAGCTTACTATTACTTTAAAGATTATGTGGCCGACAAAACTGCCTTGGATTGAACTGTTTTAACCACTAGCTTTAAAACAATGGTTTGTTAGCGTCGATGCTGGTAGGGGTTTTACTAGCGCCAACTAGTACATAGGAGGTGTTAATAGAACAACAATTATCACCACCAGTTTTTCTTGCAGGTTCTTTTCTGGAGGGTTGGGTAATGAACCTGCATCAAACTTAGTTTTATGATTTGTCTGGTGCCGTGTCTATGCGTTATGAAGTGCTTGGAATGGGCCTACTTGAATAAAGTATGTTTGACTTTGATCTTGATACTGCATTAAACTCAGTCCTAGATCCATCTGTTGACATCTGATAATATTATATTACGATTTTAAAGTGCTATTAAGACCAAAAACTATTTAAAATTTAAATCAAGGCCCGATACGTTTTCGTATATGTGATCGTTACTCACGTAGGTCATCGAATTAGGTCATTTTTAAACTAGGTTTCCGAGACTTAAAATAAAGTTAGGAGTTTTTCTAGTAAGCCACACGAAAAGAACCTGCAAAAAAAATCAGGCGATGAAAAAGTCCTGTCCTGTACAACCGTATTAAACCTGTATTGAACCTTAAGGCGCATAAGACAGGATCACTAACATCTGGCCCTTGGGCCCGCCTGTCAATTATGAAAGATACACATCACAAACGAACCGCTATAACGTGTCATATTTATATAAGTTTATAAAAGTCAAGTCCAGTTCGTAATTAGTGCTAGGTCTCTCGAATCTTCACTTCCAAGACTACTTCAACTGAATATACAGACTAGAATTAACTTCGAGCTAATCAGTTACTAGCTCTCTGTGTGCGGGTGCGGCTTGCTGTTAGTTTCAACTTGTTTTTAATTTCCGAAAGTAACAATAAAGTATTTTAACGCCCACCTGCTTCTTTACAATAAATCGGACGTGCTGGCTAAATAAATCTTCACAAACACACACACAGTACAAATGCATAAATGATGGGCATTGCCAGAGTTGTACGAGTATGTAATTGTCAGTGGAGTCTGGTTCTGTAATCGACGCCACGTACCAGCAAGCGCAGCGTAGAGCCGCCCGCCAATCACCCGCAAGATGGACAGACGACCTGACTAAAACCGCGGGATCGCGCTGGATACAGGCTGCATACAACCGGTCCTTTTAAAAATCACTTCGAGTGTGAAACTTCGATCGCCACTGCGTATGTTTAGAAGTAGAAATTATGGACATAAATTTCAGAAAATGAGCATTTTTCTTCATTATTATTACAGCGACTGTAAATCCACTTCTTCGGGAGACGTATGTCTCCTCCTAAAGGGGGAATTTTCTTCCGTGAGACATACAATGCCAGACATAAATATATACTTTCATCCTCGGTACTGGCTTTAACCTTGTGATTGGTAATTGGAAATCACATGTTTTCCTACCCTTTTGCCAATGATATGTATTGTTTAACGTGTGTATGTGGGTATATATACACTTGTTTGTAAGTATGTGTATGTACATGTGTGTGTGGATGTATATGTGCATGTATATATGTATATGTTTGTTTATTGCAATATCGTTGGAAATAAATATTTATTATTATTATTATTTATTAATAAGTATATCCAGAAAGTAGTTATGAATGCACTATAAAAGTAGCGGCAATAAACTTCCGTCAGGAGCATATAATTTATGAACGTTCCACTACAATGGCGAAATGGTTCGTATTTTTCAAAATGTCAGTGAATACCAAGGCCGGCGGCGGCCGGCGCGGGCGACATTTGTGGGGAACAAATGCCACTAATTTTCGCACAATATTATGTTTGCAATGGACTATATCCACCGTATAAAAATGTGGCTAAATACACGCGCAATGCAGTAATTGTAAGCAATAAAATAAATATAAGTTTGTAAAATAATATCCTTGTGATATTACGGGTGTCTATAGACTGCAGTAATGCTTGCAATCATCACGCAGGCTGTTTGCTTACTTGTCAAACTGGTCTTATAAAAAAATAACTGAAGAGCGCCACATGAATAGTGTAAATTAAAAATATTTTTTTTTAGTTTGTGTCAAAACTAGGTTTGCACAGAATAGGGAAATTTGTATGAAAAATAAATATTATCTACCAAATGGTGTTATGCAGCTAGATAGTTAGTTCCAAGAATCGGGATTAAAATTCCTACAGAAACGGGATCAACGGGTTCCAATTACTGTGTACCCGGGCGAATCCGGGGTGCGTAGCTAGTGTTTATAATTTAGCATTGTTTGCACAAACGACAAATTTTAGTAGGGCGGGGGCTGAGAGAAGAGCTGTGTAATCCTTGAGACGACGGAGCGTCACGTTTGTGAACTGAGTATATTTGAGCTATAATTAATTTCGTTCACAAGGGTGTAATATGTACTTCACAATATTATTATCCCGAACCCCTCTGGGCGTATGGAGTTTGTTATAAACTAGGTATTAAAAAGATGTCGATCCCTTCCACTATAAAAACCGATGTAAATCTCTAACGTAAATCTCTACGAGGATCGTATCTATGTTAACAATAAAAAGTAGCCTGCATATCTGTTTAGTAGTTCCGTGATATAATAACACGCTAACCACCAAACTTTATAGCAATTAAAAACAGTTTTAATGGATTTTAGCAGTCAAAGACTGCATAACCATTTTGCAGTCGGCTTCAATATACTTCTACAAACAATGTACCATTCGTTGTTGTTGACGTTTATTCATGTATCATGCATGTCGCACATCATACAGCCATCGGAAGTCCACAGCTGGACATGAGGGAATATTACCCATAATTGCCGCGCTGGGCAAGCGTGTTTGCAATCGCAGAGCCCAGCTTTTGCGACGGGGATACTGCTACCCATCCCTACCCTTTGCATTTGATCTACACTAGTTGGATATACCGCCATCTGTTGGTTCAGGTATCTTAGTCGCATTTTATGACACCTGGTACTTAGGGATGTACTATTCTACTCTGCCGGTACCTCTCGGCTTCTTCTCTATTACTATAGTAGTATTACATTTAAAATGGAATACAACGTAGCTGTTGTCTATACGAACGTAAATAATGAAGTTACCAAATCTTTATGACAGATTCCAACGCGAATTTAACTTTCGTTTTTAACTAAAGCGACTCGGTTTTAACCTGAAACATGTAGATGTCACAATCCAATAACCATGAAAACTTAGCTAAAACGTCCACACAGTATTTAGTGTCATGCCACGCTCCGCTAAAAGCTTCCGGTCAAACCCAGCACCGTACACGAATAACCTTTGCAGATATCGCATAGCAGGGGCACGGATCAAAAATGAGCTACTGGATAAATCTGAAATTCAGATGGCTCGCTCTACACACATTGCTAAAACACTCATAGAGCTATCTATCGCAAACGCTTGCGCATGTAGAGTGCATATTACAAGAAAATATATAATTTTGTGCTTATATCAGAAAATTTTTCTTGAAAGACAGCTCGTAGGGTGGGGTCCAAATAAGTCAAACTGCTTAATTATGGGGAACCTGAAGTCCGGCATTAAATGCATTAAATTGTCTTATTAGAACATAGAATTTAAAGGGTGGGTGCAAACGGAGAGAGATCGCTGGAATTAATAGTGTTTAATGTACAATAGGTGTTCCACAAGGTTCAATGTTAGGACCTTTCCTTTATATAAATTACATAATAACCTACCTAGTAAGCGGTATGATATTGAATTCTCTATGATACAAACAATTCTATATTGTTGTACAAATTAGAAATAATAAAGAAATAGCGATTTTAATATTGTTATACACCTAGAAGTCATTTAACCATTCAAATGAAATTAATTGAACATTCAAATAAAATTTGCCGAGAGATACCAGCAGAGTAGTATCTCCCCTACTCCAGTACGACACCTGGTTCGTAAAAGGCGTCTGAGGTACCGGGACTGAGTGACAGCAAGGATGGTCTGCAGCATTGCCGTCGCGAAGCTACGCTCTGCGATTGCCAATAGGCTTGCCAACGTGCAGTTATGGGCAACCTCACATGAATTTAACTACGTTGAACTTAGGCGCTGTGTTCTGGTTTGAAGGGTGGGAGGAGCAGTGAAACTACTGGTAAGTGTGACATAGTATCTTCAGGTCACAAAGGTGGCAATGCACTAGTGATGTCGCTCATTATCAGCTTGTTTATCTATTTAGTCTAATAAAAAACTTCCCAGTTACGCAATTATTTGCTAAACAAAGGTTTTATGAATAGATATAAATATTATTGTGATTAAACAATATGGTTATTATTAATTAATAGATATAGGTATTAATACGAGATAAATAATACATATGACGGGCAAGCAGCGATCTACTAAATTGTCGTCTGCCACCTCTAGGTCTCCACAATGGGTGTTTCGTGGATAATGTTGGTTGACGTGAATTAACACCTAGACACCGAACAAACATAAATATCTTCATTTAAATATTTGTCCTGGGTGAGGATCGAACCCACTACCTTTGGCGTACAAAACAGAATCACTACTACCTGCGCTATCTAAATTTTCAAACATATGTTCGTAATTTAGTCCAATTCTGTCAATAAATCGAAGTCTACACAGTTTTTCATTCAATTATGATGACAGATGTAATTATTGATGCACGCTGGATGGCAAACATACATTAATCGTATACGGTATGGTGGGGCTGGATATAATAATAAAAATATTTATTTTCACATAAAAAATGATAACTTGTAATGAATTCCCTGACCCCTATATTAAGTTTATCACCTGTGTGACAAAGGTCAGTACAGGTCATACTCGTTCTCCGGCGTAAACTACAACTTGTGGTGTATTATATCTCAATGATATATCATAGAGTGAAAGGTGCGGGTGAGATCAGTTAAATGAGGTTGTCGGATCCTGCGTGCACGCCTGTTACCGCCGGCGCCCGCGACTGCTTCAGAACCCCGTCCCACACACATTGCGTGCCAATTACGCGCCGACAGCGCGCGCACTGCGCCTGGTTGGGGACATGCTCGCTCAGAATGAGAACATTGATCTGTTAGCTAATAGTGTATGTTGTTTGAAAATGGCTGCAAATGCTTGTCTTGACGATGTGACATGATCTGATTTAATTTTATAAATCTGACTTTACAACTGACTTTGTATTATATTAGATGTTTTTAATTAATTATTATGTTTAAGACTTAGTCTAGAAGGCGTATTAGGTATGCTTACCTGTCAGCCTATAAGACGTATTTTATAATGAATACAATAAGTTGATAAAATTTAAAGACTTAATCCGAACTAAAGGCGACGTATCGCCCTTTAAACAATTCAGTGTGGACTATCTGTACGCCTACTTTAATTTGCTCCAGAGGTCGCCCATATCGACCTACATTCGCCCAGCCCTTACTAAACGATTTGTTTTCCTCAGTCCCCGCCTTGTGTATTGAATGCCATTCAAAGTGATTCCTTGATGAATTTTTGAAGTAATATCAATGAATATTTTACGATGAGAAGAGACATGATGCAAGTTTCATATTTTATAATCATGATCATACCAGCCATTGGAAGTCCACTGCTGGACATAAGCATCTCCAAGAAAGGAGGTATTTTGCCCATAATTGCTGCGCTAGAAATGCGTGGTGGCAATCGCAGAGTTCAGCTTTCGCTACAGGGATGCTGCTGCCCATCCCTGCCCTATGCTTTTCAACTACACCTTTTCGGATGTATATAACGCCATCTGTCAGATCTATTACCTTAGTCGCCTTTTAAAACACCTGATACTAGTATTCTATTCTGCCGGTACCTCGCGGCACGGATACATGTTTACCGAGCGGTATTTATAGGGATGTGGGAACAGAGTTAGTTCGGGTTGAGATTGTAACTTTGTCGACGTAGGGGATCAGATTAGTTTGTGACTTTCTGAACAGGTACGAAACTCTACTGATAAACAGTACTGAAAGTTTCGTATCACTTCCCTGGGCGCAGCAATACTTGGAATCACGGTTATTCAGTTATTCTGAAACGGATATTATTCTCAACGGACATTATTCATACAAAATCCAAAGAGAATATAATGCTATAGCTAATTGACATCACGTAAAGACTTCTTATAAATTTAACTGAAAATCATTTTACTTTAAAAGCTTTATTGAAATTTGCTGTCGGATTTACAGTGGGTGGTGAGTACTGTTTGAAAAAACGTATGGCGCGTTCGGTACTGCCCCTGTTTTGTTCGCCAATTGTCAAGGATTCGATCCCTACTTAGAACAAACATTTGGGTGTATTCAATATTTGGATATTAAATATATATACTTAAGAGTTATAATTGCCAGCTGTCTGTGGCATTCACTAGTGCATTACTTGTAACTCAGTCAGCAAGATGTTGAATAAAAGAAAGAATAAAAAATATGGTTTTGAATTGTTTATGAAACGACGAACCAAAAATGTAAAATATAGATAAAGAGCGTTTAAAACCTTTAATGAAATAGTTTAGTTAAGGGAACATTTATATTAACATAATTAACATAATAATAGTAGGGATTATTCGTTCCCCCCCCCCCCTTGACAAGGCGTCCCGGATAACCAGCCGGAAAGAAATTATGATTCCAACGGAGGCCACTTTCTCTTTTGTTGGCAGAACGTACTCATCGAGAGTTTGATATACTATTTAGCCTTCCTGGGAAATCTCTGTGGTGAGTCCTATACTCGTAGTTTTTTTTTCGGGAAACCTTATGCTGGCCTACTCAGACGTCAACTTCGCGCTATAGGAGGATGGGGCAAATAAGCTCATTTATGAGCAACTCTATGTACGGTTTTTCTGCGTAGCGTACAGTCGCCCCGCAGGGTCTGCGGGATCTGAGCAGGATCGATGGCGATCAGCCGAGCCTCTGAGGCTCGACCTAGGCTCGAGTGGCCAAGGATGAAGTTAACGTTTGCTATAGGTGGATTGAGTCAGCTCGAACGCACCAGTGGTCGATTTTATCACTCGAGACTCCATTTCCACCCATTTTCAACTTCATGGATATTACTTATATTTAACGGAACATGTATTTTTTATTGTGTATGGTTTTGTCATTACGTAAACAACATTTCCTTATGTAATAGCTCCCTTAGTCTAGAGATGTGGGCTTCTTGGTATATACAAACATTATACTTTAGTAATAATCCTATAATTGCTAGTAGATGTTTTTTTTCCTTTTATGTAATGTCGTAGTCAGTTCTGAGAATAGATCTAATAATACACAACATCTCATACATTGACCTTACTCCGTGGTTAGTCGTTTAAACCACTTGATTCTGTACAATCGGACAACAGAGAAATCTCAAATATAATACTTAAATATATATTTTTAACACCCAGACACAGGACAAACGTAAATATTTGTCCTAGACGGGGACGAACCCATGTCCCTTAACGTATAACAATATCCAGAACATCTGCGCCATCGGGCCAGTCATAGATTAAGATCTATTAATTGAAATGCTAGTAACTTTAATTTTTTTTGGCAAATTCTTTGATAACTATGAAAAGGCCAGCCCGAAGTACTTTTCAAAATACACATACAGAACAGTTACAGAATTTATATTCTTTTCGTCATCATTATAGCAGCCATTGAATGTTCACTGCTAGACATAAGACTCTCCAAGAAAGGAGGCCATATTTTTGCCTATAATTGCCGCGCTGGGCAAGCGTGTTGCGCAGAGCGCAGCTTATACAGCGGAAGTGTTACTGCCCATCCCCGCCCCATGCATTTGATTTGTACTGTTTCGGATGGGTACACCGCCATCTATCAGTGCTGGTATTTTAGTCGCATCTTACGACACCTAGTGCAGTGGGAGGTACTTACTATTGTACTCTGCCGGTGCCTCACGGCATATATTTTTACAATGATATTATTTTTATTTACTTAACATATTTTATAAACATACTTTCCATCGTATCGGTATATCTTTCAACCTGTGAGGAGTCGTTGAAGTTTACTATTTCTAAAGGCATATTGAATAACCAAATCTATTGTTTTAAGTGAAAAAGGTTTCCGCACCCTTCCTCGCCGTGCCCTCCTGAAGTTCGCAATTAATTTCAGCAAAAAAAAGAATATGCCGGACAATAACTTGATCACAGACCACCCTGCGGGCCGCTATTAGTCAACGTTACGCAGGTTGATTGATGAATAGAGGTTCTATTTACAGCTTTCTCATAAATTTGTTAATTTTCATGGTAAAAACCGACATGTTATTAGCATGTTGAATTTTTACAATAAAACCTAATTAAATTTATGACAATTATTAAAAAGTATATACATACTAGGTTTTACATAATAAGGAAGATAATAATTTTAAACAAATCAAGGATTAATGATAATTTTGTAAAATATAAGCATAACTATATGAATAAAAAAACATCAACTATTCAATCCTTTAACTATTTATTTAAAGGATTACCAATAAGACATAAAACACATCTTATACATTGACCTGACTCTGTGGTAAGTCGCTTAAAGCACGCGTGTTACTGACATCAGACAACAGAGGTGACACAAATATAATACTTAAATACACATTTTTAACAGCCAGACATAGGACCATCTTAAAATAAATACATGACCTGGCACATAAGACAGGATCACTACCTCATTCAAAAGGCCGTCGGCATTGGTACTTCACTCTCAACTATTTCTACCGTCAAACAGTAGTGTTTGCATTGCTGTGTTCTGGTCTGAAGGGTGAGAAAGGCAGTGAATTCACTGGGTATAATATCCTCAAGATACAACGTTGGCAACGCGGTAATGATATTACGAGCGTCTATAGGCTGCAGTGACACTTACTAACACGCCGACTATGTACTTGTTAGTCGACTTGTTAATGTTATTATATATTTTAAGTATCTTCATAATTACAGGTGGGGTCGCCAGGCCACCAAACCTATCAGCCGGACAGACCAGTCAGTTTCGCCGGACATGTGGGTAATAAGGCCGGCCACCTCACACTATTGACGTTGAAGTTAGATTCGGTAACTTTATAACTTATTGTTATTTAAAAGTATTGTAAATAGAATAAAACATTTTCACGGATTCATCATCATCAATACAGCCATTGGAAGTCAAATAATGGTCATAGACCTCCCCAATAAAAAGGGTAATTTTGCCTATAATTACCGCGATAGGCAAGCGTGTTGGCGATCGTAGAGCGTAGTTTCGCGACGAGTATGCTAATGTCCACTCCCACTCTATGCATTTGAGCTACCCTGTCTCGAAAGGATATATCACTATCTGTCAGATCTAATACCTTAGTCGCCTCATACGACACCTTGTACAGAGGGAGGTATTATTCTACTCTGGCGGTATCTAACGGTTTCATATGAAACAAATATGGGTTTACGCAATTAATATGCAAGCGTATACATGTAAGTTAAATTTCTATTGCAAACTTTGTATGGACACTTCACCTTCAGCTCTTCTCGCCGTCAACAGCAGTTTATTGTAAATAGTTTGAAAGTCAGAGCAATTACTGAGTATGTGACTGGCGAGGCGGGTTTGAGGTTGGCGCTGCCTTTTATGATTAGGTAAGTGAGTTGCAGATTGCCACAAGAAAATTATATTCTATATTGTGTGCCGAAGATCGCCTTCGATCCCCACCGAGAAAAAAATAACAAATAGTTTGTTAAGATATGTACAAAGATGAAAGATATGTAAAGAACAAACTTTATTCAAAACTAACTAATCCCCATATAACGATATTATTTAAATATTTTACAAGTGATACCGAAATTGTCTTACTGAAATTATAAAAATGATAAATAGTAGAAAAATCATAACTTGAATTGGCTAGCTTCACTAGTGTCGAAAAAACTTGGGAAGTCACGTTACAAAACAGGAAAACATTGTTAATCTAACCTCTTGAAACTAAATAATGACCAAAAGAAATCTGTGGATGACATAAACTCGCACTTCTGTGAAGTAGGAATGACTCTGGCAGATCACAAAATACTACTCCCATAATAGAATCTAAAGTCGAAAGTTCTTTTGTATGACTGCACCTTGATTGCAAAGAGGTTGAAGAAATTATAAACAGCTGATTGTGCCCCTGCGTGGGATAATATTTCTTATAAAATACTAAGAGATAACGCATTGATATTGGTACTACTGATTACGTATATATCGAATATATATTTTACATCCTCTACTAAATTAACAGCCCTTAAACTTTCAGGAATTATACCACTACATAAATCTAGTGACTTTAATTTTTTTAATTACTGACTAATATCTTTGACATTTTTTATCAAATATTTTATAAAAACTGATTAATAAAAGGCTTGTAAATGTATTTATCATCCCGGCAACATAATTCATGCTTCACTGAAAAGCTGTAGAATATTTTTATTTTTGAAAAATTAAATTTGCAAATGATACTGCTCTAGTATTTAGTGGTAGTAACTGGGGAGATGTCACTGCAAATGCCTGCTTTACTGACATACAACAAAAAATTAATGGTAGCTAACTTTAAATGCAGATAAAACAAAATGTATAACTTTTTAAATTACTAAAAAGCTCTATAAATTATTTGCATTTCTTCGCCCATCGGATATTTTGTAAATTTGAAAAAAGTACTTATTATTGTCCAAAGATTTAAAATAAAAAAATTAGAAAATGTTTCAACATATAAATATGTTGGCATAACGTTAGATTCTTTAACTTAACTTTTAACTCCTCACATAAATATTTTAACGCAAAGAATTCGGAAATTAACCGCAGTTTTTAGAAATATTTTATATAAAACATAATTTTTTTTCTGTAGCAACAGAAAAAATGTATACTTTAGGTCACTGTTGTCGTACTGTATTACTATTTGGGGAGATGCACCTAAAACAAATATGTTACCGTTAGAATAAGCACAGAGATATGTGCTCACAGTTATTTACATGCCCTCAAAACTTTACAGCAAAAGCAAAGTTGGAACAGTGAGACAATTGTACTACCAAGAACTTATTTTCAAACAGCATAAACTACGTAAACCAACTTGGACCAACCAAACAGTGGACGGCGAAAGTTTATAAAATACCCAAATATACATCAGCGATGTCATACACGGTTCGCACAACAATTTCCACAGTTTTCAGGACCATTTATTTATAATAGTATTCACCATGAAATAAATAATCATGGCATTAACAAACGCAAATGCAAATCAACTGGAAGGGAATGCTCTTAACACTGGACTATAACAAGACAGGAATTGCTGTCAATATCGTGCTAGACTGGACTATTTATTATTTTTATATTATATTATATCATTATATATACAGTATAGCTTCAAATTCTATGTATTCTGGAGATATATTTATTTGTATAATATATACGTAAATAATAAGTAAACCTTGTATTAAATTAGACCATAAACACACATTCATTAACCTACATGCACATTACAGAGAATAAGTACCTATAACAACCGGCTAGACCTAGTTTTTAATATATAGATGCTTATTATAGAATCAGTTTCCCTTTGTTGAAAAAAAATAATAATTATGAATAATCTAAAACCATAGTGGCCTCAAGCATTGTGAGACAATCGGCAATGGCCATTTGCGCAGCCTTTGTTTAGTGCACATTGTATATCACATTGGAGACTCCGGTTGATTGCCCTGCTCATCTGTTCCTTTTTCATCGGTCATAATGAATAAAAGTACTTACAGAGTCTAGTCCGGGCAGTGATGTACCGCTGCACCCAGCGGACCAGGCGGTGTGTGCACCAGGCCGCGCGTCTCCAGCCCAAGCGCGTTGCCGCCCATCGCCAGTAATCTATGTGAAAAGTTTTGATCTAAATATTTTATTATATTATTTGTTTTAGTAGGCAATTCTTTTATATACATACATCACGCCTGTGTAGGCACAAACTATGAATCTCCACTTGTTTCGATCTTGGCATACCTCTCTCGATCCCTTACTTGCATAAGTCCTTTCATCAAGTCGTTTCTACTTGGTACTTCAGACCTGACCCTTCTTTAGTTCCTCTTCTACCTGGTAAAGCTATGCTTTCACACTTCCGTTCAATATATTTGTGCAGTCATTCTACTGTCATCCATCATTGCCACATGCCACAAACCATCTCAATATTTCTTTGTTTTTTTTGTCACAACATTATCTTTTACACCACATCGATCTCATAACACACTATTATTTAATCTGTCTCTCAAACGCACACCACATATATTTCGAAGTGCTCTCCTTGGTACTCACGTGCTTCTTCTGCCATACTCAACATTCACGACCATGAGTCAGTGTTGTAAATAACACACCTCTATTAACAGCCAGTCATGCCTTTTTTGACATATTTTAGCTGCCATTATTGACACTATTTCCAGCTTTCACTCTCCTTTCAATGTCTTCTTCATACTTCCCATCTATCGTAAACGCACTTCCCAGATACACAAACTCTTTCATTTGTTCAGTTTCGTGTCAATTTCTGCACCACCAAAGAGATGGCAACTAATTCGCAGGGTTCGCAGGTTCGGAGCGGCCCCAAAAGCCACCTGAGGGCTCATCTAAGGTTAGACCTTAGGTCCAGATGCAGTCGTTGGGAACAGTTAATTTTTTGTCTTGATATAATTGAGGTCAGAGTGAACCCAGCTGCAGTAGTGCAGTTGGTATTCACACAAGAGGCTGGGACTGCACTAAAAAAAATACGAAATGTTTGTGATTGTCGTGTGTCAGTGAGAGGACGACCGATAGCGGCTTTTGATAAAGTTATGCTATCGAAAGGGATTAGGGTCACTTAATTACTTCCTTCTACAATATATTAAATATTATTGTTTTTTTTAATTATATTCTCGATTAGAGTGTTTCTAAAGGGTCTAATAGAAAAAAAATGTTTGAGATCTCGTTCTCATCTCTTGAGCTTGTAAAAGTGAAGGGGTTCTCTCGGGTCACGTGGAAGTGCTATAGCAAACAGTGTAACTAAGCAACCCCTGCAGCTTCCTCGGTAGCGTTAGAATTTAAAACAACTCTAAAAAGAGCTTTTGAATCGACTTCATTTATTACTAGATAGATTTCAAAGGTCGTCTGTGTTGGACCTCAGTCTCACCTATTTCTATT
The DNA here is from genome assembly GCA_020976665.1 of Heortia vitessoides. Taxonomy (NCBI): domain Eukaryota; kingdom Metazoa; phylum Arthropoda; class Insecta; order Lepidoptera; family Crambidae; genus Heortia; species Heortia vitessoides. Next base: position 19,895,510 of record JACJUM010003237.1, on the reverse strand, counting down.
GCTGAAAAGCAATGCTGTGTTCAGGTTTGAAGGTTAAGAGAGACAGTGAAATTATTAGGTACCTAATGTAACATATTACATGTAATCTTCAAGTCACAAGTTTAGCTACACGCTAGTGATATCCTTGTGATATTACAAGCATCTATAGGCTGCAGTGACGCTTACTATCAGACTGTATGTTTATGTGCTTTTTTATCAATTTTTTAAATCGTAATTGGTTAAAATAATAACAAAACAATACCACACGCACTTTGCCGGGAGGTACCGGCAAAGTAGAATAATACCTCCCCCTGTACCACGTGTTGGAAGTGGCGAGGTAGAGTATATACATCCGAAACCTTGCAGCTCAAATTTACAGAGCGGGGATGGACAGCAGCGTTAGCAAAATAAAGCTGCGCTCTGGATTGCCAGCACGCTTGCCCAGCGCGGCAATTATGGGCCAAATTCTCCTATGTCCAGACATAGGCGTCCCCAATAAAAGGACAGTGGACTTCCAATGGCTGATATGATGACCGCAATGTGAAACTAGATGAAGCAAAGTTTAATGTTTTGTTGTTGTTTGTGGAATAGTTCCATTCATTAATCGTTGGGTCAACTAAGTCTTGGAGGCACGAATTTAATATTTGCTTCTCAATTAGTTTTCCAGCCGAAATACGCGCATTTGCCCGTGCGTTCCGTTTGAACTGCATTTTCTATCTTCATTTCGGGTTTTCATTCCACCCGCTTACTGCTGGATCCGCTTTGGCTGTTTTTAGCGGGAGCTTGAAAATGGCTCACAGATGTTAATTGAAAATTCTTATCAAACGTTGAAGTTTTCCAATAATGCGAACGTACGGCACAAAGAACGGGGAGGCTAATTAAATAAAATTAAAAAATAAATAAATAAGTTAACTATTAGAATTAAATTTAGTTAAGTGTTTATCTTATCTATGTATATATTCTTATATTATTTTTTATAACATATACATATATTTTTTGCGTTTATTTGTACATATAAGTTAATTATGGAACATTGTCTATTTTGTACAAATATTGTCGGCACCACTATTTATATTTTTATTTCTGTTTCGTGTAATGGATGATTGGAAGATAATGCCAACCAGCATTAAGGCCGGCATGATGGGCTTGATGGTGCATATGGTAGTGATCCTACCTTGTACGCCAAAGGTCGTGGGTTCGTTACCAACCAGGGCAAATATTTATAAGTATTAATATTTGTATTTGTTATGTGTCTGGGTGCTAAATTAATGTTTTTAAATAGTATATTTGTGATTCCTTTATTGTCTGGCGTTCGTAACACAAGTGCTTTAAGCAAATTCGTCTACGCCATAGGGCCCGTCCAATATAATAACGTAGGTAAAGTAAGAATTTAATTCTATTTCCGTTGAGTTTTATTAAATTTGTTTGTCTAAAAAGAATATCTAGAATAGAGGGTAGGTAGGTTATTTAATAAATAAAAGTTCTCTAACAACTGACGCAATCCATTATTATCTGTGTTCACAGAATTCTATTTGAATATATTTAACTGTACAACTTTAAAAGTCATTAATTCAGTCAATGAACCGGGCTCTAAATGTTATGAGATTTTCGTAATTACTAAAGGACAATTTAAAATGTTTAACAAAGTTACAACGCGTCAATATTCAACAAAAATAGAATCCAGTCAAGCAATTACTCCAACTGACAACTCTAATCACACTGATAACACGAACGCCGTCATGTTTGCGACCTATACAGCTAACAGCCTTATTCTATTAGCGAATTCACAAAAAACCATAAATAAAACCACAACGTACCTTCTTCTTCAATTTCCTCGTATTCAGATCGATTTCTCATGGACCGCAGTTCCATTTTAATTTTTAATTCATTTTTTATGGCCAAGGTAATGTTAGTAAACAACCGATGGACGGCGGGCGCGGCGCCGGACGTGACGTCACTGGGCTGCCGGCGCGTTCTTAATCACTTCAATTATTTGTTAAATTACTTTACATTTATATAAATAGTTATATGTATTCGTATGAAATTTCAAGAAGAAACATTCTCTGTTTTCTGATATTTTTGATTTTTTTTATTTATCCTTATTAATTAAGGTAACTATGTAGATGGATATACACTTGTTATTTTTTTAATACAGGGATATAACAATCACTATATCTGTTGAATTTTAAGTCAATTATGAACTTAAAGACTTGCTTTTATAAATAAATATATATATATACATTTTACAAAAAGTGTTATATTTGTAGTCTTATCTCGAAGTCTGGTCACCAATGCCTATATGTACATGGATGTTGTTTGATGTTTTATATTACTTTTTTTTGTTTTACATAAAGTATAATATATAATGGAGTGTATTACCGGCAGACTAAAATAGTACCTCCCCCGGTAGCAGGAGTCATGGCGCGTTCCCATCGTAAAGCTGCGCTCTGCGATTGCCATCACGCTTGCCCAGTGCGGTAAATTTGGGCAAATTTACCCTTTCTTGGGAAGGTCTATGTCCAGCAGTGGTCTTATTACGGCTGATATGGTGATAGTGATTTATTGGAGTATTATTTTGGACACTGCGCTTGTTAGTAAGTAATATATAGACCAGTGGTTCCCAACCTTTTATTTACCAAAATAAAAGTAGTCCCACTACTTTGATTTCTTTTGGGTTCGATCCCCACCCAAAACAAATATTTATGTTTATTTTTTGTCTAGGTATTAAATATATGTATTTAAGTAGTGTGTTTGTGATTCTCCTCTGTTGTCTGGCGTCTTTAACACAAGTGTTTCAAGCAATATACGACGAAGTCAGGTACGCAGACTATGCAGAGTTTTTTTAAAGAATTTATTATTATGAAATGTAGGTACAAGAGCGTAGTAGAGTACTCCGGTGTTCGAGCTTCAAATTTAAACCGGCTAAGATCCTGTAAATCGGACCAGCAGTTTCAGAATTTACCTCTAACATACAGACAGACCATTTAAAAAGCTTAATTTTGTTACAAGTACCATAAATCATATATATGCCAATTGGAAACTTCAGTTATGCAATAAAATACGTATAGATACATCAGATAAGATAATGCAAAGCTCGATATCGTATTTTATTGTAAGAAATTGCTTTTTACATCAAAACATCCACTAAATCAAATTCAGATAAAATATTATCACATTAAATCAGTTTTTAGTGGGTTTCATTTATCTCTTTTATTTTACGGGCACGCACTGATTGTGATAACCGGAGTTTTTTGTTTGTTATTTAAATTGATGTGTTATACCTACTACGAAATGTATACCTACGTATCTACTGAACATGATAGGGGTCGCAGTTTAATACTAGTACAGCTGCCAACGATCACTTCTTACATGAATGTATTTTATATTCATGTGTTTTGATTATGTCTGGATTATGGAATAAATATTATTATTCAGCAACTTGACGACCACCCGTGTTAAGTGTGGTGGATGTGGCAAAATTCGAATCAATATTAGATCAACTTTAGTTTCGAATACCATAATCATCTACAAAGAAAAAAATGAATGCATCAATCAACGTGTGACTCTTTATGCTTTTTTGTTACGTTATTTTACGTGAGTTTATGAAGAAAATCATCATATATCAGCTATTAAAAGTCCACTGCTGGACATAGGCCGCCCCGGAATAAGTGAATTCTCCATAATTGTCGAGCTGGGCTTGCGTGTTGGCAATCGCAGCGAGCAGTTTCTGTTCCGATACCTCAGTTGCCTCTTGACATCGCAAATAGCGGGAAGTATTTTTCTACTCCGCTGGCACTCCACTTCAAAGATAGTATACGGACAGATTGCGGTATATCCATCCGAAATAGTGTAGCTCAAATGCTCAAGACATCGGCAGCAGCACCCCCTTCCTGAAAGCTGCGTTCTGCGATTGCCAACACGCTTGCCCAGCGTGGCAATTATGGGCAAAATTCTCCCTTTCTTAGCGAAGCCTATCCAGCAGTGGACTGCCTATAGCTATTATGATGACTGTACAAAAATAAATATTCTTAATGACAACATGTTATGATTCCACACGCTGTAAAATAAATGTAACTAAAATGATCATTTCGGCAATGCTGTAAAACTATTATTAATTCTAACTATGAATCGTTAATATGTAGGTAACATTTGGACGAATTAACGATGAATAATAATATATTTATTCCTTAATCCAGACATAACCAATAAATACAAAATACAATCACGCAAGAAGTGATCGTCGGCAGCTGTGCTAGTATAAACTGTGTTACAGCTCTTCCATCACGTTCAGAATACATTTCACAGCATAGCATAAAGCATAAATCTAAAATAACAAACAAAAACTCGGGTGTCACAATATGTGCGTACACGTTAATGAAACGGAATATCTAAATGCGCAGGACTTTGGTTGCTCATAATTTAAATATAACAACTAGTTCCTGAATGTTTCTCTGCATTTATGGTAAATATTTAGAGCATTATGGACAGTAAATAAGAGCTAACAATGAAAAAGATGTTCGTAAAATACGTTCTGTAGAAAACGGTTTAGCAAACTTAGGTTTTATTACTTGTCGTTGGTATATAGGGTAGCGTTTAATTAGTTTCACTATTCACTACAGAGTTGTCTGACCGAGAATTACGAATTAAGATATATATAGCTAAATTTATAAACAGATAAGCTTACGTGACAGACATCCTGACTTAATAATACTTACATGTGTATCATTAAAAAAAATTGCGACTAAAATTTGATAAATAATCTATGTCCTATGTTGGCTTAAACTGGTTTAGTAGATTAAAGTACATCCCGGTCAAACACCTAATCTTAGCGGGAAGATTAACAAATACTGTTAATTTTTTATGCGGTCTTTACTGATTTAAGCCGGTTTTCTTTCTCTGACTGCTCTGTTTGTAGCTTGCCTTGAAATATTTGGCCACGTGACATATTTTCATATACAGCTGAATCCGTTTATTGATATATCTGACCGCGCCTATATTGACCAAGCGCTTAGTGAAAAGTATCTTAGTCGGATATGACTTCACTTGTGCCGGATATATTGACATGTCGCTTGTTAAGACCTATTTTAAGAAACGATCTCTGGTTATAGTAAGTGACTTAATTCTTAAATCTTATTTTCGTGATCAAACCCACCTGTCTGCAACTACGTTTAACTAATGCGTGCCTCGTTTTGTCTATTTATTTTTCATTATTCTTATACGCATTGTAATGTATCTCCTTCATTAAACTAAATACCTGACAAAAATACAAGGTCGCTTTTACATATCTTATGTGATTTGTCTACTTTGTATGACCTCCGCTTAATATGAGGACACTGACAGTTCCCTTCGATGTTATCATAAGCGGATACTTCTGCACAGAAAAGTCTTTCTTTAATTTTCTACTACTTCCGTTCTACATTTTTTCAAAATTTGTACCTATTTAATGAAGGTAATTATTTATTTTCATCATCATCATCATATCAGCCATTGGAAGTCCACTGCTGAATATAGGCGTCCCCAAGAAAGGGCGACTATACTGTCATCTGTCCGTTCTGGTACCTTAGTCGCCTCCTAGAACACCTGGTACATTACTCTTTTTTATTTAATATAAAATAAAATCTCAGCATGTAATTTAAGTTCTTATCCTTCTTTAATTAAATAGTGATGTGTCTTATAAATAAAATGAGAATCCTTGCACAAAGAAATAACTTAATTAAATATTCATATTTAAAAAGCTTTGAAACAATTAAATAGTTGCACGTGTCGAACACCAAAACAATGTGGCATATTATGCATACTCAAACAATCTTTTGTTCGTTACAGTTAAAAAAAAATTAAGTCCAAATAGTCAATAAACATTTGACAGCTACTACACAGAAAATGATTGTTAAAAATTGTACAAATTCATTTGTTCTCACGTCGCCGATATGTATAAACTTAATTTTTATGATTATTTACTATTAACAATAAGCTTTAGCTAGAGTTATTGTTGTTATTTATCAGAGGTGCTGCGTCATCAGATTCAGATTTTTCACTGTCACTGCTCACTGAAAAAAACGAAAGAATTAATAAAAAAAAATTTGTAGCAAAATATAACGATCAACTCTAAAAGAATCGATAAGCTACTGAATACATACAAACGAAATATATAGAAAAGCAAAATATAAGTATATATTATAAATATGTATATGCATTTCTATATCCACACCCAAACTGCATAATTTTTAGCAACGTTTACACCACTGTCTAATTAAATTACTAATTTAGATTCATTATATTAATGATAACAAACAGAATATATATATATATGCATATTAATTGACAAAGATGTAAGATGAAGAAGTTAAGTATTTTAATTTTATCATGCATTTATCTTTTCTCTATGGCTGTTTAATTTGAATGCCATTGTCAAACAGAGCGTCGGAAATGTAAACTTTTTGGTTTTTATTTTCAAATTAAATAGTGATGCACACCGCGACCCAAGCGATCACAATCCACTAACCTTAGCCTCCTTACGCTGTGTGGATTCTATACTAAATTACACCTGCAACACACCTACACCACGATTATATGTTACCACACAGGATATTTCTAGTTTATTTACATATACATACTATTTCGTACTGTCAATTGATTCTTTCAGAATTAAAAAAAAACATGATAACGTTGGTCTCCATTAAACAGCATAAAATAAATATTATTTTTATACAAATAACAAACATATCTAAGGCCAGTGCACAATAAAACAAGTGTTTGAAAATGCTGATTTATTTCACATAAAAAACACGTCACAGTATATACGATACAGCAGCTAGCTCTCCTCGTATCGTGCGGTATACAAACACATAGTATGTACATAACTTACTCTATGGAGCAGCTGTCGCTACCTACGCGCTGCCACATTGAGCGGATCGTCATACGTTTATACAAAAATATCATGGTGGGAACAACACTACCCTTTAGACTAGATAGCAAAATATTTACTTTTATGACAAAATAGACAAATATTTATAATTAAATCAGCGCCGGATTGAGGGATGAAAAAGCTTGTTAGTAGACACAGTACTCTAGCAAGAGCATGTTCTAAAATAAATAGATACATAAATTCAAACGGTAATTAATAATTACAATCGTGATGTAGATCTATCTACAATAAGTAAATTAAAAATTTGTCTATGGATTGCTTTAATCACACAGAACTTCTTTTAAAATTATAAAAAGAGAAATAAATAGCAAATAGCGTTCATGAACTAGGTTCATTTTTGCCGCGAACAATTTAACATAATTCAAACATTGCACATAAACTTCCAAGGTCTAACTTAACCACCCTCGGTGTTCTAGTAGAGTGCTAAGTATATGAACACACCGACCCTTCAACGTACGACAAATCCTATAATTTTCATGTGTGCCGAGACATATTGCCGGGCTTGTAAAATTCATCTGCCCAAAATACTAAATCCAGCACTGACACGATGACATTGCAACCAATTTATTCTTTACATCACTTATTATTATCACCTGAATTTAGATATTTAATTGTTATTCTATTACAAAAACATTTCGCTATCCAAAAGTTTTTAACATTCACTATATATTTAGAAGAAACGTGCTGTGTTCCGGTGTTACCATAACTAAATAAATCTCTATTATTGTGCATGGCAAGATATGCGAGTAATATTATAATTGCCACCACTTCAATAAGTATTATTACCAAAGAGAATGCTCATTCTCATAAATTAATCAATAAATCTTATAGACTGGCAATTTTCGATGAACATAATAACAAATAGACGGTGAAATAACATTATCATAGACAATATAGCGTTTTTTATTTTCAATGTTTTAAAGTAAATATATTTAAAATCAGCAATATGATAACAATTTCACCAGTCCATTTATACAATTGGTATATAGCAAAGTTATTTCTTATACATGTAACAAGAAGAATTTGAAGAAGATACGCAGAGCAGAAGATTTATTAGTACTGGCCAACACCGCGTTAATGGTAGGGCAGTCCATTTTCAACTCTACGCTTCATAGGGTTGAAAATGTAATGGATGAATGAAGTGCATAGCTTATTCTATGTATTAAATAAATTACTTTACAGTGGCATTTATTATCTATCAATAAATATAGATATAAGCTAGTCCTGATTATTACAGCATGCACGCAGCGTTTTGATTCTGTCGCCGAAAAAATGTTGCACATAATTACACTAGTGATATTTCTAGCTCAGTTACCTAGTCAATCTACAACAGCAATAAATAGACTGAATGTCTAGAACTGTAAATATATTGATTACTTAATTGTTTGAAAAAAAAAACTCAGTGATGGGTCAAACAACCGCAATCTTCTCAAGTTACTTTAAACAATATAAAACTGTTTGAATTTCGACAACATGCATTTAAAACTGTCTTTCTTGTTCTGTCAACGTGTAAAATAGGAATTACAACATCACCAATCTACTAGGGCTTCAATAGTAGTTCAAATGTATATTAGCTTATGATATTTCAACTGTCTGGGCCTAGGTCTAGCTAACTAGTTTGTATTACCAGAGTGCTAAATTCCAAGCGGTACTAGCGAGCGAGAGATACATCGACTTACTGTTCCCCAATGAGAAGGCAACAGTTACCCGAGCGACCGCGATCTACAACAATGCGCCGTTACAGATTCACGATATTTGACTTTACCGATACCTCTCACGATCGTTGATGAGGTCACAGACTCCATAAAACACGTTTTATTCCGCACAAGTTTGCTGCCTCACAGCTAATTATACATAGGCCACCTAATTGGCATCTAATTTATTCGAGTTTAAGCGAAGATTAAAGAATTGCTATATTTATGACATTTTCACTTAACATTTGTACAGGATAATATTTGGCGATCTTTTTTTTTAGATTAATTGGTTATCTTTCTTATTATATTACAGTTGTTCTACATTTCGAATATTTATTAATTTATTTATATACATACATCAATTTACGAACACAGAACTCATATATTCCAAACATTGTAAATGGAGGAGCTAAACAAAATGAATAGTCTACTTCTCTATTGTTTTATATGATAACGTAGAACATATCTGCCAAACATAACTACTATTTAAATGTTTAAGTACAAATTTAATTTTAAATTTATTGCTCAAAATGTGCGTTAACGACTTTTTATTATTAATACTTACATTGGACCTATCTGATTGTTACTGTATTAATTCACAATGAAATGATTTCATAAAAATCTTCCTAATTATACAAAACGTAGGAAAACATGTTGGAGATTAAGAGCAGCTTCAACAGATGAAGCAAAGCCTTAAGTAATTTCGAAGCTGTTACAGACTATAATATATAAACAGTTTCAAAAAATACAAATAATTATACTACTGTAACGATTATCAAACATAACAACAACAACCTCTCTTCGCGCACTCTTTGTTCTGTTATACGAATCGAGGCAAGAACATGCAGACGCGACGAACTCCTTCAATAACAGTGGACGACGACCGTTGACAAACATCCATTACTTTTGGTATGCAAATGTATTGAAATTCAATTATGCCATATTTTGGTAGATTTCATCTCATCCAAGTCGAAGTCACGACTCAATCAGCGAACCTAACACCGAATCCCTTTTATACAAATTAGTTCATCAAGATACGGCGGACAGAAAAAAATTTCGTTACTCATACTATCACGGGGAAAACATTTAATAAATAACCAAATTTCCAACTACCAAATCTATTTCTAAACAACCAGATATATCGGGAACTGTCTAAATATAGATCCAACTAGTCACTTAGTATTTCATCGACTAAATATCGATGCGGGCGAGCAGGCATCGATAATCCCGGCCCTAACCATAGTTTCGAGTCTCTGTGTCGAGTTTATCGATATACGGGCGAGCAGGCATCGACATCGTCCCGGCCGGCCCAGCCTAGCTCGTCCGCTTGGCGTGCTTGGAGGGCTGCCGGCGCGCGTGCGTACCGTTTCTGTCGGGCGCGCCCTTCGGCCCCGCGCCGCCTCCGCCCGCGCCCGCACCACCGCCCGGCGTGATGCGGAACAGGTGGATCTTGAGATGGTCGCAGATCTCCAGGCAGATCTGCCCGCAGTACCGGACCAGGTCCACGCATACCCAAATCTGAAACACAACGGCGATCATCGGTTGGCAAAGAGTACTATGAAATTATTTACAGTATCATCATCATTATATTAGCCATTGGAAGTCCACTGTTGGACAAAGGCCTCCCAAAGAAAGGGGGACTTTGTCGATAATTGCCGAGTTGGGCAAGATAATTATCGCCCTGTTCATTTGAGCCACACTGTTACGGATGGATATACCGCCATCTGTTGTTTCTGGTACCTTGCACGACAACTGGTACTGGAGGCGGTACTATTCTACTCTGCTGCTATCTCAGCTTGTGTACGGTATATCATGTGCCTTATCTTGTACGATTGGGTTGGATCCCCACCCTGGACAAATATTTATATGATGATATTTGTGTTTCTTCTGTGTCTGTTTGTTAACTACAAATATTTAAGTAACATATTTGTGATTCCTCTGATATCTGATGTCCATAACAGAAGTGCTACGGACATCAGATATCAGAAGAAAAGTAAAAACTAAGCTACGTACTTCGGAGTTAATGTGTGAATCTACAATCATATTACGAACCCGAACCAGTGTTGCTTTAATGCAACAGAGCGGGGATGAGCAGTAGCATTCACGTCGCGTAGCTACGGTCTGGGATTGCCAGCACCCTACTCAGCGCAGAAATTATGAACATAATTCCCCCTTCCGTAGGGTGTATATGTCCAAACAGTGGACATTTTACGGCTGTCTTGATGATAATGATAAGCGGATCATATATGAACGACGACATAGCAAGGGTTCCTCTTATGCATCCAAGACCCGCCTGGTGCCGGCACAGGCCTTTCAGCTAGACCTAATTGACACTTGTTGATTGACAATTGTTAGATGACTCTCATAATCTGACAGGGTCCTCAGGGTCATCACTATCATAAATATAATGGAATATAATACTTCGTATTGTGAAAATATTGTTTTTATTTATAATATTTTTGTCGATTCGAAAGTGCTTGTAATTTGCTTATTTAAATCTGTATATATAAATGGTGTAACTGACTGACTGACATATGAACGCAGGGCCTAAACTTAAACTTTAAGGGTTAGAATCTTAAATTTTGCACAGTGGTTTCTTTTGTAACGCAGTGATAAATAAACACATGTTAAGAAACTGGAGCATGAGCCAAAGGAATCAAACTGGTACATCCAAGGTACCATACCATGCTAGTCCAACTTCTAATCTTTAATAGAAAGCTAATGAAAGAGACAGTGAAATCTTATCAATTTCGAGTAGGTTGATCTGTAACTGACAACTGGCACAAAATATAATGAAAACTTCATGTATTTGTTTATCCAGCCTACATTATGACAGACCAGAAACAATACCAAGACGTGACAAGCTAGTGTTTTCTTTTAAAGAACCCCGCCAGGACACACCAAGGGCATTACAACTTATATAAATAGCACACTGTATATTTATTTGTATAATGCCTTGGTGAAATCACACTTAAACTATCTTATCGAGATTTGGGGCTCAGCTGCACCCATAAACCTTAATCCATGGCAGGAGCTCAAAGTTCAGCTCAAAGAGCTCAAGTAATTAAAGACTTATTTCAATATCCCTTCTACACACCAACTATTCACATACACTCATTTGCAAAAAAAATACGGTACCAAAATGATTTCTATCTAATGTGTTAAAAACAATACGTTCTAAATTAAAATTTTCGTTTGACGCTCGTTTTTACAGAAAACCACTTTTTATCCTACATTTTTGGTGCGAAGTTCCAAAAGATAATATCGGTTTTCATAACTTTTAGTCAATCTTTATGAATTTATTTCATAATCATAATTGTCAAAGCTTCATTTATTGCTGTTTAGCTGTCTCAATAATGTTAGAGAAAGCGGTAAAAGCTACCAAAATTATTGCGCTGCTCGAAGAGGGTTGCAGCCAATACTTCGTGGCTCAGAGGCTAATTGTGAGTCGCTCGACGGGTCAAAGGACCTGGCAGCGGTATCAAGACACCGGTTTTGCCGAGAAAAGACCTGGTTCCGGAAGAAAACCCAACCACGGAATGATCGTTTTCTTGTGAGTCACGTATTGAAAAATCGTAAGTCTTCTTATGTGGATCTTAAGAACAACCTCGAAAAAGTGAGAAATATGCATATTAGTCTATGGATAGTCAGGAGGGGGCTTCTCGCGGCCAATATACGCCCATAATACAGTTATCGCCCGGCCTGCGGCCCTAAGTTACTCCGTGAGCACAGAGTTGCCAGGCTTAGGTTTGCTCGAAATTGTGAGTCATGGACTCAAGAAGACTGGAATAGGGCATTGTTCTCCGATGAAGCCAGGCTATCTCTGTTCGGTGAAGATCGACGTCGGCAAGTGCTACGAAGACGAGGAGAACGTTTTACAGAGGTGTGTGTTGAAGAAATCACACCTTATGGTGGGGGCTTTGTTATGTCTTGAGCAGGAATAAATTTAATGGACCGTACAGAGTTAGTCTTCATTGAAAATGGCTCACTGACTGGATATCGATACATAACGGAAGTTCTAATTCTTCATGCACAACCCGCATTGGTCGCTTTAGGCAAAGACTCAATTTTTATGGACGACAACGCTCGCGCCCACCGGTCTGGCGATGTGGAAGCGCATGTGCAAGAGGTCGGCATTCGTCGTGTGGATTGGCCAGCTCGAAGTCCCGACCTCAATCCTACAACTTTAGCATTAAAACCCTTAAATTTTATCAAAATTTTATAATAATACTGACGAAAACGATTATTTGCTTATTATTTTACAAAATTGTAAACGTAAAACTACCTATAATTATCAAAACAACCAATAGTAACATTTGAAATAGTTCATTGCTTAGTCGCCCGTTTTTTTTTGCAAATGAGTGTATATGAAAAAACTAAATATTTAATCCATCTCAATTATACAAATTCAATACTTGCTTGTTAGTAAAAAAATGAGTTACAAATTCCGTCAAAAGTAATATAAGACTGTTTATAAAAGACAACCGAACTAATAATAAAGTGCTACTATCAGCACCTAGAACTCTATGGAAAGTAGACTCTACTGTTTGAAGGAGCACAGCTGTTGCAATGAGCTACCTAACAAAATAAAGGAGTGTGAGAGTATAAATATGTTTCGGAATAGGCTGAAATTGTATTTGGAGTCGAGTACCGGCTAATTTGTATATTAGTTTTTAAAACTGTGATATCTCATTGTAAATGAATGTAGATTCGTATGAGAATAAAGATCTTTAAACACATAAATCAAGATACTTTGACGAGATAAGAATTACTGATGTTAGAGAATAATTGACAGCGTGTGACCTGATTCCACAATGCATGATAAAGAGAAGGTCACATATAATTGACAATTAAATATATTTTTTTCTTAAGCACCTGATTTCATCGTACTTTACTTATAATATCTGAACTTTCTTCGGTTTCTAATAATTAAGCTTAATTGAATTCAGAAAACAGCGAACTGAAGTTGTATTATGATTATCATATCAGCCAGAGGAAATCAACTTTTGAACAAACAACATCTTCGTCGCGAAGCTACGATTGCAAATTCCCCCTTTCATGGGTGAAAAATATGCAATTTATTAACCGGTAAAAGTAGAAGTTGTTGGAGGAAAATGTGTTTATAATTTTACATTATAATATTGCTGTAACAATAAAGTTATAAATAATATAATCATATATTTAAAATAATTTTATTTTTCATATTTTTATTTATATTTTTTGATAATTATATAAAAGTATACATAGAACATAGTTACATATATTACGTATATTACTGTACGAAATTACGTTGAAGAATTTGAATAAATCGGTAGCGAGCCTACTTTGAAAATAAAAAGTACACATTATATGCCGCAAAAATTATCGAATAAAAAAAATGGTTCTTAATATTTTTGTCCATTTATCTAGACAATTTTTTCAGAGAGCTATACTGAGATACATGGGTGTGCGAATTATTATTATAAATGAATTCACACGACATCTCATACATCATCATCATCATCACCATAATCATCAGCAGCAGCAGCAGCCGTGAAACATTCACTGCTGTACATAGGCTTTCCCAAAGAAGGGGGAGTTTTACCCATAATTGCCGCTTTGGGCAAGCGTATTGGCAATTGCAGAGTGTGTCTTCTGTGATGGGGATGCTGCTGCCAATTCCCGAACCGTTCATTTCAGCTACACTGTTTCGAAATGAAATGATATACCGCCATCTGTCGGTACCTAAGTCCTCCTACCTTACATCTTACAACACCTGGTACAGGGGGACACGCTTCCAAATGCGCCATCGGGCCCGACAGCATACCCATAAATCCATTTAAACAGGGTGTTGGGCAGTTATACAAGATTATAGGTATTTAAAAATTCTTACCGTGCATAACCACAGCACGTAATACTCTGGTATGGCGTTGTTGAAGTACTGGTTGAGGAATAACATGGCCGGCCCCAGCAGCGACCAGTCGTAGTAGTCCATCTCGCTCTTCGTCATATGCGCCACCTGAGACGGATGTGGTGTCTATTATGCGACAGCGTGTCAAGACTAGTCAAACGAAAAGCAAACTATAAGAACAAGGTTCTGTATTGATTGTGTTTCAAACACACTTTCTTTTGATCCACCAACCTGCGATACCAACCTGTATCGTTGAATTGGTCAAGACATCATAAACTCAGTTCTGTAGCATGGATATTGTCTACATACTTGAAATAAAAAGAGAAAATGAAGTGTTTGTTAAATGTATATATTCATACACAAAAAAAAATTCAGTCTGGTTGTCTTGTTTTTGCTGGATTTGTACTGGTAGGCAGTTACCGAGACCCTTAAAGAACTAATCGCATATTAGCAAGTAAGTAATAATTTTAACTTACCACAAGCCTATTGGTGACCTTAGCAGCGACCATACCGAAGGCCAAGATATAGAGAGCGGGGTGGTTCTCGTAGACATGCGACTCGCTCTTCTGGAAGATGATGAAGGCGGGCACCACCACAAACGAGAACGGTATCACCGGAGAGAGGATGCTCGTGCCCTGGCGAGAGAGCTCGCTGTAACTCGGTTCAGAAACGACGGGTACGGCATAAGCGAACTACCACACTTGCAAGCGAGCAAACATACACTAACTAGATTCACAAACCACGCTAACGTGTGAGATATGCAATGCGTGAGCAATATGATAAGAGAATCGTACGAGATCATCAGTAAATATATGATGTTTGCAGACATTAAGGTGTTCAAGCTCTCTAGTTGAATGAACTGTATCGATTGAGGTCCTGTCAACTCGACCAAGGTGACCATGACCTTTTATCGCCACCAGGTTTGTCATTTTTCGGTTTTGACCATATCCTAAACAATTTTTTTTGGTCAGTCTGTTTTACCACCTGTCCAACTAGATGATATATTTATTTTTATGGTATATAAAATACTATGAGCAGCGCATTTAAATGTCTTTGTTTTCTATTTTTTTACTACTAATTTAATAAATAACTGATTTAGGGTCGAAGTAAAAATTGATCTAGGGTCGACACCGGTTAAATATGGTTTAGCAAATTTCATTACAAATAAAATATTACTTGACTAAAATTAAGTGAATTGATTCAAAGAACAGTAACTGTATGTTGGAAGATACTGTTTTAAAACAAATAATAATATATACGCTACATCTCTAGGTTGTGTACAGCCTCAACACACTTGCATGAATCTCACAACATAAGCATAGTTTGTGAAAACATCCAATACTTAAAGCATGCAACATGCCCATAATGAGATGAACGCAAAATGTATGAACACAGCACAACCACATTACGAAACAAGAGGGGCCATTGTAAGAGACGGGCTTCAAACGCCTAGACGCTATCACAGGCATTGGCCGCGGCTAGTTAATACGCTAAATCAGCTAAATCTAGACTAGACGCCTCCTTCTTATTCGTAGAAACAAGAGGCGTGAGGCGTTCACTCCTGTATTGACGTCATAACAAGGATGTGATTGGACATCGAGATCACATCTGAACAAATTTAAAATTGACATCTCATTTTTGTTGCGAAATAGTAAGAAAGCGATTAGTCATCATTTAGTCAAAACTACGCCTGTGTTCATAAACGATCCTCCAGTGCCACTGACCACTGTTGCCCACCCCCTCATGCGTTTGACAATGCTAGCGACAGCAACAGTGGCGAGTGTTACTTCGACTCCGGCATCGCTCACGAACAAGGTTGTTAGCGTATTTGAAAAGAAGGGCCATTGTTAGCGCAGGTGAACGCTCCGTTAGTCGGCAGTGCGGCGGCCATGTTAGTGTGACGTCACAATGCTTATATGAATGGGTCCTTACTGCGACCGTGGAGCCGTTTTTGCCCACTCCGCCCTTCATAATGACACTAACGTAGTTGAAGATAAGGTACACCGCGCCGATGATCACCACGTAATTCGCTACCACGATCAAACTGACGTTTACTGACGGTAACTGGAGGGTTAGTCGGTGACATGCGATGTCGGCGAACGGACACGGTGAGGACCGTCATGCGGTTATGTTCCGGCGAGCGGCGGCGGCCACATATCAGAGAAAAATACAAACATGCCATTAATTATGTACTCATTACAGCTGACTTTAAAATAATCGCTCGGCTTCACTGCGAGTGCCCGTGTGCTGTCTTCACTCATCGCTCATTTCGTACCTCGGTGTAAGTCCTCGTTTCCCTCTCAAGCGTGCTTTCAAATTGTCCGTAAATCAAATCTTCGGTGTATTATACAAAAGATTTGTCGTGCCGCATGATAGGTTACGTGTAGTGATGGATACCATTTGGATTAGTCATTGGCAAAGTAAGGGGACGAGCCAGTCATTCGATGCTGTACGTATATTTTGATCGGACGATATGAAAATCCCAGGAGATGATAGAAAGCGATGACAGATTCGCCACGATGTGTTATGCCCCCGTTCGATAGACAAGAGGCGGTGGTCTTACAGCGACAGATGATCCGTTTTTGCCACAGCCTCTAACGCGGAAGGTGGTGGTGAAGCTGGTCAGAAAGCAACACTGTGCGCCGTTGCACATGACCGAGACCAACAGGTTGAGCGGCAGCCCCGTCCCCGGGATCTGCGGCAGCAACACCGCTACATGTACATCTCCATCCGTCAACACACAAAATTAACATCGTCCCTACCACACATATGTTCAACCGAACTCTCCATTTTTCATGTACTCATTTACTTCGGCTAGTGTCGATCTACTTCCAAGTCAAACCTAACTACACAGTTATCTATATCAATACGATGTGACTGCAGCAGGTCGCCATAACACTTCAGACTACACAATTTAAAATTTAATTTCCAAATGAGTGAAGACCCACACGATAAACAAAAATAATATATGGCGACGAACCAGCCACGTAAGTTACCACGAACCTCCGACGATACAATATATATACCTACTATAATGATAACTTTCACTATCGAGAATAGATCATGCTCCACGTTTACAAAATACGGTGGAAAAGTACAACAGTGAGCATAACCTAGAAATTAAAGATAGTCGTGAATTAAACATGCTATTAAAAAAACCCACATGATAATAAGCGATGGTAACAATATCTTCAAAATTAATAATCGAATCAAAGCAATCTGATTTTTGTCACATACACACATTTACGGTATTTGGAATAAACTTTGAAATATTTGAAACAATATAGTCCCATCACTGCAGTTGTCCGCAAGATTCTGTATACATTTAAAGTGAAAAATACTTCATAAATACATCCAGAACCTTCGCTGTATTACTATGACTTCATAAATGTGCATAAAGGCAAATTAGCTAAAAGATACCAAGTAATTCTAATTTGTAAAACTAGTTTTTACACGTGAATTAATCATGATTTCAAAATTTTTAAGAGAAAGCCCAACGCATTCCTAAGTCCTAACTAACAACTGGCTGGCGGAACGGGAGATTTGGGATTCGAGCAATGAGGAGGGTAAGAACCTTCAATTTAGACCTTTAATTTAAGTTAAATGAAAACATTCAGCTAATACATTGGCGCGTAAGAGCAATACGTAACGAATACATTAGATACTGCACGCAAAGAATCAAAAAGCGGTTATCGTCAGTGCACAATGCTGCAACTGCGTCTTTAAGCCTGCTAATGATCATTATACACCAGCAGACATGGAATTTTGTTATCTGAACAACAGAAATCGCTCACAATGATTTGTTAGCATATCACTATTGGACGTTCTGAAGCGATCAGATGATTCCATATTAGATAGCAGCGCGGTAGTCTCCCGGACCGCCGGCCATGGTTCAGGCAGTAAAAAGGGCAATCTCACAGCGACGGTGGAGCCATTCTTGCCGACGCCGCCCGAGGCGATGGCGGCCCCCAGGGTGCCTACGGTGAGGAAAGCGCCCGCGACCGCGGCCAAAGCCAGCGAGTATCGAGCCTCTATCGCACCTCCCACCTAAGTGATTCGCGACTTTTCAATACAAAACTAATTCTATCGGGCCCTACGGCGCAGATGGTAGTGATCCTGTCTTGAGCGCCAAAGGTCGTGGATTCAATCCCCCCCCAGGACAAATATTAATATGATGATTAGGTTTGTAGTACATTTGTGATTCCTCTGTTGTCTGAAGTCTGTAATACAAGTGCTTTAAGCGACTTAACACGGAATCAGGTCAATGTATGAGATGTGGGAATTAATTTATTTGATATTCCATATGGACATCGAAGTTCACAACCAGATAAAACAGTCAGTGATGACATGTCAAGGGACACTTTAGACTTTATAAGTCGATTTCTCGCCATGATGATCTTTCATAGCATTGGTAAAACATGACGTCCGTTATAAAATGATTTACTTGGTTTCCAAGAAATCTTCATGTAGGTACTGCTATTTATACATTAACAATTCATGTGGGTATTTTTAAACAATAACTATCATTATTCCTATCGTCTAAAATTGGGTAAACATTTTTATTAGATTGATCGCCGTTTAGAATTTCGGAAGGGTAGCATTACCTGCATCGACCAGAATTCGGGGCCGACGATGGCGGAGACGAGGTGGATCGCTATGATGGAGTATTGAGCTTCTGTGACGTCCACGCGACCCATTTTCAGCGTGCCCGTGACGTACGCTTGCCAATGTGCGCAGTAGAACAGTGTCATTGCGCAGAAACACTGAAATCAAAAAAATATTGTTTTATTTACTAGTTTGCTTCAAATATTTATAACAATTAAAAAATATGCAGTAATGCATGTTCCAATATAGAGTGCAATCGCAAGGAGTCATGAAATCCGAGTGGTGTGAATGTAGAAGATGTTTAAGTTTAGTTTATTTGAAAGCTCTTAAGATGAATACTGCTGGACATAGGCCTCCCTAAGAAAGGGGAAATTTTGCCTATAATTAGCAATCGCTGACCGCAGCTTACGCGACGGGGATTCTGCTGCTCATCCACGCCCTGTGCATTTGAGCTGTACTGTTCCGGTGGATATACACAGTTGGTTCTGTTACCTCAGCCTACCTCACCCTAGCTTCCACCTATATACCTCACCTCTTACGTGACCTAGTACAGCGGAAGGTAGTTTTCTACTCTGCTGGTAACTCACGTCCTTTACAACTAATTTTCAACTTGGTTGATAACAATTTTTTTAAAAAAAAAAATTGATTTTTTATATACAGGACTAATATGCTGCCTACTGTCCACCTTGGACGTGCTGTTACGTGGTCTCCATCGGCCTTCGGTTCTTCGTACTAAGTGTCCGGCCCACTGCCACTTCAACTTGCTACACCACTGGGCTAGATAACTTTGGTTCTTTTACAGATCTCTTAACTTCTTATCCTCTTCATTAGGCTATTTTGAATTAGCTAATAAGGCCAATAATTTAATATATAATAACCACGTTTCGCTGCCAAAGTATTCTAAAACATTTTTATTTATAAAATAAATATAATTTTATAACCTTGAACGTATTTTTGGATTTCACAGGTAAAGACAATAGTCCAAAAGGATTTCCACATAATTCTACAACATAAAACTTGGGTGACTAACACGAGAAATAATTATTTATTTATGTACATCATAAGTCAGAAGCAATGCAATGCTATCATATCATCTCCAACGTCACCACTACACTGCGAGTTGATCAACCAGTCACAAAAGACAAATGAAGGGGAAATGGCTAGAAAAATGTGAAATCATAAATAAACCCGATTGTTTTTAAAAATGTTGCTATGGGTACGATTGGAAGGCGACCAAGAAATGGAAATGGAATCTGTCAAGAAGTTTGAAGGTCTCGGCTGTTCCGTCAGCTACAGGTGGTCGAAATGAGCATCCGATTTAGGTAAAATGTGTGGTGATTCACAAGGCTGGCAGTCGCCCAGGTGCCGGCCATTAGGACAAAACCGTTTGGCATCCATCCCGCCAGTGCCCGCAGCTATATAGGAGTGCTTCATTGTAGCCGAGACACTATGACATTTGTGGCATTGTGGAAAAATATGGGTACGATTTATAATACTGCCATTCTTGACCTATATGAGTCAACTTACTTTGAACGCTGTACTTTATAATAAAACAATACAATAGATGAGTTTTGGTTAGTTTTAACTTTACAACAAACGCGAAAGTTTATTAGTGTTGATGTTTCTTATGTTTTTACTCCGGAATAGCGGAACAAATCTGGATGAAATTTGGCAGACATTGATAGTCTATATATATAAAAGGAGAAGCTAGCTGACTCACTGACAAATCAATGCAGGGCTTAAACTATAAGGGATAGAATCTTGAATTTTTTGATTTTCGGCAATTCATCCCGTAAGAGTGTAAAAGGGGTTGCAAAGTTACAATGAAATTTCTACAACTTTACGGGGGTAAAATCGCGGGGCGCGGCTAATCTGGAATAAAACATAAGTACTTTTCATCCCGAAATCAGGGCCAGATCAGGGGGCGACATAGAAATCTTCTAAGAATTACTGGAGTTACTTGCTAGTTTAATATAGAGCTAGAGGCCTTTTTATGTGCTTCGGATAAAACTGCCGGTTTTTATGACAACATTTTTCTCGACATGTTCCATAATAAACTTCGACTGATACCTAAGGACTGGTCATACCGACAGAAACATTTACATCTATATTGTAGATCAAGGATTACCAAACCGCAAACTAAGTAGTAGACAACATACACCGCTCTCAGAGTCGTATTAACCTGCGCGTATTTATAAAAATAACAAATGTACTGTTTCCGAGGTACCAGTACCGGCAGATAGCGGTATATCCATCCCAAAGTGTAGCTCAAATACATAATGCAGGGTATGGGCTGCAGCATCCCCGCGAAAGCTGCACTCTTCGATTGCCAACACGCTTGTTCAGCGTGACAATTATGGATTAAATTCCGCCTTTCTTAAGGAATCTTATATACAAACATATATAAATATATATATTATAAATCCAGTAGTGTGGTTTTACGGCTAATATCTTTTTTTTCATTATAACACTGCAAAGATCACACATTACGTACTACTGTTAAGGTCATGGCCAGAAGATGCGACAACGACATGCGTGTCACAGGTCACTTCAAAAACATATTGTGTCGTTATTATGTACAGTGTGTATGTACATAAAGAGTATATATATATATGTGTATATAATCATATAAAATCATATAAAATGTACATAATCGTTTAGACCAAGTTTAAATAAGAAAGTAAGCCTTTCACTTGGTTAGATTTAAATGCTTCAACACTTTTTCTTCTTACATCCATTGTAAATCGTAGTTTCTATTCTAGTTTGCCGCTATTTTATTATGAGTCAGTGTGTTTATTAAAAGGTCGTTGACCTTTCCTCCGTCTGCTGTGGGCATTTACTGTGTTCAATTAGTTCACGATTTACGAGTGAACAAAATAAATTAAGGTCAGGAAAATAGACAATACTGTAGTTAAAACTGAACAATAATCTTTTTAAGATAGATTATTATATATTGATGTGCCCGATGGCGCATTGAGTAGTGCCTGTCTTGTGCGTCAGGGGTCGTGGGGTCGATCCTTGCCCAGGTCAAAGCTAAGATTAATTCTGTGTATCTGAGTGTGAGATATATTTAAAAGTTTTATATTGTTATTTCAGTATTATATGCGGATATTAAACAACATTCAATATCATCGAAGAATTACAAATAATCACCATCACAGTGCGACGCAATAACACAATAACGTTTCGTGTGTGGTACCGGCAGAATAGAACAGTACCTCCCCCCATACCGGGTATCATAGTCGTGTAAGGCGACTAAGATACCACAACCGACAGATGCTGGTATATCCATCCGTAACAGTGTAGCTAAAATACACTAGTGGAGATGGGCCAGCAGCATCTCCGTTGCGTAGATATCGCTGCGATTGCCCACAAGATTGCCTAATGCTTGCCGCATTTTAGGCAAAATTCAGGCACAATAAATTTAGGTAAAATAATGGATGATATGATTTTAATTTTAAGATAGAATGAATTAAAACCTTGCACAAATAATATCTACAACACAATAACATGTATATCAATACCATCCTTGGCGTCTAAATTCGCAAAAGTAAACAAATACATCCTTGTGGCATGTGACGTAGACAGTGACGCAACGATGCCTGATCACCACCACATGGCCACACAGCGGGAAATTACTAAGGCGCAGTACCGCTAATGGCGAGAATTGCTCCACCATTTGCAAAACCACCTTTGGAAACCTGAGGTTGATGAAGCAAATAGTTTTATAGGCTAACCGAAGAAAATAGCTGCAATGTAACAGCTCGAAATAATATTTAGAAGCGAACACTTTATACTCTTAAAGATAAGGTTGAAACTAATTAATGTTTATCTTCCGAAATAAACTATAATATGTGCATATTTAAATGTACATAAAACCTTTTCTAATCCACACAGAAACCGGTTTCAGCCTGTCTTCTAGCTCATAGAAGACAAGAATTACTATAAGTATTACATAATAACACGTTTATTACGATCTATTTCGTCTCCTCACATTTGTCGAATTGGTCGATGCTATTTAGCTAGGTTTATTGAGCCATTAAGTACCGAAAGAGTAGAATACTACTTCTCCCTGGTGTCGTCAGAGGCGGCTAAGTAACCGGAACCGACAGATGGCGGTATATCCACCCGGATCATAACTCAAACGAAGCAACTATTCTTTAAATCAATCATTAGACTACATAGATGGTTAGAGAGCAATTGAATAAAGGTCAGTATGTGCCCCATCGGGGTAGATAGAGACTGGAGAGATGGATCTTCACTCTTACTCGCATTAATCCTTTCATATACGCTAGTTTATTTTCGGTACTTCTGACTTGGTCCATATCTAACACTTCATCTACCTGGTTAATATATAGATGTTCGCCTGGGTAGTCCTATACCACTTCCGTTTACTTCCGTTCTATATATTTGTACAGTCATTCTACTTTCATCCATCCTTTCTATAAGTCCAAACCATCTCAACGTTCCTTTCTCTTTGTTATCTCGACATCATCTTTTACCCCACATTGATCAATTGTATCTACTTTCAATTTTATTAGAAGTGCTGGCATCGACCTACGTCTTTATTTAGATATTATAAGTATGCGACGTGGATGTTCACATCAGGTTAACAAAAAAGACACGGCAGACACCGCGAAGGAAACAGTGCAAATATTCTCATTGACCCCGTTGGGAGGACTTTCACTAGCTGGAGATTCCTAACGGTGCTTATATTTTGGCTGACAACAACCGACGATATATATTTCCGTTATTTGCTGTTGGCAAGCATTATTATACGGCTAAATGCAATATTTTTGAAACAAATAATTAGGTACTATTCTACTATGCAGGTACCGCACGGCACATGATATGTAACTCAAATATATTAGTTTTCATTCGCTGACTCTCTAATTCTCTAATAAAATCTAATTCAGCGAATGAAAACGGGTTCTTCCAAAAATATCCAAGATAATTTGTGATCCGGCAGAGTAGAATCTGTACCAGCTGTCGTAAAAGGTAATCTAAGGTACCAGAACCGATAGATGACTGTATATACACCCGAGACAGTGTAGCTGATGCAGAGGGTGGGAATAAGCAAATTTCCTGTCGCGATAGCGGTTGCGTTGATCTATCGCACTTCGTATTTAAATTGACTTCTACACACATTTCTTTTGTGTGATTATGTCCGAAACTGATACTTATTTAACATCCATATATAGAATAACACAAATATCCTCATATAAATTTGCTCTGATTGGGAATCGAACCCACTACCTTTAGCGCACAAGAAAGGATCACTACCATCTGTGCCATCGGGCCCGTCATAAATAACTAGGTATATGAGTACAATACAGTATCAAGTAGTTGAAAATGAGTGCAAATGGCCTCGCCAACTCGCGTATCGATCTGACCACTAGCGATTCACGATCCATTACTCGTCCCGCACGTATCAATTGTCGATGCTCCGTTAATGAAATAACTATCGTACAATAACTCTACATCAGAACTCTAACATAATACATTGCCGCATTGCTTGCGAGCAGACACACGTAATAGGTTAGGAAGCAGCAAGGGAACCATGCGTAGACGATATTTCCATATATGGACGGAACGTTCCGCATTGCAACACACGGTGGCATTGTCTCTCTTAACTGCGACAAGGTCGAGTCCAGTGACGTAATAAGAAACCGTCTGAACATTCTGGATATCCTTAGATTGCTTGCTATATTGAATTATAATAGGATTGATCCTGCCATTTGTTTTACGTAGAGAAACTACAATAATAAGTTTGTTACAATAAAGTAGCCATTTAGAGAATACCTAAATTTACACAACATCTCATACATTGACTGACTCCGTAAGTCGCTTAAAGCACGCGTGTTACAGACATTAGACAACAGATGTGACAAAAATATAATACTTAAATACCTATATTTAACACCTAGATTCAGAACTAACACAAATATCGTCATATAAATATTTGTCACGGATGGGAATCGAACCCACGACCTTTGACGCATAAGATAAGTTCACTACCATCTGCGCCATAGCGCCTATCCCTATAATTCAGACTAATTTTAAAATATATGCATTCAGTTTGTATATTCATTTAATTTAATAATGGTTGTCTTTTTTTTCTAGATTGTGCCTAAGAAAACTATAATAGATCAAGGAATTTCTTCTAATAACTCCATTACACAGAAGAGAAATGCCGTAAGAAATCATTAAAAATATATAGGTATATACACTCATTTGCAAAAAAGGGCAGTTTTGATTTTAATTCTTCTTTACAAAAATTCGGTACCAAAATGATTTCAATCATTTGTACATGTCGCTGGCCGGTTTTAAAAATGCCGTGGTGTTTACGTTGTTTAAACAGTACGTTCTAAATTAAAATTTTCGTTTGATGCTCGTTTTTACAGAAAACCACTTTTTATCCTACATTTTTGGTGCGAAGTTCCAAAAGATAATATGGGTTTTCATAACTTTTAGTCAATCTTTATGAATTTATTTCATATTCTTAATTGTCAAAGCTTCATTTATTGCTGTTTAGCTGTCTCAATAAAGTTAGAGAAAGTGGTAAAAGCTACCAAAATGATTGCACTGCTCGAAGAGGGTTGCAGCCAATACTTCGTGGCTCAGAGGCTAAGTGTGAGTCGCTCGACGGGTCAAAGGACCTGGCAGCGGTATCAAGACACCGGTTTCGCCGAGAAAAGACCTGGTTCCGGAAGAAAACCCAACCACGGAATGATCGTTTTCTTGTGAGTCACGTATTGAAAAATCGTAAGTCTTCTTATGTGGACCTTAAGAACAACCTCGAAAAAGTGAGAAATATGCATATTAGTCTATGGACAGGAAGGAGGGGGCTTCTCGCGGCCAATATACCCCCATCATACAGTCATCGCCCGGCCTGCGGCCCTAAGCTACACCGTGAGCACAGAGTTGCCAGGCTTAGGTTTGCTCGAAACTGTGAGTCATGGACTCAAGAAGACTGGAATAGGGCATTGTTCTCCGATGAAGCCAGGCTATCTCTGTTCGGTAAAGATCGACGTCGGCAAGTGCTACGAAGACGAGGAGAACGTTTTACAAAGGTGTGTGTTGAAGAAATCACACCTTATGGTGGGGGCTTTGTTATGTCTTGAGCAGGAATAAATTTAATGGACCGTACAGAGTTAGTCTTCATTGAAAATGGCTCACTGACTGGATATCGATACATAACGGAAGTTCTAATTCTTCATGCACAACCCGCATTGGTCGCTTTAGGCAAAGACTCAATTTTTATGGACGACAACGCTCGCGCCCACCGGTCTGGCGATGTGGAAGCGCATGTGCAAGAGGTCGGCATTCGTCGTGTGGATTGGCCAGCTCGAAGTCCCGACCTCAATCCTATAGAGCATGTCTGGGACGTTCTGAAACCACACGTGAGATAAGTACAACCGGCTCCGCAGACCATAGAAGAGCTGAAGAATTTGATTACCGCGGAGTGGGAACGTATTCCGCAAGCAAGTATCCGGGATATCCTCGCTGGCATACTCAAGACGAATTCAAGCTGTGATTTTAGCTAGAAGGAGTCACACTCGATACTAAACATTTATTTGCTTTTACTTTATTAAAGAAAAAACAAACAAAAATTTTTGTTTACTTTTACTTCACGAGCATATGCACTACTAGCGAGCATACACTACTAGAGAACTTTAGCATTAAAACCCATAATTATTTACTTATGAATTTACCAAATTGTAAAAGTAAAACTACCTATAATTTTATAAAACAAACCAGTAGTAACATTTGAAATGGTTCATTGCTTAGGTGCCCGTTATTTTTGCAAATGAGTATATAAACAAAGTATAGGTAAATATATAAATAAACATAACTATAACATACGATTGCTTATACTTTCTTGGGAATATGCTTTTTATAAGCCCATATGACTTTAAGTTTTAATAAAGTAAAAAATCGTGCATTTGTTATAAATGAAATCAAAATATTCTTTTTTCAAGTAGGTCCATTACAAGCACTTTGAATCGCCAAAAATAATAAAGTACAATTCAATTCAGAAATATTAAATTGAAATTCAAAAATATTCATAAATCAGATGACCCTGATGACCCTACAGGATCATAAGAGGCATTTAACATTTAAATTAGGTTATATACTGGTCTGTCGGCACCAGGCGGGTCTTAAAACTAAGTTTAATGCAGGTTTATTACACGATCACAGAAGGAACGCTCTGCGTTTCATGTTAACTTATGCATCGCGATTTGTGCATTATTTTTAATATGCAAATTGATGTAAATATCGTATAATAAACGACCTTTGACGTTTACGTTTTTTAAAAGTCGGTATGAAACAATGTAGCGGACGACTATAGTTAAAATGGTCATACATTAGCCTACTTGCACGGGAATGGATCGCGAACGTTCGATATTGCGAAAGGTCAATAAACTATAAGAAGTACTAGCAGGGCCCCGCGGTTTTACCTGCGTACTTCCTGTTGCCATCTGAATACAAGAATAAAATACAGCTTATATTAATTGATGACAATGTAGCTTTCTATTGGTAAAATAATTATTGATATCAGTGCAATAGTTTTTGAGTTTATTCAATACAAACGCACAATAATAAAAATCTTGCCTTATTACATTCTTCCATTTTAGGTGTTTATAGTTTGATTTTACGAAATATAATATAGCCTGTGTTATTCGTTGAAAATGCAGCTTTCGGGTGGTGAAACAATTTTTAAATTGGTTGAGTAGATTTTAAGTTAAATTGTACCAAATAAACAATCAAATATTTTGTTTTTATAATATTCGTTTGCTAGAGGTGACCCTCTAGCAATGATGACTCTCACCTGCTTCTTCCGCCAAAAAGTGATCGCAGTGCTGTGTTGCTGAAGGATGAGAAAGGCAATGAAAATACTGGGTAAATCGGACATAGTGTCTTCAATTCACAAGGTTGGTGACACGCTGTCACGTTTATTATGAAGCGGACCGTATGCTTTATGCTGACTTTATAATATTAAAGAAATAATCGTATAATAATACTTCAACGCTTAAAAGTAACAAATTTAGGTACACTGACTGTTGGTACACCAAACAATACGTTGCAAAGGATTTGACAGATATAATGTGGTGAAATTTCCTGAAAAACGTACAGGATATTACACCTGCAGCATAAGGTCCAGGTCAATTATCGGAGTGCGCCTATCATATTCTATAGCTTTGTCTAACTTTTGAGATATATATAATACTAGCTGTGCCCACGACTTCGTCCGCGTGGAATAGTTTTTTTTGGGGACCATACCTCTTTACCTTAACTTATATAAACTTTGAATGTCATGTTTATTTATATCAAATCAATGGCTGGAAAAATAAGTTCGAAGTTTCTAGCTCCAAAAATAGCGATACTTCCATACAACTTTTAATCCCCCCTTTCATCCCCTTACAACCCTTTTTTTCAAATGAAAAAATATCCTATGTCCTTTCTTAGGGTCTAAAGATTGTCTGTGTCAAATTTCATCAAAATCGGTTTAGAGGTTTAAGCGGGAAAGCGTAACAGACAGACAAACAGAGTTACTTTTGCATTTATAATATTAGTAGGGATCAATACATAAAATATACAAACTTTATAGATTCTTTATAGATTGCTTAAAAATCAATAAAATTATGACATTCGAGAGTTAGTAGGCAATTACATGCAACTTTGAAAAGATGGCGCTAACTTCTTCTACAAAAAGGAAATAATCAATTAAGGTCTCGGTAGCACAATAGTAGTATATTCTCCCGGATAGGGAAAGATGCCCGCCTTAGACAAGTTGATTTTTTTCTAGTAAATATCACTCTCAGAATATTCACTATCGCCTATTTCAACTGCTAAACAGTACTGCATCCATTGCCGGTTAGAAGGTTAAAATAGAGAGTGAGGTACTGAGACATTATATTTTCCGGTTATGTTTGCTGAGACGAGCATCTCTAGCCTCTAATAAATGGATTATTTCATACTGACATTTATTTAGGCAGGTTCATTCTATTCCGACAAACATAAATCATACCCTTCTCCAATATTTTATACAATTCAATAGTACATCCTTCACTAAACCGGGACATAGATGCGAACAGTAATATCATTGCGGCCTCACTTCGCCAATTGGCGAGCAACCGACGACATTTATTTGTATCTATAATACAGACAAAGACAGGGGCTACCACAGTATAGATCAACATTTTTCTTACATTCTGCAATAGGATACACGAGGAAAAACTAACCAAGAGCATACGAGGATTGACGTTGATCAGAATAGGATAAAAAAAAACAGCTTTTGTAAAGGTCTTTTATAAAAGATATATATTAAAGATTATTTTAATTACAAATAATATTTATTTAAAAAGCTTATATACTTTATACAAAATGAGTCAAAAAAAGTACGACTAGGCGTTCATAGAGCTGTGTTGGTTCCAACACTATATGGTAGTGAATGTTGGGTATGGCACAAGAAGCACGCGAATAGAATAAATGCTGTTAAAGTGAGAGCACTTCGTAAGTATGGTGTAAGTTTGAGAGATAGATAAAAGAATAGTGTGATAAGGTGTAAAAGATGATGTTGTGATGATAAAAGAGAAAGGAATGTTGATGGTTTAGATAGCTCACAATATATTCTTACTTTGGGGTTCTGAAGCATGTATGTACTTATGAAAAGTATGTTTTATATTTACATTCAGTTTTGAACAAGTTAATTGACAGGCCATATATGTATGTCTCATAGCTATGTATCTGAGATTATAGGACTAATATACTTAAAGTGGTATACTTAAGGCAGGCGGTGTTCTTATCTTGTATTTTATCAATTAATATCTATTGATTTTTTATTATCTATATGATAATTACATAAATCCATTTTATGTATCATCATCATCAAAACAGCCATTGAAAGTCTGCTGTTCGACATAGGCGACATTTAGAAAGGAGGTTTATTGCCCATAATTGCCGCGCTGGGCAAGCGTGTTGGCAATCACAGAGCGCAGCTTTCGCGATGGGGATGATGCTGCCCACCCCCACCCTGTTAAATTAAGCTCCACTGTTTTGGATGGATATACCGCCATCTGTCGGTTCTGGTACCTTAGTCGCCTCTTACGACGCTTGGTACAGGAGGAGGTACCATTTTACTCTGCCGGTACCACACGGCCATCATATGTATATTTATAGCTATATGTCGATGCTTAGCTGTTTGAATGATGTTTAAGTTGTTTTTAAAATAATAAAAATAAATATTATTAAAATACAATCGTCTTTTACTTGAACCTATAAACAACTCAGAAATAAATAAACACAAAAATATTTGCCCATATGTCCCGTACGCTAATTGAGTTGCTGACCGTCCATGTGTCAAGCGGCCAGCGTTCGCACACACGGTCATTCCTTTGGGATTATCACGCCCACTGCGTATAATAAAAGAAACTGCGCCCTACTTTATTATCGCCTGAATACATTGATATAATGCGAGTACGTTCACAAGAAACACAAAGATATATCGCGAAATATTACTTCCGCATGTTTTTATCGGTTACATTTTACGATCCAAAAATTATCTCCTCAGTATTCGATGTTCGTTAAGTTCGACAATTCAATTGATAAAGCAGAAGTTACGTAACCATCAAGACGTGTCATTGGGTACCGGCAGAGTGGCGCCAGGTACCGGAACCGACAGGTTCATCGTCATCATCATATCAGGGGAGCCTTTTGCCCATAATTACCGCGTGTATCCCCGCCCTGTTTATTTAAGCTACACTGTTTCGGATGGATATACTGCCATCTGTCGGTTCTGGTACCTCACTCGCTTCTTACGACACCTGGTATATAGGGAAGGTACTATTTTACTGTCGGTACCAGTACAGATAGGTTGCGATGTCTAAGATGCAAAATAGAGCGCGGACGACAACAACGACAAAATAAAGAACGTTTTAATACAGTTACTGTGCCTGGGTGGTATTTATATGTATTTTAATGTTATGTTTTATTTATAATTATTTTGTTGTCCGACATCCGTAAGACTAGTGCTATAAACTTCTAATATCGGAGTTAGGTTAACATATGAGATTTTGTGAATTTTTTTTATGTATTTTCAACTACAGCGAAAAACAGTTTAATATATGGAAAATAAATGTGAATAGTCTATCTCTATTTGCCCTTATTGGTTCAATAACGTGATACAGTCTGACATCAAAGAATTATATGGGCATAATAATAATAATAATAAATTTCCAGAAGGTGTCATACATTGACCTGATTTCATAATAAGTGGCTTGTGTAAAATTAAAGCACTTGTGTTATCAGGACAAAGAGGAATCACAAATATACCACACAAATAGATATATTTAACACTCAGACACTAAACAAACAAATATCATCATATAAGAATTGGCTCTGGGTAAGAATCAAATCCACGACCTTTGGCGCACAAGATAGGGCCACTACCATCTGCGCCATCGGGCCCGTCGAATCAAGGAAATATATCGGCATCAAAGAATCACAGCCCATTAATAAACGTATCGCCGCAATTCAGGGCGTTTCCGGTGTTGTGATTTCACTTTAATGCAACAAACCGGCTTGCGTTTGTGTTGGCGCGCGCCGCGAGCGTGTGCCTTTGGCTCCGAGCGGCGCGCGTCGATCAATCCTGACCACCGTCAAGTCTTATTAACAGATTTACCCATATTTACGATTCGCTTTCTACAAAATATTCGATATACTTTTCGTCTATATAATTGACGAGCCCGATGGCGCAGATGGTAGTGATCCTGTCTTGTGCGCCATAGGTCGACCCCACCCAGGACAATATTTAAATGATAATATTTGTGTTTGTCCTGTGTCTGGGTATAAAATATATGTATTTAAGTATTATATTTGGCTTTAAGCGACTTATCACGGAATCAGGTCAATGTATGAGATGTGTTATGGGAATATATATAAAAGAAGTTGACTGACTGACATCAACGCAGGGTTTTAAATTAATAATATATTCTTTAATTTTTTTTTTAAATTTATAAATAAAAAAAAAATTTATAATATATTCTTTCGAAAAAGATACCTTAAGGGGGTAAAAGCGGGGTGCAAAGTTAACATGAACGTTTCAACTTAACGTGGGTGAAACCGCAGAGCGTAGCAAGTCATATTATAACCTAGGCTCAGTATTAAACGGCTTAATTATAGTACATACAAACTTAATTAGAACTATTCCTTTTATTTAATCATGAATATATATTACTAGCTGTTGACACGAGCTGTGTGCCCAACAGACCTTGTCTTGTTTCGACTATAGATAAATTGAGATACAAACAAGCAAATACAAGTACGCAAAAATATTAAAATCTATGTTTATATTTGAGATTTTATGCTTTCTAAATCACTTGTGTTACGGATATCAGACACCAGAAGAATTATAAACATAATACTTCAATACTTATTGGTATATAACACCCAAAGAGACAGACAGCAATACCATCATATAACCTTTTTGTCATGTTTTGTCGTGAGTACCTGGTTGTACTTACCAATGTTCTGCGGTGTGCCATCGGGCCTATCAAAACACATGAGTCTAATCTTTTCACTATTATATAACATACATAACTTAACAGACGTAGCGGAAAGCACCACTCAGGTCTTTCGTAATCACCAAGACTCTTGCCTTAGGAGACACAAGTCTGATAGCACCTACCTGAAAGAACATCCACGTAGGGTACTCTCCCAGCTTGACAGCGATGCACGCACCCAGCGCTATGAACACTGTGGATATGCTGTCGCAGCCATGGTCGAACAGCTCGCCCAGCGGCGACTGGCTGCCGGTGCGCCGCGCTTGCTTCCCGTCGATGGCGTCAAGGCTCTGGTATATGAATACGCCGAGCGCACACAGGGCGCAGGCCCATCGCGGCGCGTCCTGCCGCGCGTCTGGGCTATACCTAAAATAAGTAGACAATGTTAAAGGTTGATATATTCATTATAGCAGCTGTTAAATGTCCACTCCCTCCTCCTACATAGGTCTCCTCAAGAACGAGGGAAATTGCCCATTACTGCGCTAGACAAGCATAGCTTCGGAACGGAACTGCTTTTGATTCCCGTCCTGTTGCATTCGAGCAACACGTTTACATTCGATACACTGTTTTGAGTGGATATATATATATAAATACATATATACATTCTTGGTAATTCTGACCTAGCCCTTCTTTAATACCTCTTCTACCTGGTTAAGATAGTCATTCTACTTTCATCCATCCTATCTACATGCCTTAACCATCTCAACATTCCTTTCTCTATTGTTGTCACAATATCATCTTACCACATCAATCTCTTATTACACTATTCTTTAATCTATCTCTCAAACTCACACCATACATACCACAAAGTACTCGCATTTCAACAGCATTTTATAAATATTAACCAATCTACAAATAAATTAAGGCTATAAATGAAACAGCTGTTGATATACTCATATATCAACAGCTGTTTCATTTATAGCCTCTCAATGTTTCATGATATTGTGCAAAAGGAACTTTTTTGAGGTTTACATTTTAATTATTACCCATCGTTATTCTGAATTCCCACTTCTGAACTCTATTTAGGTATAATAGGAACTAATGTGTGAGTAAATTAACTTTACATTTATATATTTAATTTTTCACATACATTTTAAAGATAGCTCTTATATTGATAAGTCAAAATATTAAAGTTACATAATTACAAGCATACCTAGTTATAAAATTATATGCTCTTCATCATAATTTTGTCTTATTCATACAGAAGTATATTTTACTTGTAAAATTAATAAAAAGCTGTTGACTATGACTAATAATGACTATAAACTTATAAAAAATGCAAGGGATCTTAACCACATTGCAAACTGATCAGTAAAAATATAGCAGATAAAGGTTTGACTAATAATTATTTTTATTGTTGGGAGTCATAATAAAAATATCTAATTATACATTAAACACCTTTTAAAATAGATTTATTGTTTAAGATATTTATTTTCAAAGAATTTACACAAAGTCAACATATGATATACCTACAAAAAAATATATACGATATAAAGTTATGGTAAAGCAATTTGTGACACACACAAATCATCAGAAGGTAAGTTCTTATTAAAATTCTTTATACATATTAGCATTCTCTCTATTAAATATAAGCTCAAAAATTACTCAACCAATTTTGGGAATGGCTTCACTAATAGAAAGTTACATATTTTTAGAGTAAAATTGGCCTTTTTAATATTATATGAAGTCAGCAAACAAGCATGAGGTCTGCTTGATGATAAATTTGACTGCAGCCCAGACACTTATGTTATCGCAAAGATATCACTGGAGTGCCACCAACCTTTTGAACTGAAGATACATTACCCAGAAATTTTACTGCGTCTCATACAAGGTCTACCTCTAATAAACAGGATTCCTAATCTTGTATGTTTAAAACAAATAACTAGACAATATATTTCAAAACCTTATGACTAATATGAAATTACATTGTTAGCAAGTAAAATAGAGACACCCAGTAAAGGGGGAGCTACAATTCTACTCAGCCAGTACCCCAGATATGATGGTATTGTTATGAATACATAGGTATATAGCCAAGCCAATCAACATATCCAAGTTTACTCCTACATTAAACATAAATAAGTAAATCTAATCAACATTTAATACAACCTAGAATAATATACTTATAAAGTGGTGTTAACTAGCCACTTAGACTGTGGCCTATATTCTTCAAGACATCATATTACATTTTTATACTACTTAAAAATTTAATATTTCATCTTTACGCAATTTTACAAAACTTTTAGTAAATGAAATCAATCAATATAAATTTGAAATAACATAGTTAGTATAAAGTTTGATTTACATACACACACAGAAATGATATAATTGCACACCAATTATATACTTTATGTGTATAAATTTAAGTTTAAAAACTTAAACCTCAAAAACTATTTTCAAGACTGGAAAATGACGAAAATTTCTTATAAATTAAAATTGTTTTGCAGAAGACATTAGCATACTTCCTTCTTTTTTGTATGGGCCCTGACCCCAATAACCATCACTTGGGAGTTGGAAATAAGGTAGTATTGTTCAAACATAGATAGCTTATTAATATTCATATTTGTTTTCAGCAGAGGTTCGTCGGTGACGTACGTCGTCCAACAGACGGTTGTAGCCTATCTTATCAAAAGGTGGTGCGACGTAGCCACAGCCAATCGCGTGTTACGCGCATATAAACTATGTAAACAAGACCTTTTGGATGATTTATTGAATGATGACTATAAACATGAACTGCCCTGACTCGTATAAACGTAATTCATGACCAGTCTAGCTCAGCTTCATGAAAAACGAAAGTCAGTACGCTGGCCAATCTTGACATAATTTTTGCAGCAAAATAACCTTCAAAAGTACTTACCATACTAAAATTAATGTGGTATCTATGTTGACTATTAAACCTAAAATAGTTATGAGATTCGGCGCGAGCCATAGTGGCGTCTTCGACACCAACCAGCACCACCACGGCTGGAGCCAGGCATCCAATATACTAGCACTGGTACACGAGTATTTGTGTTCACTAAGTCTTTTCAATTGTGCAGCATTTAGTATTCTCTCCTTGTAGAACTGCATTTTAACCACTGTCACGACATTAATACTTAAAATTACAATACACTAAAATGTTCACACTTTTACCGTTTACTAATTTTACCCACAAAAAATTAGCAAAACCTATCGGCACATCACACAACCATTGCGCCATAAACAAATTGTAAAAACTTTTAAATTTACTGCAAAATCTAGGTGGCAATGACTATTTCCACATACAGCCAACGAATAAACATTGAACAACTTGGCACGGCAATGTCACTGTCGATGTGACTGCCATTTCATTTCATGGACAAAAGTGTGATGTTGCCATTAAGGATTATTTATATGTCCATGTTATCAACTCTTAAACTCAAATTTGAAACCAACACCTTGTTGTAAGTTAATTATTATTATGTTTTCTAAAAACTATATTATTTAAGAAAATTTACGTTAATATTATTATAATAACAATAACTTTATTCATCAATTGATAAATAACTATAAAAAAAATAATTTCAAATTCGCTAGTCAATTCCAAATTCCTTGGTATATATTTTTTAAAGATGAATGTAGTTTGCGAAATTTTGACAGATTTGAGTAGGTTGATCTTTTGCTGTATGTATTTATGTATATATGTTCGTCAGTTTTCAGATATTTTGGCATATATGATGCAATATTTAATAAAAAAAAACTGCCTCTACCTGAAAGTGACGACGGTGTTATTATGGCCTATTTGTAATTTGTTTTGTATTCACTACATTTTGTTTTTTTTATTCGACCAGTTCATCAACCAAGCATGCAGCCCGCATGATAGTAAGCGTCACTGCTGCCTATAGACTCTCGTATTATCACAAGGATATCACTAGCGCGTTGCCAACCTTGTGACTTGAAGATATTGTGTCACATTACCCAGTAATTTAATTGCCTCTTTGAACCTGCAAACCGGAACATAACAATGCGATCACTGTGATTTGGTGGTAAGAATAGGCGAAAGTGTTGTACCAATGTAGACAATCAGAATGAGGTCTACCTCATGTTTTAGATTTCTCATCAACATATCAGCCACTGGTAGATAGCTTCATAACGGGGATGCTGCTGCCCACCCCCACCCTCTGTACTTGAGCTAAGATGTTTCAGATAGATTGGCAAAATTTTCTCTTTTCTGTATTTACAAAAGCTGTGAGGACTTAAGATATTAATTTGAATCTCCTCTGGGCTGCTTAGCCATGCTGTAGCAGCATTGAAAAAAGATTATTGATTCAACTTTGAATGTCAAATTTAATCACAAAATATCTCATCTATCCAACGTCTTTTAGTGCTATAGAAAAGGAAAAACTAATTTACCAATAACCCTTTGTGTTTGAAAACTATAAGGTTAAAAAATTTATTTTTGAAGCTGCCAAAAATTTCAATAGAAATAACAAAGATACAAAACTAAACACCCAGCACCTTGGACTGAATAGAGAAATAATGTCTGTGTATGTGTCTGAAGCATTAATTAACTCCATTCGATAAAAAAAAACCCTAGCAGCTGCTGGTGTGGACTGGTGTGTACTGCTGAACCTCTCGTGAATATATCCTAATAAGAAAATCTGAGGGTGAGCTTGCTGTGGTGCTAAAATCATACGCCCAGATGGAGTGCTTACGTTCCATATGACTAGCAAGCCGGAATCACTGTCATTATCTGATACAACATTTTTCAGCTTTTATTACTTTTATTATTATGTTTCTTCCTTTAGAAATCATAACTGTAATTAATTATAGTGTTAAGTATCACCTTAACTATTCTTATACATAAGGTTAAATTGAGTCAAATAGCGAGATATTTTAGTTCATACATTCTAAAATCATCTTTTCGTATTGCATATATTGTATTGGATACTCATACAAGAATAGATAATAGTTATACCATGAAATAATTAATTTCATCGTCCAAATATTTTCATAGTACTGATCGTCAACTAAAGTTAATACAAAAACGTCTCTGTTTAAAAAAGTGATAGTGACATTAATGAGATTGCTACTGACGTTGACGAAACCAATGTTGGGGAATCAGTACTATTTGATGATCCGTGTTCAGGACTGAATCAAATACCTTACTTAAAAAGATTACACAAAACATTCGAAGTATAAATAATAATTTTTATGACTTCGAAGTCTTTCTGGCGAGGAGTAAGATTGAAAATTATGTTATTGTTTGGACAGCATGTTAGCTTCAAAATTTTGATCATGTCCAAGATATGAAAAATTATACCTACTACTACTAGGCATATAAATCAGAATGGTGATTTATGTCTGACATATCTATGTATGAATCAATGATAGATGAGGATGATTGTTTTGTGGTGCAATCTCGTAATAGCTAGTCTTTTATGATAAGGTATATGTGTATAGTTCGCCATAATTTACTGTTGTTGTATCACGCACTCTTAGTGATGGTCTAAGAAAAACAAATTTAGTAGGTACTGAAATTGATTATTTTAAGGCGTCACTTTTACTGGAACAAGTGGACTAAGATAATTTTTACGAGATCACTGATGTATATATTGCTACTGAAATTGTTATAGCTGAGATGCATGGAGTTATGAATAAATCTTCCTTTAGTATTGGATAGCTAAACTTAAAAATTATTGTTAAGCCCTGGATGACTCCAGTGCTACTGCGGTGTGTATATTTCAGAGATGCACTGCATCAAAGATACAAAAAAAAACCCAATGATATAAATTTACAAATAACATATAAGCTACAGTAATCACTGCACCAACTTATTACATAATCTTAAGAAAGCTTATGATATTTCGGAGTTACAGAGAAATCAGAAAACTCACAATTGTTATTTAAGTATATCCTCAAGACTATTTCCTTAGGAAAAATTGCTCTCAAAAAATTGTTATTATTTCAATTTTTAAAAAGGGTATAATGTATATGATATATCTATTTACCGCTCTATATAATAACTGCCCATGCTGGCCAAAATTCTAGAAAAAGTCATCAATTATCGTCTTACACATTACTTAAAACTCAAAAAAGTCTACTGTCTAAAAATTTATTTGGTTTTAGACAGAAGACGTATACAGTTGATGCAATTGATGACCTAGTTTTACACGTAGTTAAGAGTTTGGAAAGTAATAATGCCTCGGTGTTTTTCTGGAAATGGCTAGTGCCTTCGACACTGTTTCTATGTCATAGCTACTGTGTAAATTAAAAAAAAATGGTATTTAGCTTTACTTGTCAAATAGATCAAAGCCCACTAAGATTGGCAAATTTTTTAGTTCAGTACAACATTAGTGCACTTATAAACTATGGTGTTCCTCAAGGTTCCGTACTTGGCCCCACACTGTTCTTGGTTTTTATTAACAATATCTCTTATATGTACAAACTTGCCTATCTGTAAAATAGTAACGGATGACATAGTTTTACTTTTTACTGAGAAGATAATGGGAAAGTGTAAGGGTAGTGGCTGAGAGAGGCATAAGGCATATAATTGGCTTACTGAAAAACAATCTAGGAATTAACACTGAATCTAATGAGAACCAAATAGATTACGTTTTCGATTAAGACATTACAAAATTTATCCGATTTTGTTCTGAAAGTATTATATATATAG
Source organism: Heortia vitessoides (assembly GCA_020976665.1). Taxonomy (NCBI): domain Eukaryota; kingdom Metazoa; phylum Arthropoda; class Insecta; order Lepidoptera; family Crambidae; genus Heortia; species Heortia vitessoides. The sequence continues at coordinate 19,856,221 of JACJUM010003237.1, read as the reverse complement.
AATATATATATGAAACTATTTCGAGCAGCATTCTTTACTCCGCAATAGTGTCTCGGATAGCAGACCGTATGTTGTAGACATGGTACAGCCATGTAAAACAAGTTTTGCTCAAGGTTTATCCTTTTTCCTGGAACCATTTTTCTATAATTGCATAAGAAAACAATTAATATTAGAAAACAAATCTAAAGTCTTGTGGTACAAAAAACTTTGTGATTATTTTATGGTGTATGACTATGAAATGACTGAAAATCTGCTCCAAATAATAATAGTAATATTGATTTACATAAAAAAGGTACATATGTAGTTGTAATGTAGTCCCTGACCCCTATATTAAGTTTATCACCTGTGTTTCAGAGCTCAGAAAATATACGTATAAGTTATATATTTATGTATTAGTAATATTATTTTGGGATTAGTTAAATGTATATGTAAATAATAAAATAGATTGATAAATATTTACTTGTTTTGTATAATTATATAAATACCATAATATAAACTTAGTAACTAACTTTAAGCATCTTTATTTTAATAATATTAAACACATGTCGTTACCATATGTATTTGACTCACAATAAAATACTGTCTATTGGCTCAGTAAAGGGACAAGTTAGTCTTGGTTATTTATTTATCCACGTTGACAGGGTAAACTAATTTCGATGTAAAATTATTTGCTTGTATTGAATATAATATTGAGTAGAAAATAATTAACGAACTTGGTCCCGATGCCAAGGCACTGCGCTATTTACTTATTTTTGGTGTGATAACAATAAAGTACACTTACAATTAATTAAAAGTTTGCGTGTCATAAACTTTATTTAATATAATTGACGGGCCCGATGACTCAGGTGGTAGTGATCCTATCTTGTGGGCCAAGGGTGGTGGGTTTGATTCCCACCTAGAACAAACAGTGTAATTTATAAAAAAATACGTATATATGTTTGTTCTGTGTCTGGGTGTTAAATATATGTATTTAAGTAGTATATTTGTGATTCCCCTGTTGTCTGGCGTCCGTAACACAAGTGCTTTAAGCGGCTTAACACAGAGTCAAGTCAATGAATGAGAAAAAAAATTGTTAGTGTATATATATACATATATAATTCCTGTGCACAATTTATTTCACTGTACTTCCAAAATTAATAATTGTTGTTAAACGGGCCAAAATAAACAAACTGCAAGCTTCTTTACAACATAAAGCTTTATTTCAACAATAATTACATTTTTGCTACAGCGTTTAATACTTTTCCATTTACTTAGATATCGAGAAATGTAATCAAAATGAAATAATATTACATTTAATAGAAAAATCTAAATATTTATTGTACTGTCGTAGGCTACAGACGTATCTACATAATAATAATTAAAACTAATCATATATTCTCGTGGTCAGTTCAAAGTCAAAATAATAATAATTTATTTCTAATAATTACTTTTAACAATTATCTGGGATTGACGTTATTAATTTAATAATATTTTTTAAATACAATAGCTACACAATATTCACTTTTAGGTTAAACAAATACATATTTATTAATTGATAGTTATTTCAAGTCGCTGCAATTTATTTGAGATTGGTTCTTGCGAATTGTCCACTTGAAGCGACTGCATTTTTGACTGGTATAACAGGACAAAGTTTGGTTGGATGTGTTCGCACAATCGTTAGGTATATCAGAGGAATTAAAACAAAAGTCAATGACATTATGGATAAAGATTATTACAAGAAAAATGTTGAATTACACAAATAATCAAAATCAGAGATACAGTCGCTGTCCACTACAATAAACCTTTACCGTGTTAACGTTACAATAAACACAATTTAGTTTTCTACACTAAACGCTCGTTTCAACAGAACATATACGTTCTGAGTTCAAGAGGGAACGTTCAGAAAGCCATTTCCTATAACCGCCCGCCGGCGTGCAGGCGGCCTGCTACCTGGACTTGGCCTGCGCCTTCCTGGCCTCGATGCGCTTCTGCAGCGTGGCGAGCAGCGCGGCCAGCACGTTGTGTCCGGGCAGCCGCTTGCCGAACAACAGCCGCTTCACTGAGTCGTCGTACGTTAGCAGCGCCACCATGTTCTGGAGAAGGAATCCTTGGCAGTACTCCAGCAGTTGAGTAGCGCCATAAACCTATGAAGTTCAATGTTTTATCATTAGTGTGATGGTGAGATATCTGTGTTTTGATTTCATTTCATAAAAATGAATTGTGAGGGTAATTATATAAGACATTTTTTTTACTAAAAACAACATATATTTTTTTTGGATGATGTGGGAAAAATAGAGAAAAGAATATTGAGATGATTGAATATGTAGAAACGACGAATGAAAGTAGAATGACTGCACATATATATAGAGCGGAAGTGAATGGAAGAGTAGGTTATCGGATGACCTAAGCGAACATATCCTAACCAGGTTGAAGAGGTATTAAAGAAGGGCCAGGTCGGAAGTACCATGAATAAACGAGCGTGTACGAAAGGACTAATGCGAGTAAGGGAAGTGACAGAGATGTGCTAAGATCGTAACAAGTGGAGATCTATAGTTTCTGCCTACACCGATGGGAAGCAGGTGTGATGGACGTGTGTACGCAATATTTTTTTCTTTTGTGTCATATAGGAAATGAACCCACAGTCTTTTGATACTCGACCCACTCCTCCAATACTTTGAAGAAGTTGTAACCTTTAGTCGGAAGGCGGAGCCTAAAAACGTATGTAATATAACCCCTCGGAAGTATGTTTTGTTGTAATTAGCAAAATCAACAAGTTTCATTTGTTTTTGTAAAAAATCCAGCTTTATCTTTACGAAATTACTAAATTGGTAGTCCATTACCTTCGCATGGATGTAAACAGAGACGAGATTGTGAAGATCAACAGTCTTGGCGGCACGCGCTTCGCAGTGCCTCTGCAGTGGGAGCAGCTGGAAGAACGAAGCCGCCGCCAGCACCTCCAACACATCCGTTTCCGGGATGTCCAGTCCACCGCAGCCGCCAGAGTACAGGTATTTCATTACTTGCTGCACACCATACAGAAGTTTCGTTCAGAAATAAATAAGTACCAGATAATCATCTTAACAACGCTTTAAATGCACAGGGTTGTGATGGACAGCAAAATCTACATCGCAAAAGCTGCGCTCTGCGATTGCCAATAAACTTGCCCAGCGCGGCAGTTACGTGCAAAATTCTCCCTTTATTGGGGAAGAGTCCTTATGTCCAGGAGTGGACTTCCAATGGCTGTAATGTTGTTTGTTCGTTGAATGTATGCTATAATTGTAATAAATTAAAATTAATATGAGAGTGGTTACCAACGCATAGCATTCTTGTGCTGGGAATTTGCATTGAACACCTGAATTAACCTGGAAATCTATGTTAGATATGTCTTATATATGTTATAGCTTCTTCTTGCCCCACGCTTAAATTCTCGGCTCCTCGGAAGAGGGAATTTTATGTTGTATACCGATTTGTGAGACTCTCAGATCCTGGTCGCATCAGAGTACCCAACTGCTATATGGTCTGTATATGATTACGGGTTCAAAAAAACAAAAGTCTCACCTCGAAGATGTGATACCGTATGTCGTTGATCTGCACGAGCGGAGGCGCGGCGGGCGGCGGCAGGTCGGGCGCGCGCGCCGGCGCCAGCATGGCGCGCAGCCGCGGCGACTCCGACACCAGCACGATCTTGTGTCCGTAGAATAGCCGCCCCTCCACTCTGCGACACGGACCGACAGTGTTGTCATTATCGAGATCAGCATACTTAAATCGTGGGCAAATACGCAAATAGTAAAACGGTAAAGCTGCATAATTTAGTTTAAATAGATGTAATGAAAAACTGTTACTTCGAGTAGGTACTCATAAAAAAGTCTTCTTAAATTTCTGGCTAAATAGTTTATATCAGGCTAGAACCTTTCAGTTAAGGCTATAAGTAAATAACTTATGCTTGCTTTCATCATATCAGTCACTAAGAAAGGCGAAAGATTTCTGCCCTAAATTGCAGAGCTGGGCAAGCGTGGTGGCAATCGCAGAGCGTAGCTTCGCGACAAAGGATGCTGCTGTCCGTCCAAGATGAGAGATGTATTTGAGCTATGCTGTTCAAGATACCCCCCCATATGTCGGCTCTAGTTCCTCAGTCGTCTCTTAAAGTTTATAGGTCTACGATAAATAAGTTCCGATAAGCATCGTCTGCTAGTACGTCCCATCTACGAAGGTAGTCTCCACGGGTATCCCATTCCCACACCAACTTGACTTTTACAACCAAACAGCAATTGCATTTCTGTGATCCGGTTTGAGAGGCACAATAAAATTACCGGGTAATATGACAATATCCTCAAGCCACGAGATTGGTGACAAGCAAGTAATAGGTAACCATGTGATGATACGAGGGTTTGTAAGCTGCTTTGTTGTTTAGTGGACATTATGCTCGTCTGTCATCTAAATATTAATATAATTGAAGAATGAAAAACCTGAAGGTGACGTCTGCGAGCGAGGGGTTATTGACGTAGGAGGGGTCGACACGCGAGGGCGCGGGTGCCGCTGGCGGTGGCTCCAGCACGCCGGGCACCGGCTCCCACCCGTACACCGCGCACAGGATGTCCGCCAGCAGCAACACCGTGCCTTCCTTCTAACACACAGTAACTCTATTCAGTTTTGCATTACTCAATGTTTATTCTTCGTACAGGGAAGGTTTTATTTGGCGTGGGAGTTAAGGCGGCGAGATTTGTATTTCTTAATTTCAAATTTAAATAATGATATGACGTATTTAAAAAACTAACGCAATCTCAACAGAACACTTCTAAAAATTCTAACGTCTCACTATATTTTATGAAAGAAGGAATAAAACTGGTGCTAGTTTAATAATTAACAATAACAATTTTAATAACCTTGCTGTATCGTAAAATATTGAACAGCAGGGGGAGACACTCGTAGATAAATTGCTTGCTGTAGTGGCTGTCATCTGAAGGACACACCTGGAAAAAATTAATTATAAACATTATTTACCAATAGATTCGTTGAAAGTACTTTGTGAAGATGGTACAAGGTTGGTAGTTCCGGGTGATAGCCAAAGTAACATAACCAGGGTAAACTTGCTTACACATTGCTGCAAATGTGGTATCTATAGACCTAAAGTCAAGTCAAGCAAGTCCTACAGCAGCTGCTCTATGATATGGAGCGAGGTATTGGCCGTTATCAACAGTGAATATATAGAATACTCTTTGCAGGTACAATACTAACAACCTTGTCCCCCTTTATAGACCGGTTGGCAGTTTTACAGTAGTTGCTGGTTGAAGGTTCTCAGCAACCACTACTCTTTGGTAATATGACCAGGGTTAAGTCTGGTTATTATGACTTTAGACCTGGAGGAAGTCTTGTAGCAGCTGGTCGATGACGGCGTCGAGCGCGGCGTCCGCGGCGGCTGCTAGCGACAGAGTCCATGCGTGCAGCGACCAAGGCACACCCAACGCTCGCAACTCCAGGGTTATGTCTGCAATGATTTATAGAGGTAACTTATTGATCTTTGCACTTCGACTAACAGTGGCGGATATCCTGAAGGATGTTCAAGTAAAGTTTTGTTTGAAGTTAAATTGTTGGTCGAGCCGTCGCATATTTGATATACAATAATTGTAAGGACAAAAGAGCTAAAAAAATTACCTGCTTCTCTCTCCTGTAATATAAAAAGTCGTTGATCAAATCGGATAAAACAGCAATTCGATGACTTGGCTTGTAAGAATGAGAATGCCTTGCTTTGGTGGTAACAAGAAAAAAATCGGCAAATTAAAACGGTCGGAAGCACTCTAATAAAGGCTCGAAGATCTCTATTATATCTTTAAACATTATGACATACCCAGATGGTCTGTTTCGGCGGCGCAGTACATCGCGTCCTGAAGCGCCCTTTGCTGCTGCTTGGTGAAGGGTGCGCGTGGGGGTGCCGGCGCGGCAGGAGGCACAGAGGGCGCGGGAGGGGCGGTCGCGGCGCCCTCGGCAAGTACTTCTTCCAGCGACAGTACTGCGCCGGCGCCCCGCGAGCCACCGCGTACTGCTGCGCGCAAGCACGCGCGCCGCCCGTGAGTGCAGCACACCGCCACCGCGCTACCGATTTGTTAACCTTCATTATAAATGTCTATACTAATATTATAAAGTTGAATGCGCTAATAAAATACAAAAAGTGGCGGCTACATCTTTGCCGCCTTGCCGTTGGATTGATTCTAATGGAACATGGATAACTTGAATCCTAGGAAAGGGCGTTAGTTATTCCTGATCCTGGCAAAACTTCAATAAAGCGCTAGTTGAGTACAATTTACCTGTAGCAACCGTACTGTGCGGCTGCGGAGTAGCAGAGCGCGTCGTTAAGCTGCGTGGACAGGAACGGATCGGCGCCGTGCGAGAGAAGCAGTTGCACCAGTTCTAAATTACCTACGCCACATGCAACCTGCGGGCGGGCGGGAAACATTAATTAGCATCTTTATATAAAAATGGAGAAGCTGACTGACTAACTAAATAAATGAATGATTGACTGAGTTACTGACATTTCAACGTCGGGCCTAAACTATCAGGTTTAGAAACTTAAAATTTTTACTGGAGCTCCTTTTATAATGAAGGAGAACTAGGGAAAGAAAGGATTTTTGAAATTTCACCCGTAAAGGTAAAACGGGGGTGCAACTTAAGGGGGTAAAGGGGGTGTGCAAATTTAGTAGGAAAGTTTAAATTTAAAATATCCATGTAGGCAATCCTGCCATTTTTTCCTTACTCCCTTCACATTTAGTCTAAATTTTCGTGCACCGATCGAGATGAAACCGGTTCAGATACATCAAGTGTCTTAAATTTGTTCAGCTTATGTCATGATGATGATGTGATGAATTTTGATAGTTATCTTTTTACAGACTCTTATTTATGTATGCTGTTCACTCTAGTATCAGGATACTAGAGTGTACGAAATAGGATCAGGATTCTCGCAGGTAATTAGAACGAATGTGGTATCTACCTGTAGCGGAGTAAGAGTACACACGTCGTCGCCGCGAGCCGGCGCACCGTCGACTCTCGCGCCGGCGGCGAGCAGGCGGCGCGCGCATTCTAACGCCCCCCCTCCCGCGCCACCCGCGCCGCCGCCACCAGCACCGCCGCCTGCGCACGCGAACACTAGCGCGGTCCAACCTACGAACGAAATATATCAGATACCGATTACCAACTCCAAATCGATACAAACCGCCACCTGGATCTCAGCTCCCTAAATTTCTCTCTGGTACTGTATCACCGTAACTTCACAGGATTTAGACTACATAAATCGGGTTTTATTATCATTGCTTCTAAGGTCTCCCAAGATAAAATAAGAGTGCAGCATCACCTTGGCGGGCCCGAAGGCGCAGATGGTGTTGATCCTATCTTATGCGCTTTATAATAAATATTATACGATGATATTCGTTTTTTTTATGGTGGGAAATATTACAAACTCAGAAAAACTTGTCCTTACCAGCGGTAGGCGGCGTGTAGGAGAGTGGCGCATGTGCAGGCGGTATGCGCGGGGACAGAGGTAGGGCACAGTGCGCGCCGCTCGCGCCGCCGCATTCAATGTTGGGGTCCGCCCCCGCTTCCAGCAGCATCTACGAATAAAACAGTATCATTGTTAAACAGGTTCTGGGCGTCACCCTGATGTTGGTGAAAATGTTGAAAACGTTTGAGGCTTTGTAAAGACTTAATCTCGACGATAGAAATCGAAATCACTTTATATGCAAGTGTACAAAAACTCTATATGCAAGTGTACAAAAATAATGTCTAGACATGGACTGGTTTTAACTGAAATATATGCCGTGAGGTACCTTTAGAGTGTATCTGAAACAATGTGGCTGAAATTTAACTGAACCCAACGCTCTGCGATTTCCCCCACGCTTGCCGTGTGCGGCAATTTCACGTGGCAAATTCCTCCTTTCTTGGGAAGACCTACACCCAGCGTCCCCGTTTTTATGGTTGCTATGATGATGATGATGGTGATATGTCATAAATAAATAGTTGTTCAATCAATCAAATAGTCTTGCAAACCACCAAATTATTCTTCATAAACCTAAAGACCCCGTTACAGTTCTCTATTTAAGTAACTTTTCAGTTATTGTGTGCTTCCACTTACGGCGACAATTTGATCGTCCCCGAACAAGGCGGCTCTCATCAACACCGTGAGGCCGGAAGCGTCGGTCGCGTCGAGGCCGGCGGGAGGCAACAGCGGCCTAACTCCCCCTACAAGTTCTGGTCGGCCGCTCAGTAAGGCTCGCTGGGCAAGGCCTAAGGCCGCTCGGCTCAGTTCGTCTGTTGTCCGCGTGCAGCGAGACCACACTGGTTCTATGGCCTCTTCAATACTGTATCAAATGAAGGAGAACAAGTTTAGAATCGATTAACGGGAAGAAATTAAGTTTAGGGAGTCTCTTAAGAGCAGATTTCTGCGAGCGTATGCTGTCCTTAAGTTTATATGAGCATCCTATAGACGTATGTGATAACGAAGGATATCACTAACGCGCACTAACTACCCAGTAATATCACTGCCTCTCTCACCCTTCAAATCAGAACACAGCAATGCAAATACTGCTATGTGGCGGTAGAAATAGGCGATAGTGAGCTACCAATGCTGATGACCGTTGTATGATGTCTTCTATCTCGTACTAATCAAATTTGAGTGTCAAATCAAATATATTGATAAGTCTAGTCTTTATAGGTATAGGTTTTAATAGGCATTTCATTAGGCTGACGGAGACGGATATATGCCAGGTTTAAATTGTAACGTATAAATATCTATCACTGATTCAAATTCTTGAGATTGATGGTGGTGGTGGAATGTATATACAAAGATCTTTAGATATACTTACGCGATTGGCCTGGGAGGGCAATCAGCATGCGGCAGTAGCAAGCGCGCCGCTTGCAGTACGTCGTCAGCGTCAGGCACCGCGGGCGGGGGCCGCAGCGCCGCGTGTGCGCGCACCACGCGCACCCACTCCCCCAGCGGGGGCAGTGCGCCCGCACCACGCTCTCCCCACAGGCCGGACGCGCCGCAGCTGCCTCCTGACGTGCCACTGTTGTGTTCCAGCTGCAAACATGCAAAATTTAAAATTACATAAAGAGTAAGCATATTTCTAAAACATGTTATAGTGTTGAAGATTATATTCATGATAAAACTGCCTGGGATTTAATTGCTCTAACCTAGCTTTAAAACAACAGTTTGTTAGCATTGAGGCCGGTAGGGGTTCCATTAACACTAACTGTTAAGTATTGATGGAACTTTTATCATCGACAGTTTTTCTTGTGGTTTCCTTTCTGGTGGCTCGTGTAATGAACATGCTTTAACTTAGTTTTAAGAACCGGTTAGGTGCCGGCAGACTATTAATAGGTAGGCGTAATTTATATGTTAGGTGGCTGATATGATCCTGCAGGGTCATCACTATTATAAAAATAATAATAGGTCCCTCCGACATGCTCTTTCAAAACGTCAATACATAAATATTTTTTTCTATAAACGTAGTAATAACCAAGAAGAAATAATCATATTATGAATATTTGTGTGTGAATAATAATTTAAGTGATCCTGCTGACTGGGTGACGTCATTTGAGCATATGTGATCGAGTAGCCTCTCGTAAAAGGAATAGGCGAGCACCAGACTCGTCCTGAAACGAAGGTTTCCGCAGATCGAGCCTATAATGAACCTGCGAGAGGACTGGTGGTGGCGCATACCTGCGAGCAGCGCATGAAGTAGTAGAGCGCGCGCTCGGCGGGCGGCGCCAGCGGCGGCAGGCGCGGGCACACGCGCCGCAGCACGGCGCGCAGCTCGGCGGCCGACCCCGCGCACGTCGTCAACAGCACCGACGCCGAGCCACCTGAGCTGCCGTTCGACCCGCCCGACGTGCCTGAACCACCTATAATTCATCATCATCGTCCAACGCTCCGATCACAAATCTAGAAACAGTGCGGGGACAACTGGTTTTGACTGTACACTTCATCATATCAGCTATTGGATCTACTGTTGGACATAAGCCTCCGGGACATAGGACTATCGCAGAGCGTAGCTTCGCGACCGATGCTGCTGCCCATCTTCGCCCTGTGCATTTCAGCTACACTGTCTCGGATAGGTATACCGCCATTCGTAGTTCTGGTACCTCAACCGCCTCTTACGACACCTGGTATACATATATAGGGAGAGGTACTGTTCTACTCTGCCGGTACAACACTGTATACTTAATACTCGAATACTACAGTAAAAGTAGCGTTGTTTAAGGTCGCTAATACTATATGTGGTCAACATATAGTATTAGCGATTATTTGAAACTATGTGTGTACCAGTAAAATGTTGTAGTAAAATAGTTTCAGTGAAAGTAAATAGGTATTAATTGATTCGATTCGATAACGATCGATTTGACATTTATAGATTTCAATCATAAAAATAATAAAGTTACTTAATCTCGCAATTTCTTGTAAACTCACCGGAACCATTCGTTGTGATGCCCGAATCGTGACTGAGCCCCAACTGCCTGTGCTCTGGCCTAGACACACCCGACGAAGACCCTGAACCCAGTGAGCTCATGGATTCCCACCGCGACAAAGACAACGCGCCTGCAGGAGAATACAAAACGTTCATCACCAGAGCATAATCAAAAAATTCACTTCAACCTTCGTATATTCATATGTAGAAACAATACAGGAAAAATGTAAAGGTCAGGTCCTCACCAGATGCGATTCTTCCAGCGTTGAGGTGGCTGTAAGGCTGCAGCAGGCCCCACAGGTCGGCGCAGTTAGCGACCGCGTGGTCTACGGCCGCCGGCGTGATCGGGCCCGCAGTAGCGCTGCTGGCCGCGATTAGTGCTATTTCTTCTAGGAGAGTCTCCATGCCCGCACATAGATATATCGCTGCATACCTGATGAGTAGAATTATATGAAGAATACCAGATGAAATCACGTTCAAACGTCAAAATAGAAACGATACGGTTTTTATAAAGAGATGAAGTAATTCAAGAGGAATATCTAGCGTTATCATCATAATTATACAAGCCATTTAAAGTCTAATGCTGGGCGTAGGCCTCTACAAGAAAGCAGGATTTTTGCTGATAATTATTGCGTTAGGCAAGCGTTGTTGCCAATCGCAGAACATAGCTTTCGCGAAGGGGATGCTGCTGCCCATCTGCGCCCTGGGCATTTAAGCTGCACTGTTTCGGATGGATATACCGCCATCTGTCGGTTCTAGTATTTTAGACGCCTTAGTATCTTAGACGGTACTCTGTCGGTACCACCCGGCAACAATCAATCATTTCAAATGTGAAATTAGCTAAATTATGAAGACCGTCATCGTAGAGCGCCCTCCGCAGGATATAAGAAAGGTTAACTTTGCTCAAATGAAGGCATTTCCATCAATTGGAACACAAAGCAATAGATTAACCTACCCAAATATGTCAAAACCTCGCAATCGATATAAATCTATAATAGCGAGTTATTCAGGTCAAAATTGACTGAAAAATATGACAGAAATGGGTAGGTTGAACTGTTGCTTACTGTACTTGTGGCACTACGTAGTTAGTCGATGACTAAAGATTCTTTGCCTGATAGTTCCTATGTCGCGAATAGTACCTGTTCGGTAGATGTCTCATTATTGCTGTAGTTGATGTTACTTACTCATGAACGAATGAAGCCACGCGAACATCCAGCATCCACCTCTGGAACCTTCCAGGCGCAAGGCTTGTGCGCGCGCGTGCTGCCGACCCTAACCGTCTCGCCGCACTCCCAGATGTCGCATACATGGTTGCTGCTCGTTGACAACCCTACAGGTTTTTTAAATCTAGTAATTAATGGGCACATTTTTTTTAAATAAACTCTCACAACATCCCACACATAGACCTGATTCCGTGATAAGTAGGTTAAAGCAATTGTGTCACAGACAACAGAAGAATGAAAAATTTATTAATTAAATACATATACTTAACACCCAGATACAGAATATACTTAAATATCATCCTACGTCCTGGGTGGGGATCGAACCCACGACCTTCGGTGCACAAGACAGGATCATTACCTTCTGCGCCATTGTACCCGTCACTTTCACTTTCGATAATAGTTTTATACCTTGAAGATGACTGTTGTCAAGGTTAATTAAGAACATTAGTTTAGTACAGGTGACATTTGTTCAAACAGAATTTAATAAAGATTTAAATCCAAATCCTATTCTTGAGTCAGGGATGGAGAAGAGTCAAAAATTTTGGTGCAGATGTCGCACTCGAGCGGATATATTTATTAATACAGTGACTTTTTAGGCTTTTAATTGCATTCTAAACATTATTTGTACAAGACGATTTAATTCTGTGTGATGCAGGCGTCAGTGTCGGTTGTACCAAAGAAAAATGCCAGGCAGCTTTTTAAATGACCTACTTCAGGTCTTGGCACTTCACAACCTTAAAAAGTTTCTATTATTTAATGAACAAAGCTATATACATTAAGGTTCCATCTGCAGAATGCTGAAACACGAAAATTACCTTAATACAGGCATCAGCCAGTGGTGTGCTCAGCACAATCCTGAACGCGCCAGCCACTTCGTGCTTAGAACAGAAGCCGAAGTTTTGGGAAAGGCGCTGCGCCTCGCGAGATATCCGGACTAGTGCCCTATAACAAAGTATTTATTATTATAATATATTATCTGGATCAAACTGAATAAAAATTCGTAAAAGAAAAGTATATAATGAAGCAGAGAACCTCCCCACTAGAATCGACAGATGGCGGTGTATCCATCCGATACAGAGTAGTATTTCCAAAATACTTCCAAAGGTTGATATGAGTTAATGATTGCTATAATTATTGTTTTTGTTTTTTGTAGACCACCAGGCATCCTTAACACGCCTGGGTATTTGCAAAACTTATTTGTAGTGATTTGTGTTACCTTTGCAATAAGTATGCCAGCCTGGGCGGGGCATCGGGGGCCATTTTGTGGGCGATCTCTTTACATCGGCCGACTTGTAGCGCTCGACTCACTTCGCTGGCCGTCCATGGGATACATCTGAGTTCTACCAGTCTGTCAAATATTAAAAAGTAATTTATAAATCATGTGCGCTTTTTTAAATTGACGTTGGCTCAATACTTGCACATTTTCCTCCGCGTAAATGCTAAAAATGTCCATGTCAAGTCACCTATTATGCGAGTCGACCCAGACAAACTCGTCAGCACTGGTGACGTTGGTGCAGACGGTGTCGAGGGATGGTTGCCGCACCAGCGGCGCCCGTCGGCGACGCGCCTCCGCCGCACTACCGTTCTCTGAAAATAGCCGTCAGTCAGAACACTACAGCGAGGTTGGCCTTGAGACTATCTACACTGTCTACATTGGTGTCTGTCTGGACTAGAGGATGTAGACTGTGATCGATGTGGTACTTGTCGTTACTTAGAAATGAGGGCTTTGATTTATTGCGAAGTGGAATCAACTAAAGGTAATTAGACTTTGCGACTTGCTTTTAGATAGATGGTGTGTCAGTCAAGTGTGCCACGATCACAATTTTTTTCATCTCTAATAATGTACTAAGGATAAGAACATCTACCTGGTGCTCCATTGTTACTGCCGCCGCCGGCGCTGGAGGCTCCGCTAGTAGCCGTGCTGCTACTGTCCCTGGAACGCAGCGTCAGCTGTTTGATCGCTGACCGGATATCTTCCAGTCCCCCACCACCAGGCCAAGGCGACTGTAACTGGGTGATAAAGCTCGCTTCAATATTAACAAGAAAAAACACGTAGAAATACGTATATATATATATTTCATCAGATCATCGAGTGCTGGCCTCGATTTTAAATACTATACCAAACACATACAAGCTATGATATAAATGTTTTGTATATCATAGGTTCTGAATGCGCTGAATACACTATATCGGATTCGCCATTGAGAGGTTCTATTGTCACCTTATTATGTGGCCTGTGCTTGTTTCTGTTGTGCGGCTGCTGGCGGCTGCGGCGGGGCTCGTCTCGGCCTGCGTCGCCGCCCCCGCTGTCCGACATGGACGCGTGCCCGGACGACCTGTTCTCATCCGAGCTGCTGTTGCATTCACGGACTCCATTCTAGAACAAATGTAAAAAATATTACATATGTTCTAACCTAATGCAGGACTGCTCAGAGAATAGTTCCAGCGCCACCGGAGGAGGGGGCGAGGCCGCTCATTAATGAGCAACCTCAAGCTTCCTGCGTGCAACGTGGAGGCGGCCTTGCGAAGCGATGAGCTTATAGCCATGACTAATGACATACGCTCGACTGCATGGTTTCACCCCATTCTCACATAAACTGGTAAAAGAGGGGGAGCTGAAGGCTTTGGTAATAAGATATCCTCAAGTCACAAGGTTGGTACGGCCTTGATATTCTTGCGGTAATACGTGATATTCGATATTCGAGCCTGTACAAGGCTACTTGCAGACCAAGTGCCTGCTTCTAGAACATAGAAATAAATGTAGTTTGTACAATAAACCGATTGGTGAACAAAATCAATAATAATCAAAAAGCAAAAAAAAACTTTGTTTTTTTTTTAATTGTATGTTATGAAATCAGCAAACAAGCATACGGTCCACTTGATGATAAACATGACCGCAGTCTATAGATATCATTAGTGTATCGCCAACCTTGTGAACTGAAGATACAATGTCATATTTACCCAGTAATTTCACTGCCTCTCTCATACTTCAGACCGGAACACAGCAATGCAAATACTGCTATTTGGCGGTAGAAATAGGCGAGACTTTTGTATGAGGTCTGCCTCATGTGACGTTTCACTGAGTTTACACTAGTTTCACTAAGAAATATTAGTTATTTAAACCACTTGGAAGAGTTTACAAAACCTGATATTATTACACTACAAAAACACTATAATTTTATTTATATATATATTATTTTATTTATATTGAAGTTGACGTGCTAAATACGTATTAGTATGAAAAAACCACCCAAATTATGTAATTTACTAGTCAAGGGACGTCTGTTCGCTAAACGGCTTTAAAGATTCATCATCATCATCATCATCATCATCATTAGACATCAGACATTGAAAGTTCGCTGCTGCACACAGGCCTCCACAAGAAAGCGGGAATTTTGCCAATAATCCACGCTGGGCAAACGAGTTGGCAATCGCTGAGCGTAGCTTCGCGACGGGGATGTTACTGGCTATCCTTGTCCTGTGTATGCTACACTGTTATCGATGGATATACCGCCATCTGTCGGTTCTGGTACCTCAGTCGCTTCTTACGCCACCTGGTACAGGGGCACGTAATATTTTACTCTGTCGGTACCACACAGCTAATATTCATATTAAATGGTTTTAACATTAAATAAATAGAGGAGACCGTCTCTGGCGAGAATTACATTTTGCGCAAGTGCCAAGCTTGTATTTATTCTCGGTCTTTGTAAAAAGTAACTACTCTTATGGTTCCTTGTGCAAAAAACTTGAGAGAGAATTGAGGTTATCTATCTCTACAATCTATCTGGATTGCGTCCTAGTTTATTTCCCTCTTTCATTTAGTGCTTTATCATTATGATGTTACAAAATAATATTATTGTAATTGACAATAAAAAGCATTTCTCAATGCTACCGTAACATGAATGCATCTGACAATATCTAACAAGAAAATCTTTGAATGGTCGAAATCTAATAACAGAGCCGAAAAATTGGTTTAGCATTCATCAGAATCTAAAAGCTAATCTTACGAAACCGCGGTAAGATCAGAGGAGCACCCAATATGGCGGCCATTGTCGCATCGCTTTCGCTTTTACTGCTCAGGCTTCCCACCGATTACGCTTTTCCCTATCACAAAATCGTGGGATTCGTTTAAGACAATGGTTATTTATTTTTTGCGGTAGCAACACTTTCCCCGTTACGCGGCGGTAATTATCTTGATAATTGCCGTTAATGCGATAGCACACGCTAATTAGGGGGGGGTGACGGATGTCGGGGAGCCTGAGGCGTGTTCGAACATAATCATTGACGTGCAATTCGGTTTTGTGAGCGTCGCGTCGTCGTCGTTTGTTTAATTGTTAGATTACATAACACGGTGTAGAGCGGCCTTCCCCAGTGATGTCACTGAAATTTACCGTGCGATTCCGCCATATGTTGTACTAGCAATGATCGCGACTTCGTCCACTTGGAATCGTAATTTTGAGGGATATAGAAACCTTCCTCAAAAAATCCACTATTCAATTTTTTCAAATTCGCGGTTTCTGAGATCAGCGTGATCAAACATACAAACTCTTCAAATTTATAATATAAGTATAGATTTATGAATAACGTCCCGATGGCGCAGGTGGTAGTGATCCTATCTTGTGCGCCAAAGGTCGTGGGTTCGATCCCCCAGGACAAATATTAATATGAAGACATTCGTGTTTGTTCTGAGTTTAAATATAAGTATTGAAGTACGTTATTTGTAATTCCTTTGCTGACGTTCGTACCACAAGTGCTTTAAGCGACTTATCTCTCAAATTAATGTACGAGTATGAGATGTTGCGTGTATATTCTACTCTAACTCACGGCAGTAATACATATATGTCAAAATGTAGTTCACGACTCAGTCTCCTATGATAAGGTCTAATCAAACGTCAAACCATGAAGTAGCAAGGGCGAGCAAAATAGTGCTCATAAGTTTTAGATGGAACTCAACTATCAGCGATTGTCAATAGATGTTTTACTTTTATTGTAAGTCGACTAACAAGCTTACGGTCCGCGCAGTAAACGCCACCGCAGCCAATACATGCTCGTATTATTACAATGATATCAATAGCGCGTGGCTAACCTTGTGCCTTGATGATATTATGTCACATTACCAATTAATTTCACTGCCTCTCTCACCCATCAAATCGGAACAAAACATTGTGAACCATGATGTTAGGCGGTAGAATTAAAGTACCCATGCAGACGCCCTTTGTACTTGGTTAAATATGTTATTTAGCACAGCGTATGTTAAAGTCTTAAGCTTAGTTGTGAGACCTGCCTGGTGCGGGCAGCCTAGTGTAAGGTTGGCTAATTTATATGTTAGATGAGTCTTATGACGCCTTGAGGTCAACAGAATCATATTTATGAATATAATACAATTTAGTATTAATTGTTTTAGGCCTTTGGGCCTCCTTAAATAAAAAATATTTTAATGTGAACGTGCACTTTTGCATAGAAAAATATATAGCTATAAAGCTCAATTGCATAAGCGACTTGCATTAATTGCCCATCGATGTGTTGTACATAACCGGCATTACATTCACAGAGGCTATGGTAAACAGTAATGAAAGGTACGTGGCTCGAACGGTGCATGGATGTCACCGGGTCGCCGGCGCTGGCGCCGGCGCACGATACGCCCCGGCTCGATTGCGCACACGCACGCCACCCGCTCATCACCGTTATACCATTGGAATTTGAATCTCCAGCCTGGGCCATACAGATGTAACTGTGATTCGATTTGACAGACTTGCTGGTTCAATAGTAAAACAAATAAAAATAATATTTTTAAGATCTAGTAGAAATATAAATTATTATTTAATTCACACATCATCTCTTACGTTACGGATTTACGAGCTACGGATATCAGATAGCAGATGGATTACAAATATACCAAAAAAACATCACCTAATATCACCAAAATACAGAACGAACACAAATATTTGCCCTGTGTGGTGACAAACCCACGACCTTGGGCAAATAAGACACGGTCACTAGCGAATGCTGCCATTATCCCCGCAATATACATCTAAATTTGACTCTTTCTATCACTTCGAAACACTATTGCCTACGTGTTTATTTTAGACTATACTTGATACCGGCAGATAGAATAGTACCGCCCCCCCCTCCCGGGTGTCGTAAAAGGCGACTAAGCTACCAAAACTGACAGATGGCGGTATATCTATCTAAAACAGTGCGGCTAAAATGCATAGGGCAAGGATGGGCAGCAGCATCCGCTCCACTCCGGCAAAATTCCTCTTACCTTGAGGTCATGTCCAACAGTGGACATACTTAATCAAAGATTGAAAAGGACCATGTACCGTTCTCAAAAACCTATATAACTTCAAGGATAACACTTTGAATAGAGTGTGAAGTGAGACTGCGTCATCTTGCCCGATTGCAACAAATATCATCGGATCAAATTAGACAGAAGTGACTCCCGTTAGGCGTTCGTTCGTAATTCCGTTTCGTTTCGATGTTGGCAGTTTACCATCACGCGAACGGAATGTTAGCGACATTATCTTACTGGGTGGTTGGAACAACGAATAAAACTTAATCAATATTAATAGGCTTCTTTTTACAATTGCCGTGGAAACTATGCATTGATCACTCAACCTATTTTGGTGTTTGCCTTCACTAATGTTTACCAACTGGTTGGTGTTATGTTACTTTAGTTTGGTGTCGGCCAAAAGTAGAAGATAGTGAGTGGGAAAGAGTGGTGATGGATCATGTCGTGGTTCTTTTCTTCTTTCGAACGAACCTATTTCAGGATTATAGAAGTCATATTATTTTAACTTTTTACTATGTGTATTAGTATTTTAAAGAAGCGTGTATTAGTTTTCTATTTACATCGAAGTACCTCTGTACTTATAGGTAAACTCCTTTTAACGAAATATAATCTAGGACTAAGCCGTTGCTTGTCATGGTATCGAATATTAACCTCGAACTACCACCAGCTTCAACATTATCTCCATCTAAAGGTTGCCTGAGATTACATTTAGCGATAAGATCGCCTCTTGTATCTATCTACTGTTCTATGTTTAATTTATTGGTGTACAATAAAGTGTATATTATTATTATTTTAAAATGTCATAATTTGGCCGAACCGTGAAGTGTATTGATGCTAACACTTATAAATAAATTACCTCCCCTTGTACCTGGTGTTGTAATACGTAATTAATGTGCCGGGACCGATAGATGGCAGTATATCCATCCGAAACAATGTAGCTGATATGCACAGGGTGGGGATGGGCAGCAGCATCCCTGTCACGGAAGCTGCGCTCTGCGTTTGCCAACACGCAAAATTTCCTCTTTCTTAGGAAGGCTTATGTCCAACAGAGGACTACCAATGAATATATCTCTGTATAGAAGTAAAACTAAACTAAGTGAGATAGATATTTTTTATTTACAAAGAGTTTAAAAACGTCATGAGCTATTGCCATTCGAGGAATAGCAACGTGTGTTTCTGATTTGATTGATCATCACATCTCTCATAAGACGTACATTATAAAAGCTGAAACTTTTTAGGGGGTCATTAGTGTAGGTTCGCAATGAAGAAGCTACTGCTTTGCCCTGTTTATTTGAATCTGAGCTACGCTGTATCAGCCAGGCATATCGCCATCTATCGGTTCTAGAACCTCTACCTAAATCTTATAATAATCTTATCTGCCAGTACCTCAAAGATATTATTTAAAAACGCAGATTAATAGTTTATTATGTAGGTAGGTAGGTTTTAATGAAAAATTGGATTTAATAATTGCACATAAAAAGAAAACCGTAAAACATGGCCGCGTAAGGGCGTTCATCAACGTGGACAAGTATCCGTGTGAGTATCATGTAAATTGTAAGGTGATCCTAATGTTCTTGAGCTCTAATGATTTAAGATGCCGCCATCATGGCGGGTAGGAGTGCTTGGAAAATAATATCAGCCAGTACGATAATATATATGAAGATTGTACAAGGTTTATTACCGTCACGATGGCATCGGAAAATAGTCAAATTTACATTATTAATACATTTTTATGACATACATTGACGTCACACATAAAAGTTCAACGCCCTTGTGTTACAGATACAGACTACAGTCGAATTTTCCTTTTATGAAGTCAGCAATCAAGCAAACGGTCCGCTTGATGATAAACGTGACCGCAGTCTATAGACACTCGTGTCATCACAAGTACATCACTAGTGTATCGCCAACCTTGCGAACTGAAGATATAATGTCATATTTACCCAGTAATTTCACTGCCTCTCTCACCCTTCAAACCGGAACACAGCAGTGCGAACACTGCTATTTGGCGGTAGAAATAGGGGAGAGTGAGGTACCAATGCAGTCGACCACTGTAAGAGGTCTACCTCTAATTGTAAGTTAAATTATATTCAGACATAGAACAAACACAATATTCATCGGAGAAAAGTTTGTAATTCGTGGATACCGAACCTTAAAACGCAAGATAGGAACACTGCCAAGTGCGCCATCGAGCCAGCCTATCTTTATGGCTAGCCACACAGATTTTTCTAAAGTTCAAACAAGCGATAAGCAAAACTTGAAGCGGGTAAAAAATACTCTTTGATATTCTCTTTAATATATACCCCATCAAATATTAACTACATTTGTCATTGTCAGTTAATAATTTGATCAAGCTAGCTATCACTATGAGAGTTGATTTAAAGACGAGTGGATGTCAAAAAGTAATATTATCATTGATTGATTTCATTTATATTGTTATTATATAAATGTTTACGAATCAAGTACCTCTGCATACAACTCAATCTTTCGCTATTTCCATTATACAAAAAATAAATTCATTTACATACATACATACACGCGTGTGTCCCATCGAGGTAGGCAGAGACTATGGATCTCCACTGGTTACGATCTTGGCATACCTCTCTCGCTTCCCTTACTCGCATTAGTCCTTTCATACTCGCTGGTTTATTTTTGTTACTTCTGACCTGACATTTTAATATCTCTTCTACCTAGTTAAGATATTTAGGTAATTTTTTAACGAAATTTATTTTACATTATTTATTTTAATGTATGCAGATGTTATCATCAAATTAGTCCTCACTTGATATTATAATAAAGATAAAAACTCAATAAATTACGTGTTGAAAACCAGAATCTTAAATGTATTTTATTGATATGCTTTGCATAACCATCTTCCTCGATCGGGACGTCCCGCTTTATTGAAGTAGTTTGTAAATTTAATCAAACTGTGATTGATTTTTCATCTTCATCATCTTACCAGCCATTGGAAGTGCACTGCTGGACATAGGCCACTCCAAGAAAGGAGAAAGGAGGTATTTTGCCCTTGGTTGCCGCGCTGGGCAAACGTGTTGGCAATCGCAGAGCGCAGTTTTCGTAACGTGGATGATGCTATCCCCGCCCAATACATTTGAGCTGCACTGTTTTGGATGTGTTTTATATACCGCCATCTGTCGGTTCTGGTACCTTACTCGCCTCTTACGACAACTTGTGCAGTGTGAGGTACTATTCTTCTATGCCGGTCCCTGACAGTAACTTTTTCCTACTTTGTAATTTATGGGCAAACCAAATCCGGGCCCCAGTTTTTATCTTTTCCAAATAAAACAAATATGCAAATATCTGAAAGACGGATGTACGACCGCGCATTTAATGTTCATCCATAAATTTATAAGCAACTGAATAAAATGCACAAATTTATTTGGTCAGATCAAAATCAATAGGCCTTCATATTCTTTATTTTGTATACCAATACTTCTTGAGGTAGACCCCATACAAAAGTCGCCTGCATTAGTACTTCGTTCTCACCTATTTTTACAGCCAAATAGCAGTTTTCGCATTACTGTGTTCCAATTTGAAGGGTAAGAGATGCAGTAAATTGACTGGGTGATGTGGCATAATATCCTCAAGTCACAAGGTTGGCAACGCGTTAGTGATATCATTGTGATTCTCCGAGCGAATATAGGCTGCAGTGACGCTTACTATTACGCGGACTGTATGCTTGTTTGACAAAAAAATAAAAAAGTTCTCTATGTTTTATCTACGTTGTTGTTTTCTTTTGCGAATGCTGTGTTGACATGACTTCGAGATAAGTCGTCACAAATATAATACTTAAATATATATTTCTTTTAACACCTAGACATAGAACAAACATAAATATCATCATCACGTGTATCAAACCCACGACCCTTGGCACATAAGATAGGATCACTATCATGTGCGCCATCAGGCCCGCCTGCATATTAAAACCTGTATAATTTCTATTGTGATTATCTTGTTTCTTTGTTGGTGTACTTTTTACAATAAATAATGAGCTCGGGGTTTTTGTTCGATGTATATAGTAAAACAATTGTTTACACACGGCGTTGATACAGTTTTTAATATTATAATCAACAAGAAAAAAAGTAACAGTAGTGCCAACTTAATAACAAAGTATGGCAATACTCACTTACCATAAATGTTGCCAGTAAATTGGACACTACATTATTTCTCAACATTTTTCATTCAATTTTGAATTGAATGTACAAAAATTAGAGTCCACTACCAAATAATAGTTGTTAATAGATACGAATGTATGTAGAGGGATCGTTCTGTAACCGTGTTTACAATCGTGTCTTGTGCTGTCGATAAATCACTCACGAAACACTATAAGCGAATGCATTGCATAGCATATTTCAGTTATGCTCGCGCCATCCGTCGGCCCGCTCGTAAAAGACAGCTCGACGATTTTTATAGGCGCGCCGGCTAATTTGTCGACGAATCGATTAACGTCGCGCGTAATTTAATGAACGTTCGTAATAAGGCAGTTGCCGGCGCGCGCGTAAATCTCGCATTTTTATGTCCCGGGCGAGAATGATTACACGAGGTATGCGAGATTGATCTTGTGACGTCTACTTTTTTATGCTTTTTCACTTTAGTATTGAGTACAAAAAATGTGCAGCAGCAAATTTGTTCTATAAATATATATATATATAAAGATAACCTAAGTGACTAACTGACATATCAACGCAAGGCTTAAACTATATTGGTTAGAAACTTGAAATTTTGCGTATAACGTAGAGGACTAAGGAAGGATATTTAAAAAAAACAACTTAAATACGTGTATTTTTTTTTTGCAAGTCATCCCTTAGGGAGTTAAACAAGGCAAAGGTAGTATGAAAGTTCTCCGAATTCAAAGTTAAAATAAGAAGCTGACTGACATATCGTCTATAAAGATAGAAATAATCAGTATTCGTTTGCTATATAACATCACGCTAGGAACATAAATGATACTAGGTTTGTTCTGCAACTTAACGCAGGTGATACCGCGGGGCGCTGCTAGCATAAAATAAAAGAAAGTTGTTAACATTTATTTCCGTTTGAATTCAAAGGAACTTGTTATCACGATATCTATGAACTAAATTCTTTTTTGAAAATATTTATATAATAAATTAAGCCACTATGCCTATTCTGCAATAACACATGCAAATATCCGAAGTAAAGTAGGTAATAATGGAGCTGTCAACAAAATTTATTTATTTAAATCAAAAAACCACAATTACCTCATACAGGAGCTCAAATAGAGTAATCAGATCGAAAACGTTCGGAAACCGTGTCACAATCAACCCTCCCCCTCTCCCGCCGCAACACCCCGCGCCCCGATCAGCTGACCAAGTAGCTCAGACCGCAAGCCACTTAACCCACACTTGCCGGCCCATCGCCCGCGATCGGGACCGCGCCGTGAAAGTGGCTCGGATCGTTTCGAAAGCATAATGACACTAAACAAATGAACGTGGAATTGTGGTTTGGTCGCAACTGCAGTCTGAAGCAGAGTAGATTCTAAATAAAGTTCTATAAAGAAAATATCATCAGCATTCCAGC
>JACJUM010003237.1:19730267-19827717 GCA_020976665.1 Heortia vitessoides | reverse complement strand
TTCCCTTACTCGCATTAGTCCTTTCATACACGCTCGTTTATTCTTAATACTTCTAAACTGGCCCTTCTTTAATACCACTGTAATAAATATACGAAATGTTGTGGTAAATTAACAATTAACTAAATATAGTCGTAGGCAGTGATAGGATAGAGTATATCGTCAGCGAGTAATTTGCTACCGCTGCCGCGGCATACTCAAAGAAATTCACAAGAAAATACGTGCAATTTTACTACTACCGGCCGGCGCTTTCTAATGCCAAACCGAGATGGCCGCCATTACAATTCCATCTCATTGACGACCGATCACATTACCCGCCGTTTGCCGATACGAGTGATTTTTTCATCCAGGAAGCTCAGTTGAGCGTATATTAGCGTATACCGACATTACAGTTTTAACATAAATAATTGATCATCATTACAGCCTTTAGAAGTCCACTGCTGGACATAGGTCTCCCCAAGAAAGGGGGGGTTTTTTCCTATAATTGCCGCCCTGGCATAATGTATTGCCAATCGCAGCTTTCGCGACGTGGATGCAGCTGCTCATCCCCACCCTATGCATTTGAACTACACTGTCTCGGATGGAGATACCGCCATCTGTCGGTTCTGTTATCTTAGTTGCCTCTTACGACACCTGGTGCAAATGGAAGTACTATTCTTCTCTGCCGGTACCTCACGGCAATAAATTGATTGGATATATGCTTTTAAACTGGTTCTTCATAAAGTACGAAATTAAAGCAAATTATTTTCATACCTACTATACCAGAAACATCCACCTGATTCTGAGATAAGTAGTTTAAAGCACGTGTGTTGCGGACATTAACCAACAGAGAACACAATTACAATACCTAAATATAAATTTAATACTGTTTCTTACCTACGTGGCCTTCTAAGCCAACTCAAAATAGCTCTACGAGCTATGGAGAGGGCAATGCTCGGAGTCTCTTTGCGTGACCAAATCAGGAATGAGGAGATTCGTAACAGAACCACGTTACCGACATAACCCGGCTTGTAAGTTCAAGTGGCAGTAGGCAGGGCACTCGGTACGTAGAACCGATAGCCGATGGAGTTGTAAGGTTCTGGAATGGAGACCACGCACCGGCTAGCGCACCGTAGGGCACCCGCAAAATGGACAGACGATCTGACTAAAACCTTCGCGCTTGACACTGGCTGCATACAACCGGTCTAATTGGAGATTACTTGGGGAGTCCTGTGTCCAGCGGTGGACGAGTTATTGCTGATATGATAATAGTTAACACCCTGAACCAGAACACAAATGTGTATATATCCTGTGTGGAGATCGAACCTATGTCTTTTAGGCCACAATATAGGAACACAATATTCATTCAAATAATATAACTAGCAACGCCCCTCGGATTTGCCATTAAAACTTTCAATAAATAACCTTTATACTGATTTGGAATGAAACTTTGCACCCACATTTTACCCCTTTAGAAAATGAATTTTCAAAAATCCTTTCTTAGTGTTCGCCTCTGTTCTAAAAGGAACCTCTGTGCAAAATTCAACGTTTGTAACCCTTATAGTTTAGGGCCTGCTTTGATATGACAGTCAAATTCTTTTTCATATTACCAAGCTGGCAGACAATAATACAGCTCGCTTGATTGTAAGCTCGGTTGAAATGTGAAATGAGCTATTGTGTGATATTTTACAATGAAATTCCAAAGAAGAATAACATTCTTGCATTTGAATGAATTCAATAAATATGTTAAAAATATGCTTAACTCCAAAGCTAACTATTGCGTTAAAGATTTTGTCAACGACAAAACTGTTTGGGATTAAACTGCTTTTATCACCAGTTTTTCTTACTAGTTCCTTTCTAGTGGGTCGCGTAATGAACTTGAATAAACAGACACTCTAATTTTATTTATATGTATATAGTAAGTATTGATGTACATACGCTTAGCAGTAGGCGATGCCGGCGTCGGTGGCGTAGTGGCGCGGTGCGCGTGCGGCGGCGGGGAGAGCTTGCGCGCGTGGGCGGGCGCCGGCGCCGCGCCCGCCGCGCTCGTGACGCGCACGCGCAGTGCCCGCGCGCCCCCCACTCCGCCGCACCACGCGCCCTCTTCCGATGGCCGGCAGCCGCTTGAAGGCCTGGGGGTGAAAAAAAGATTGTAACCAACTAGGACACTCTTCACTATGATCAGAAATTCAATTGACATGAGGGACGTGGGCAAAAAAGTTTGTATTTATTTATTTTTGACTTCTGTTAATAGTTTCAAGTAAAAGAGGATTTGATTTTAATTATATTTGTTAAAAACAGTTTGAACATAATTAAAATAATTTTCCAGTAATAAATTTATAACTAATTAATTGTTTTTATTTTCTTTTTTGTTCTTTTTGTAAATCTGCACTTTAAGTCTTACGACAATTGAATTTGTGACCGTCAATGTGTTGACAAGTTTAGTAAAAGTCTAATTTTTACAAGGTGCGACTATATAGGTACCTAAGCTTTTCTAATCCTGAAGAAAAACAGTAGTGTCTTATATTATAATCAGACATTCATTCCACTTTGGAGAGTGAGAGAAGCAGTAAAATTGTTGTGTCATCTATTTTTTAGGGAGACCTATTTCCTACCAAGGGATAAAACAATAAAGAAAAACAATGGTAAATAGTTGAGGCCTTCTTTTAAGCAAAATTTTACTTGTGCTAGACAGCACCGCTCTTTCAATCAGACCTAAGATGATGGAACACTATCATTCTGCGGTTCTGATCCTCTTGATTCTGATCAACAGACAACAGACAAGAATAAGGATCTTGTAAAATTGTTTTCGTTCAAAATAGCATATACGCGTCCGACATCCATCAATTTATAAGGTACTCAATATTAAATAACATTAAAATAAAGTATAAATTAAGAAATTAATTATTTATTATAAATATAGATTTAATGTCCAGGTCCATGATTGTATGTATTTTTGTGTTTTTACTAATAGTAAATGTAACATTATGAAGTACAATAAAGTGATTGAGTATTTAGTGTTATGTTATCATTATTATTATTTATTATTATTATCATTTCCAGCCCTTTAAACCAAAGGATTTATTTATGACTGAAACCGAAAAATATTTGATCGCAAGGTAGATATGTAGAGGACGTCCTTGACATATTTTATTTCAATTGAGATATTACTAGTTCATGTTTGTAGAAGTGGTTAGTTTATTATATGTATTATATTTAAATAAAATTTAACAAATAATAAAAAATCACTGCAGTATTTTTATATATACTTATATACATTATTATATATACCTAAATAAATTGCGCAAACAATTACACGGACGCACACCTACCCTGTTAATCTCAGGAAAAAGAAACGTGATGAAAGTATATACATTGCAATTTATTTGTCGTAAAAATGTGGGCATAAAATATAGTTTATGTTAGTTGCTGATAATTAATAAATAATAAATTCACTCTACATCTCATACATTGACCTGGCTCCGAGATAAGTCGCTTTAAGCACTTGTGCTACGGACATCAGACAATAGAGGAATCACAAATAGAATACTTAAATACATATATTCAACACTTAGGTACCCAGAACAAATGTCATATAAATATTTGTCCTGGGTGGGGATCGAACCCACGACCTTTGACACAAAAGATGGGATCACTACCATCTGCACCATCGGACCAGCCCTTTGTATGAGGTCTACATCAAATGTATTTTTAAACACTCAATTTATGGTTATGTGCAAATTACTTCGACTGGCACGCAAATAGCTGAAGAAAGTAATGTTCTGATCTATAACATCAAACCATATGAAGGTGGTTCACGTAACGGGCTCTAGCGCATCGAATCAGAAGATGTTCAATAGCCCTCGTCTGCGGGTCCACACAAATCAAACCTTGGGGCTATAGCATTAAGGTGGAATTGGTGGTGGACGGAGCGTGGCGGATGCCGCGGCGAATCGATCGGATGATCCATCTCGCGAACTGTTCTCTGTGATACTTTCCCGTTTATGGTTTGTCACTTGACGTATGATAAGCGAGTGTTTCAAGTTGTCGTCGAAGGATTGCTTCTAGTGGGGATTTTCGTGTTTACCATTTGAAGGCATTCAGTAGTTTTGAAGTCTGAATCTTTTTAGTTCATTGTCGATTGCGTCATTATTTATAGTACCTATAACACTAAAGGGCTATCGTTGATTTTTCAGCATAAAAAAACAATAAGAAAAAATCGACGTGTATGCTTAGATTTTAATAGCATAACGGCAGCGCAGTCTCCCGGAATGAGTAAGTTTCAGGTTCGATTCTTGTCTGCACCTATTTTTTTAAGATTTTTATATGTATGCTTATCTTATAAAGCTTAAGAGTCTGTTTGTTTGTTTATTTGAAAGCGCTTATATCAGGAACCACTGGTTGAACTGACATGATAAATTCTTTCAATGTTGGACAGTCCATTCATCGAAGAAGGCTATAGGCGTGATCAATATCGTGGCTTCTGCGATAAACGGACGTTAATGATAGATTAACGTTAGGACCAATAACAGCAGTTCATAAATGGTACTAGGTTTGTTCTACAACTTAACGCGGGTGAAACCGCGGGACTCTGACTAGACAATGCACAGAACGTGTATCTTGCAGGTTTGTTCTGGTGGCTTGCGTGATGAGTCTCCTATTAGCCCACTTTTAGGGTATGTTCAGTAATAGCTAATTGAAAGCTGGACAAGTTTAACGTAGACTATTAAGTTACCTATTAGTTAAAAATAGTCCTTTTAATGAGGTCATCAGGGTCATCGGTAATTTTTGTAATATTTATCATCATGACAGACATTGGAAGTCCACTGTTGGACATAGATCTTATATATAGATAATTTTGCCCATAATTGCCGCGCTGGGCAAGTGTGTTGGCAATTGCAGAACGCAGCTTTCGCGCCAGAAATGCTGCCTATCCCCGCCCATACCATCATCTGTCTAGTTGCTAGTTTGGAACTCTAAATAAAGTAAAGCGGAATGAACACAACGTAAAAAATGGACGGAGTAGCGGCGGAATATTAGTGTTTAAAAAGCGTGGGATTGGTGGTATCCATCCTTAAACCTCATGCCGTCATTGATCGTCATTTCTGCAATATATATACTTTGAATCCTAAGAAAATACAAAGGATGCTTTTGATCCAATCGGGGATTCGTCCCTACGGGATAGAGTCGAGGACGGAAAGCTAATGACACAATACATTCTAACGGACTTGCGAACCACTCAAGCGCATAGTGTCCGGAAACACTTATGAGTTACCACTAGTAACAAATTCTTAATTATAATGTTACGTCTATGTTTGTCGAATTAACAAAGTTACGCAAACATCATCTACGGTAAACATTTTATGCCATGATACGCACACAACGACATCGCAAACATAACGAACATCAAGCAATTAATCTATCGGTTCTGAGAACAAACATCCTCTAGAGGAAATCGTATGTGACATAACAGATTAAAAAATGACAACCAACGTACAAGTAGGTGAAAGCGTAATTCATTTTAATCGAACAATCGAAATTAAACCTTAACACTTTAAATTAAAGAGTGAGATGAAGGCAAACCGTGAGTTGCGCGCGCGCAGCAAATTAAGGAAACAGCTGAGGAAAGTGTGGGAACGTGTTAAAAAACCGGTCAAGTCTGAGTTGGTCTCTGTGCCAATAAAAACTATGGTACTATTTAAGAACAACAGTTTTGGGAATTAATGGTTCTCGGAAGTCTTTGCTTACTCTCACGTTTTTTACTAATCACTACATTAAAACGAAGTCGCCTGTTGCATCCTTTTGCAATTAACTCTCGAGTACTTTTTCTGAAGTGGTGGATTGAACAAAGAAATATATTAGGAAGATACAGTTAGGTATAACAGCTCTGTAGAACAGTACCTTCTGTACCGAGTATCGTAAGATGCAACTGTGGTACTGCAACCGATAGATGGCGGTATATCCATCCATCTGAAATAATGTAGTTCAAATGGAGCAAGGCGGGGATGACTAGCAGTTCTACAAAATATTAATTTGTTTTAATAATAAATTCCCTAAACATCTCATACATTGACTTGATTCCGTGTTAAGTGGCTTATAGCGCTGGTGTTACGGACATTTGAGGAT
Source organism: Heortia vitessoides (assembly GCA_020976665.1). Lineage (NCBI taxonomy): Eukaryota > Metazoa > Arthropoda > Insecta > Lepidoptera > Crambidae > Heortia > Heortia vitessoides. The sequence continues at coordinate 19,821,615 of JACJUM010003237.1, read as the reverse complement.
TCACAAATATACTACTTAAATACATATATTTAACACTCAGAACAAATATAAATACCATTATATAAATATTTGCCCTGGGTGGGGATTCAACCCACGACCTTTGGCGTATACGACAAGATTATTACCATTTGCGCCATTGGGCCCGGCAAAAAAATGCAGTTTAGAATCCTACAAAATGTTCAATTTTTTAAAAACTCAGAAACTTGGAAAATTACTTGTAGTGGGTGGCCAGCAACATTAGGTATATTATATACCACACCATATACATGTGAAAAGGTGATATCCATTACAATACATAATTTTATATACAATCAATATCATAAAATCATCATCATCATATCAGCCATAATACGTCCACTGCTGGACGTAAGCAAGAAACTTCCAATAGGACCGATCGTACGCGGCCTGCATCCAGCGCGATGCTGCAGTTTTAGTCAGATCTTCTGTCCATCTTGTAGGTGGAGGCCTAAGTTGATATTGCCGGTACGTGGTCTCCATTCCAGAATCTTACGGCTCCATCGGTTATCAGTTCTGCGTACCAAATTCCCTGCCCAATGCCACTTCAACCTACTCTAACTATGTCGGTAACTTTAGTTATGTTTTGAATCTCCTCATTCCTGATTCAATCGATAAAATAATCATATATAATAGTGATAATAAAACAATCATATGTTCGTGTTGAATTAAATCATCACCATCATATCAGCCAAAGAAACTCCACTGCTGCAAATATGCCTTCCTAAGAAAAGGGGAATTTCACCCTTAACTACCGCGCTGGGCAAGCGTGTTGGTGATAGCAGAGCGTAGCTTCGCGATGGGGATGCTGCTGCCCATCCCTACCCTGTGCATTTGAACAACTAGTAATATATATAATACCAGAACCGACAGAGAGTATACACATCCGAAACAGCGAAGCTCAAATGCACAGGTTAGGGACAGGCAGCAACTTTCCCGTCACAAAGTTACGCGCTGCGATTGCCAACACGCTTGCCCAGCGCGGCAATTATGGGATATTTCCCCTTTCTTGGGTAGCCAATGTGCAGCAGTGGACTTCTGATGGCTGGTGTTATCAAGAGGGGATAAGTCTATCTACCATGGGTCTGTCTACTGCGTCATTTAGCTCATACATATTAAATGAGAAGTAAACAAGTACAAAAATAAACAAAAACGAAAGCGGCGTCCAAAATTCGCGAGATGGTGCCGCCGGCTGCCCGTGCGCAGCGAACGTGACGTTTACGCAACCGCGCCGGTTAGGATGCGTACCTTAATGACGTTGACCGACGCGATCATAAATATATGGATGACAGTGCTACTTCTGAACTATTATCTAATTAAATAAATAAATAATTCTCATTAGAGATACATCGACCTAACTCCGTAGTAAGTCGCTTAAAGCACTTGTGTTCACTTGTGTTGACGTCACACAATAGAGAAATCTCAAATACACTATTTAAATACATATATATAATACCCAGAAACTAAACAAACACAAAAATCGTCATATAAATATTTGTCCAAGGTGGGGATCGAACCCACGACTTTGGCGCACAAGATAGGATCACTACCGTCTGCACCATCGGGCCCGTCAGCCCGTCAGTCCCATTAATATGATGAGGAAATATTTTTAGTCATATGTAACGATACACTGAAAAACTAATTAACTAAATATAACAAAATGTTTAATTTATCACTAGATATAAATAAAATTTGAGTGTTTGTTTGTAATATCAGAAACTCTTATAACAAAATAATTTTTTTTAAATATTTGTTAGTATGTATGTATATCTGTCTGTCAGTTTGTTTGACGTAATCTCTGAAAGCGCTGAACCAATTTTAATGCAACTTTCAGGGGATATAATAAGGATCCCACTAAGGCTATATAACATCATATTACGGCTAATAGAAGTAGAGCACCAATCAAAAATGTGGCAAAATGTGGCGAAACATATTCGTTTTGCGAGCTTTTATTACGTGCGCTGCGTGGAAGTTTATCATTTGAAACAGAACATGCTGCCCAAAGTCACTCTTCCACGTGGATAAAGTCGCGGGCCCAGCCAGTAGTAACATAAATTACGAATGTGTAATTTAGGGTGAGCCGTGTAAGTATATGCTGTGAGGTACCGGCAGAGTAAAATAGTACCTCACCCTATACCAGATGTCGTAAGAGGCGATTAAGGTACCAGAACCGACAGATAGCGATCCGAAACAGTCCAGCTCAAATGCACAGGGTGAATATGGGCAGAACGCAGTTTTCGTGATGGTGATGCTGTTGCCCACCCCACCCTATTTGAGTTGCACTGTTGTTGATGTATGGTATATACATCTAACGACTCAAGTACCTTAGTCTCCTCTTACAACATCTGTTACAGGGAGAGGCACTATTCTACTCAGCCGGTACCACAGGGCTAATGTTAAGTCTTACAATAAAGACTTAGTTCTGGCATAGATAAGGGTTAGCAACCATTTACTCACCTTGACTTTAGCCTCCTTAAGTGATAATGGTTGAAGTCAACTTTTTATTTATTCTGTTGTACCTTTTAATCATTGCTGGGCAATTCATCAAGTGTGAAACAAAAAACAACGATTTAATCAACGTCCGCGCTAATTACAAACGCAGAAAAGGAACGTTCAAAGAAAGATGCAGCGAGCCAGGCAAGGCTGCAGATGGCTTAACCATAAACTACGTTCTTACAGCTGGCTTACTAAATTGTAGAGACATAATAGAAAACAATAAATTCACATTAGCCGTGAGGTACCAGATAAACCAGATACCAGATAAATTCACATTAGCAGAGTAGAATGTTCCCCCCCCCCCCCCCCCCTCTATACTAAAGGCGAATAAGGTACCAGAACTGACAGAATACGTATATCCATCATAGACAGTGTAGCTCAAATGCACATGGTGTGGATGGGCAGCAGCATCACCATTGCGAAAACAGCGCTCTGCGATTGCTAGCACATTTGCCCAGCGTGGCATTTATGGGCAAAATTACCCCTTTTTTGGCAAGGCCTATCTTCAGCAGTGGACTTTCAATGGCAATTATGTTGATGATGATGATGATATAGCTATATTATATTATGGCCTGAAGGCGACATTACCCAATAATTATTGCCTCTCTCACAAAATTTGGCAAACACTACAATTTGGCTTTAAAAATAGGTGAGAGTAGAGTCCTAGTGCTAATTTCTAGTCTCATTGTTTTTTAAAGATGCGATCTATCAGACCATCTTCAAGCACTCACCGCGTCACACGTAATCAATGACCCGCGTCAACGTTCCCTCAACCATTTAAATCAATTATCCAAATTTATTAACTGTTTCGTCCCGACATCTTCGCGCGGTTCGTCTCTACACCGGCACTGTGGACCGTCCTATCTCCGCCGATTACATTTCTGGTTCCACCGAAACGACACGCGGCCGCGACAAAAAACATGTTGGCAAACATGTTGCCTCAGACAGCGAGCAGTAATTGTCGCCCAACCATGAACACAATGCGATGATATAAACCGCAGTTGTGAACGCTATTTTTATCATTGTAAACTCTATGCCGTGGGTAAAAAAATCTAATTTCAGTGAACGCGTGAGGTCGTTATAGTAGAATGATAGTTGTTACGTCCTTGGCGGACCTTCACGGATTTTATTATTGTTTTGGTACAGCGTAGTCAATCACAGAATTATATTGTTTTTTCCATCGAAACAGGAACTTGGTGATATGTCATTCTCATTCACATTAAATTAATAGAAAAATTTTAAACATACTTTTCGTTATATGTTAAATAAGCGGCCCGACCTGATTTCGTACATTGAAAACTATATACCATTGATTCCGTTACTGAGGTAGTAATAATCCTGTTCTAGTGTCTCTAACCTATATAGTAACCTATATCAAATACAAAAAAGTCCATACTAACCCGATAACTAATTCCCGACTACGTAGATCTCATACAAACCTAACAGATTACAAATCTAATCTAATAAAGAATCATCCAATTTGGTGCAATAGTTCAAAATTTACATACATTTCGATATTGTTTATATTCCTCAGGCAAAAGATCTAATTTAGTAAAATCATACGAATTAGGCACACACAAGCTTGATTGATCTATCATTCGATACGCATTAACAAAATAATTAAAGATAAACAAAATGTGTACAACTTCGTTACTCATGAACGCTCGTATTGCAAATAATCTGCATTTCCCGATTGGATTCTTACTTCTATTAATGACGAAAGTATTTCTGTTCGGTTGAACGAGGACGCAGCAATTGAGACGCAGTCATGTTAGGCAACAATTACTTTCAGATACACATACATTTTAATTAACGCCAAGACAATATCAACATGTAGAGAGTAAGGTGTACCTATGGTCTATTGAAGTATATCGACAAAAGAGACTTTATTTATATCGTAGAGCAATTCTCAAGGAAGTTCACTCGTAAAAACTTGGGAAGCACAATAAACAAGAAAACAGTGACAGACAGAACAAAAGATCTAAACGCATTCGATGTAGATGGTGTAAAACAATAGGTTGAAGGAGCTTTTTAGTTTGAGTGATGTTTTGTGAGCGGTTAAGGTTGTGAATCGCGTGGCAGGTGGCAGGTGGCGAGGCGGTGGATGGCGATCGCAATCTGCCACAATGAGCAGAAGCTCGCACGAGTTCGTCGACCAGCAGATGCTATCGGCGGGCAATTAGTACGAATGTCTTCCGACGGATTTGCTCAATCAACAATATAATAGACAGCTATGATACAACCGCATGATCCTTGTGTTAAATTAGTTTCCAGACAGAGCCGAGATTTAGGCGCCAACAATTGGTTAAGTCACACGTAAAGGTTTTATTTTTTTTATCGGAACTAATTTCAGTTTCTGATCAAACAGGAAATGATAACTGTTACGATGATTATTAGATTTAAAATTGTATTAGCTTTAAAGATAAGGCATATGTGCGATAAATAATAGTTCAAACAATGCAACGATCAAACAGTTAAAAAAAATAGTAGAAATGTCTACACAAAGAAAATAGACGATTATTGTCATAACCAAGATGTCCGCTATGCAGCGGCAGACTGCCCTGCTTCCCGAAAGCACAATCAGAAATTAAATCTTAGGTCACACAGTTATGCCGCGATTATAAAACAAAGCTCGTGGAATCCAGGCCGCCATGTCTGCAGGTTCATTATAACCGACACCATCTCTATTAAAATCAAACTAACCGTTTTCTCCAATCTTGGATGAAGCTCCAGTCACACTGTTCATCCTCGTCCAAGACCGTAGCTTCGTGGTGATCCGTCCCGGCGCCATGTATCAGCTCGACCAGTTGTCGAGCCCTTTCAAAGTTCCCTTCGAACTCCACTATTAGAAAACCGTCGGAACTCATCGTCTCAAAAACATCCTTTTTATAAGTTGCATCATTTATTGTCACCATTTCAGATGTCTCTTTACTTTCGACAGACTTCACTTCAGCATAAATAGCTTCCGGCACCTGAATTTCCGAAACCATCTGAGTTCCACCACCTTTGTCTACTTCCCGACCCAACCCCAAATTCCCGGTCTCGTCGAGTAGTCTGTTTGCATAAATTACTTCTCCTTTATGTGGCGCCTCTTCATTTAATTTCGTTTCTTTTTTCTGTTCACTATGTTTCCTGATTATGGAATCACCAAAATAAATAACTACCTTATTATTATTCTGTGTTATTTTATTTGCAAGTCCACCCTCGCCCAGGGGTATATTAGCTTTCTTCTGTTTATCTTGAGAGAGCCTCTGTGCTAATTCCTCGTAGCAAGGGGGACGATTGCTATAAATCTTTTTATCTGACACAGATCCTTTATTGTTGTCATCCTTTTTTTCAACACTTTTGTACACTGGGGGTCGACAGCAATCGTCGCCCTGGGTATTCCAAGATTTAGGTTCACTATAAATATGTTCAACGGGGGACACGGTCTGAGGCAACGGGATGTATTTTTCGTGAACGTTTTTGGAGTTTGGCGCGTCGCTTTTCCTGAAATTGAGCACGCTGCGACGTACTTTAGAGTCAGAAGCGTCACTGTTGATTTTTTTGTGTTTAGAATTGCCAAGAAGTTTGAAAAGCGGTTTGTGTTCCGCCGGCGGCTTGACTCGGTCGGTGCTCGGGGCGCGTCGCATCCCGAACGGTCCCACTTCGTCCTCGGCCGGGTGCGGGTACAACTGCTCGCAGCTAGTGGACTTGTGGGTGGTGATGCGCGTCTTCGACGTGGTCAGAGGCTCCCTGCTCTGCCAATGTCGGACTGACAAGCGGGCGGCTCCGCGTATGAATTTCATAGGCTCCCATGCGTCGGCTTTTTTGAGTATGAAATTGTCGCACATGTTTTTGTTGGGAGGTTTTCTCGCGTCAGCGGCCCGGCAGGACTGGAGCTCGCGGCAGAGGAAGCACGAGCAGCGCGCGGGGCACAGCATGTCGTGGCGGGCGTGCCGGCCGCACTGAGTGCCACCGCTGCGCCGGCGCCGTTCGCCGCATCCCTCCGACCATTGTTATCGCGGCTGCCCCGCTCCGGCGCATGCGCTCCGCAAATTAACAATACCGTTCCCAGCACTCGATCTTTAACCCCGCATCGATCAAGAACCGATTCATTAATGGATTAAAGTGCGCCTGCACATTATCAGTGGGGCCGACTGTAGTGTCTACTCGTAAAATATTTTCTCGCAATACCGACGCTCCCCTGCATGAGACTCATCTACATTCAGAGTGAGGTGAACGGAACCATAAGTTATTCTCTAAATATAGAGCACACTTCAAACCGATGGGGGTTATTACTGAATCACTCGCCAGCCCCGGGTACTTAATGATACATTGCGGTCGATTGAATTAAATTGCTTTCCTGCATTTAGTTTTGCGCGTGCAGCGTTCTGCAAGTATTTGCTTTTAAAGATAAATTAAGATAAGAGTCAATTGGTTGAGTTATCACTGTATCTTGATTCTATTATTTACATGAGGCAGGCCTCTTACTTAGGTTGTCTGCATTGGAACCTTACTCTCACCTATTTCTACCAACATAGCATTGTTTGCATTGCTGAGTTCCGGCCTGAAGGGTGAGAGAAGCAGTAAATTTAATGGGGAATGTGGCATAATTTTCATTATATAGCGTTACCAACCTTGTGATTTATGGATATTTAATTATTATCCTGAAATCACAAGCCTGGTAAAGCGTTAGTGATATTTTTATGATATAACGAGCGAGTATAGGATGCAGTGACCTAGTCTATAATAATAAAAAAATAATCTTTATTTAAATAGGTGTATTGTTCTATTGTGAATATATTGCCGAATATTGTATATGGTTATTTTTTATTGAGACTTATTATAGTTTTCTGTTTGATTTTCGGTCGACTTGCAATAAATCATATGACTACATCTTTTTCTCGCATAAATCAAAATCTCAATACACCGTTCATTGCTATTAATGAAATATGCTAAAATGTTAAAATAATAATATGAAGTTCCATAAAAACTCTATTGTTCCTGTGTTATACAATCTGACAGATATTTAACGGTTTTTTTTAAATAATTCGAAAATAGTTTAAATCATTCTGACGAGTGATGCCCACATAATACCCGGAGGTGACTCGGAGGCCGGGCGGTGTGTTTCCGCAAAGCCGGCGGAATAAATTGTATCGGACGTAAAGCCACATTACTCTGATGCAGAAGCCTCTCGTAACGGGATCGGAAACTGTAGCACTTGTCGATCGCTCGCTTTTACGACAAACTATGAAATCGATTTAGTTTTCAACATTTAAATGTATTAGAAATTATTGGAATTTCCTGCTTTTTATTCTATCTGCAACTGTAAACATGCTATTATCTGTTGTTGCCCGTGCTTTCGGGAATTTGCCCAAAACATTGCCCACGGCTAAATGACACATTAACTGATGTAAATTACTAAAACTGGTCTTGGAAATAAACTCTATGCCCTAATTTTTATTTATTTATTTATTGAACTTCATTGCACAACATATTACAAAATGTACAAATGGCGGACATAATGCCAGTTGACATTATCTTCCAGTCAACTATTACACTAAACAGAAAATAAAATATAGTGGTGCAGACAATATATATACAAAATAGATAATCGTTACATACATATATGTGTAAATAAAAGCAATATATTTATATATATATTTATATATATATTTATATATATATTTATATATAAATTTATATATATATTTATATATATATACAATCATATGTATTTATATATAAAACGTACATTAAAAATAGGGTTATAAAGTTAGAGAAACAGCATCACGAAATCTTTATAAAATAAGACCGATTAAAATTGTTTACTGTTGTTTGTGTTGAAATTCGGTATTTCTATTGTTAAACGACCCTTTAACAATAGAAATACCGAATTTCAACACAACATTTGTAAGCTAAGAATCGAATCGAATACCAACTCGCGCGCAAGTTTCGCTAAGATGTCTAGGGAGTCCAAATTTAGGAAGTGTGCGATATGTTTTGCCCTATGTATAAGATTGTAAAGCTCATATTTTAAAGTATATTTCAAACGTCACATTACCCAGTAATTTCACTGCCTCTCTTGCCTTTCAGACTGGACCACAGCAATGTGAATATTGTTATTTGGCGGTAGAAATAGCTCACCTAGGTGTGGTACCAATGCAGACGACCTGTATGAGGTCTACCTCATGTAAATACCGGTATATGTACAAGTGAACTAATTTAAATTTTGTCATGAGTTATGTGATTTGTAGAGTATCTCTACAAGTTGTAATCATATAATTTTAATTTTAACACTTTTATGTCTGACAACACATATATTCACTCATGTAGTTTTTTCGTTATCAAAGTGTGTGTGTGCTTTTTTTTCGGTTTTAAAAATTTCATGAATTTTGTTGCACCGTATCTTAAATGTTAGGCTGCGAGGTAGTGGCAGAGAAGAATAGTACCTGTCTCTGTACCAGGTGTCATAAGAGGTGACTAAGGAACCGGACCGACAGACGGTGGTATATTCATCCGAAACAGAGCAGCATAAATACTACACGTTGGTGATGCAGCATCTTCGTCACGAAGTTGCGCTCTGTGATTGCCACCACGCCTGCCCAGCGTGGCAATTATGGGCATGAATCCCCGTATCTTGAAGAAGCATAAGTCCATGATTGGACTTAAATGATGTGATGATCTTAAACGTTTCTGAACTTATAATTACCGCGTCGCGCTGCAATTGTCCAACAAAACTGACGTAGCGGTGCGATGTGATCGCTCAGCGACGTTACATAAATTATCGCCTTTTCCAAAACTGTTCATTATTTACGTCCCACGCGGTTGCATATTATAATATTAGCTGTTACTTTCGTTGCATAAAACCTTCCATAATCGGTATTGTGCCCGTGGGTAGGCGCCGGCGCCGGTTCCCATCCCAGGGGAAAGTGCGGGCAAGATCGCGCCATTGTCTTGGCCCGCCGTGAAAACTGAGAAAACGACAGGGCTAATTGTAGACTGTGGAATATTTAGAAATGGCATATGGATCGGCATCGAGTGAAAGTTAATTTTGAATGAATACACAGAAAAGTGATGCATTAAGATTTGCTACTTTAATAACGATTTAATTTTTAGCTGACAATATTATTTGTCTCAGCCGTGAGGTACCCGCAGAGTAGAATAGTACCATCCACTGCACCAGGTGTCGTAAGAAGCAAATAAGGTGCCAGAACCGACAGATGGTGGTATATCCATCCGAGACAGTGCAGCTCAAATGCACAGGGTGGTGATGGCCAGGAGCATCCCCTTCTCGAGGGCTTCACTCTGCGTTTGCCAATACCACCTCTCTTGGAGAGGCCAATATCTAGCAATGGACATTCAATAGCTGGTATAATGATGATGAGGATTATTTGTTCATTTCAGTATCATCATATCAGCCATTAGTAGTAAGTCCACTGCTGGAAATACATATCCCCAAGAAAGGTGTAATATCTGTATTATTCATTGCATTTCATAAACACCTGGTTCGCTTTTATTTTACTGAAGTATTGTTCTGTATAATGGACGTGTATTTTGAGTCCAGTCTAAACTTTAAAGTGCCTGCATTCACAACAGTTATAATTTGCAAGCTTTGGGGATATAGTAGCTACGCGAACTCTCGTGTATCTTTCTTTCTGAACTATTATGGCTTGGTTGAATGATGTTTTGTAGGCATGTCTGGGTTGAAAATTATTTAAACAACTGTAACGCCTTAATCCACATAAAGCCATTGGAAGTCCACTTTTGAACATAGGTCTCCCCTTTTTAGGGGAGACCTATGTTCAAAGTGACCCATAATTGTCACGAAAAGACCCATAATTGCCACGCTGGGTAAGGGTGTTGGCAATCGCTGAGCGTAGCTTGCCCACAGGGATGCTGTTGCCCATCCCCGCCCTGTGCATATTAGCTACAATGTGATGGATGGGTACACCGCCATCTGTCGATTCTGGTACTTAGTCGCCTCTTACTGGTACAGGGCCGGTACTTCACAGCATATAGACATATAGATTTATCCGTAAGTAAAGTACTATTTTTAAATACATTGCTTGACCTTGTTGTTAATTTTTGCGTACCGAAAGAAAAAATTAAAACTTGATTGTACACATAAATTGAGTGCAGCTGTCTTCTCGAAATTACCGTGTGTTTTAAGTGAATTCATCTACTTGCTTGATAATATTCTCTATGAAATATGAATCTTCGATATTTTTTCTATAGAGTGGTACATGTCGGATGTAGATGATAATGAAGTAGCTACAACATCGAGTTATATTCTCGAATTTTGTTATCATCAGGTCTTTGAATTGACTTCCACTATTAAAGTAAAAAATACTCGTGTAAGTATTTCCACGCCAGGTGGTTCTTAGGTTTTCTTATTCTGAATTGTATGAGCGACTTGAAGGTTCCATCGCAGTGCCTGGTATCGAAGAAAACATTGGAAAACAACGAGTGTCGGCTCGCTGTCATGGTAAAAATCGGAATCGCGTTTTGTTGATGCGCTCGCGTCACAACGATGTCTCGCTAAACGGTTTGCGGTTGCACGCTTGCTCTTAAATGTCGCGCCCAATCAAGTGTGTCGATGCAACAAGTATTTCTCAAATATGTACTTGTTAATTGGGTTGGTATATACATTATGAAATATTTACATTCATTTCGTTTTATTTCAATTGTCAATAGAGTACGAAAGGTCATCATAATCAATCATCTGCCCAAACCGCCATGGATTTTGCTAGAATAGTTTTAACGTGATTAATATATCAACTATTAAAGCATCGATAATTATAGTAACTGTGCAGTGTAGTTGTTCTTTATTTTTTCTATAATATCGCACTGCACGCTTACATTTGATTTTTTTTGTACGTCTGTAAGTTTTATATTAACTATTATCATCGTCAACAACAGAACCAGAACCGACAGATGGCGGTATATCCATCCGGAACAGTGAAGCTCAAATGCACAGGGCGGGGTTAGGCAGCAGCATCCCTGTCACGAAAGCTGCGCTCTGCGATTGCCAACACGCTTGCTCAGTGCGGCAATTATGGTTAAAAAACCTTTCTTGAAGAGGCCTATGTCTAGCAGTGGACTTTCAATAGCTGGTGTGATGATTTGGGTAGGCCTATGTTCAATAGAGGACGGAACGTCTAATGGCTGAAATAATAATGATGATGTTAGTATAAAAATATCTTCCTGGAAATATTAGGATGGAAAAGCGAGAAACTAAGACACGAATTGAGATTATAGATAAAAATAAATAGTAAAATTTTTAATATTTATAAATTGATTGACTATTTAGGAAGAGATTCGCACTAATAAAATTGTACTCTGCAAGTGTTGCATGTACAAACAAATGTGACGATCTAACGTTAATGTAAATAAATAATACTTTCATTAACAACCATGACATCTCATACGTTGACCTGACTTCATTATCAGTTGCTATAATAGAGTAATTACAAATTTAATATTTTGATTAGTTCATCACATAAATATTTGCTCTTTGTAAGGATTGAACCCACGACCTTTGGATCACAAGATGCTACCACAAAACAGACTTGTCATCAGCGAGCTAAATAGTAGATAACTTAGTAAAAAAGATAAAAAAGATAAAGATAAATGTCTGCTCACCTCAGTAATGAACGCCTGCGATCGCAAGTCAGATGAGATTTTAGTGCACATTGTTACAAAATGAAAGTTTCCGAGCAAATAGCAAGAACTGCTTATTAAGCTGGCTGAGATCATTCTGGGTGATGGATGCGCACATCTCTGTAGGGCTTTTTGTTACTCGCTCGTAGACGAAACATTCATTAGCACTCATAGCTTTTGCGTACACCCAGCGAAATCATTATTAAAATAACTGTAGTAATTATATCAACAGATATTCATTCTACATAAGGAAGACATCATAGAAAAGTCTTTAGCATTGTTACTTCACTCTCACCTATTTTTGCCGCCAAATAGCAGTGTTCGCATTACTGTATTCCGGTTTGAGGGGTGAGCAAGGCAGTGAAATAACTGGGTAATGTGACATAATATCATTAAGTCACAAGGTTGGCAACGCGTTAGTGATATCCTTGTGATATATATATATATATATATATATATATATATATATATATCTATATATATATATATTTAATTTTAATATATATAAAGTTATTATTATTATTAAATATATAATTTAATAATAATTATAACTTTATTATATTTACAATGAAATTTATGAACGCAACGTGAAATGCATCCAAAAATGCAACGTAATTTAGCCACACAAATGACTAAATAATGCGGTCTGAACTCGCCCCCACTTTTTCAGTGGCAAGAACCCATAAAATTTCAGCGGGCAAGGTCAAAGGAGGTCAATAGATTAGCAGATTTCTTCCAATCGATATAACATCCGGGCAATGTGCATAATATCTTCAGGCCCCAAAGTTGGCAACGTGCGAGAGATATCCTTCTGATCGAACCTTGTGTCTATAGGCTGCAGTGATCTTAACAATCACGCCAATAAAATAAAATTGTTATAATTACCCTTTTGCATTTAAAAATCGACAGGATCTATCTGCTAACACCTTAGACGTGTTCACAATCAATTTTAAACTCAAAAAACTTTTTACTGCTGCTCATTCTCGACTTATTGCATTCGAGCTCCGGTGCCACTGTTGTCTCTTAAGATACTTGGTCCAGGGACAGATCTAACTCTGCCGGTACCCTCAGGCGAGAATAATAGTCATTCGTATTTCCAGATTTTTCCGTTTCTGTTATCATCCAGCTGATTATTTTTAAAATTATATTCGGTTTCTTTCTAGACCGTGAACTAGCCGTGAAAACGAACTGACATCAATCGAAGATGAGTTCAACTGTTTTAATTTTTGGTGTGTGATACTAATAAATGTAATGTTTATGATTTGCTTCGTTTAATTACATGATGCGATCATTCAATACTTATTTACGACGGAAATAAACTAACAGAAAGAAATTCAATTCAAGAATAGCTTCTTTAAATATTAACTAAAATATTTCAACATAAGCCAGTAAAAGACACATCCAGCCGTTTCGGAGTTTAAGTAGGAGTTTAAGTTTAATAGACATATAAAAATACATTTTTTAAAAGTCTACACATAATTTTAGATGCCTAGATAAAAAGCTATTTTTATAAAATAAACAAACACTTTATGTCGCACACACACCCTCACACACACCCACAACATCTCATACATTGACCTGACTCCGTGGTAAGTAGCTTAAAGCACTTGTATTACGGACGCAGACAACAAGGGGAATTACAAATATAATACTTAAATACAAATTTCTAACACAGGACAAACACAAATATCAACATACAAATATTTGTCCTGGGTCGCGATCGAACCCAAGACCCCATAATACGATAAGATTGGATCACTACCACCTGCGTCATCGAGCCGAGAGTCAAGATTTATATGTACTAATAGTTAGGTAAAATTATTAGAATGCAGTCGTTAAAGCCCTAAATAGTTAATCACTATAGTTTCATTACTCTGCAACGAGATTTTTCCCGCCGTTTCTTTTTCTAACAGCAGCCACTAAAGCAATTAAAACGAAACAATAGTTGCTAAATATGGATGCCGACAATCGATTGGAAGAAATCTACTAATTCGTTGACCTCTCTTGACCTTGCACGCTGGAATTTCCAGGGTTTTTGCCACTAAAAAAGTGGGGGCGAGTCCGGACCGCATTATTTAGTCATTTGTGATTGCAAAAAGTGCGCGAGAGTTTGTGTGGCTAATTCAAGTTGCTATTTTTTTAGATTATACCAGGTCGACAGCCTAATCAGTGCAGCTTGTAATATCACAAGGATATCACTAACGTGTTGCCAAACCTGTGGTTTGATGATATTATGTCACATTACCCAATAATTTCACTACCTTTCTCACCCTTCAAATCGGAACACAGCATTTCAAACACTGCTATTTGGAATTAGAAATTTTGCACGGGGATTCCATTCACAACGTTGAAAAGCATAGAAATTAATTTTTGAAAATTCACTCCCTAAGAGGGTAAAACGGAGGTGCAAAGTAAGTATGAAACTTTACTGTTTTTCAAGTTTTCTAGTGAAATTCAGTATTCAAAGGATCTACATTGAAAGTATATTTTTGTGTTTGGGTGTTAAATATGTATGCCCACATTATAATTGTATTTCATATGTTGTCTAATATGGTTCACACAAGTGCCTAAAGCTATACGTAGCTTTAAGCACTTGTGGGCTTCGCTTGAAGTCCTTCCAATCCAAATATATTAAAAACAATTCAAAAACATGAAGTTCATAACTCTACAAAATAATATATATATATTTATTTCACTAAGGAATCAATAAAAGCAATCGCACTTATTCAACAGATTCTAAAGTAAAAGGAGTTTATTAATCGAGACGTCGGAAGTGAAGCGATATTGGAACCAATGTCTGTGAACATGTTACGTGTAAGTACATGCGTTATTGTTACATCTATACAAAGAAGGAAAGTGTATGTCTGTTAATTACACTATCGCTGAATTGGTAAAGAGATTATCCGAGCGAGTCATCATCATCATGACAGCCGTTGGAAGTCCACTGCTGGACATATGCCTCCCCAAGAAAGGGGAAATTTTGCAATACTTAGTCTCTGACTACCCCGTTGGGACACAGGCGTGATATATATATATATATATATATATATATATATATATATATATATATAAATATATATATATATATATATATATATGTAAAGATTATGCACTCATGTACCTTACTTTCACCGAAACCACCACTTATTTTACTGCTGAATCCTGGCTAACTATCGGACCACAAGTGTTTGCGTTATTGTTTGCTGGTTTGAAAATTATAAGGAAACCATAAAATAATGTCAGGTGCAATATATAACACAAGAGTTTATAGTTTATGGTAAAATAAAATGAAACGATAAAGTTAAACCAAAAGTGTTATTATTACCATCTCTACATAATATAAAACAAAATCGTTTACCGCTGTCTGTCTCTACATAAGCTTAGATCTTTAAAATTACGCATAGGATATTGAGCCAGTTTTTTATTAGATAGAGTGATTCAAGAGAAAGGTTTACGAGTATATGTATATTACATGGATAATATGGTAAAGAAACATTTAAAATTTTGGAAGTTTCCCATTTGTTGTCCATTATTTGTAATTACAATCCAAACGCTGGCTGAACCCGACGACATAGATTAAAATAAAGTACTTTAAAAGGTCTCCAATAAATTTTCGGTGGTATATTTCCACCTCTTAGAGATAACCCACAGTAACCATGTTTTATCTTCATTGCACCCGTGGAAAGCCGGGGCTGATCGCTAGTAAACTTATTTCATCGCAAAAATCAAATCTTAATCGAAATTAATACATTCCAAAAATCCTCAAGCAGTCGGCAACCGCTACGTGCGTCGAAAAAACGAACATCAGTAATAACGGGTGTAGTGAAAGGGTCCCTAATTCACCCAGGATTTATCATCGGTCCGGAATCTGGGATGGACGGTTCCGTACCGCAAATAACAGCTAATTGCTCGATTTCTGAGAAATGGCAAAAACCGGGAGCCGCATTTCACACTCTGGACGACGGTGTCGAATGCGATTGCGAATTCTTTTGGTTGCTTATTATGGTAAGTTCAGTGAGTGAATCAGTCGACGTTCGAAGATAATTGTTAAAAATAATATTCATGTTACATCTTTTGACTTTTTTTTACATTACGAAGTCAACAGATATGGTCCGCTTATGGTAAACGTGACCGCAGCCTATAGACGCTCGTGTCATCACAATGATATCACTAGAATGTCTACAACCTTGTGAACTGAAAATGCCGTGTCACATTTACTCAGTAATTTCACTGCCTCTCTCACCCTTCAAACCAGAACAGAGCGATGCGAACACTGCTATTTGGCGGTAGAAATAGGTGAGCGTGAGGTACCACACAGACAACCATTCTAGTTGATTTCTTCCACAAGTCGGTGCGAAGCATGTTTGTGTAACATACTTGCAAAGCTTGACTAGCCCCTAATGAGGCGTAACATCAGAAATAGAAACACATATTTTCTCGACTTAAAAGAACCGGAAAAAGTAATTTAATGCAATCATAAAAAATATCTATCCTAATATTATAAAGCTGAAGAGTTTGTTTGTTTAAACGCGCTAATCTCAGGAACCACTGGTCCGATATAAAAATTCTTTCAGTGTAGGATAGTCCAGTTGTCGAGAGAAGCTATAGGCTATATAACATTACGTTAGGATCAATAACATTAGGTATAAATGATACTAGGTCAACTTAACGCGGCGGAAGCCGCGGGGCGCTGCTAGTGTAATGTAAGAACCGTACACTCGTACAGAAAACACGGTCTTCGACAATACACCGTTTTCGCGTGCTCTTAACATATTTAACTATTTCCACAGGCCCGATGTGGCGCAGTTGTTAGTGATCTTTTTTGGTGCGCCAAAGGTCGTGGGTTCCATCCAAACGCAGGATAAATATTTATATGATGATATTTATGTTTGTTCTGTGTCTGGGTATTAAATTTATGTATTTCATTAGTGTATTTGTGCTACACTCTACTTATACCTCTCTTGTCTGATGTCCGTGACACATGTACATTTTCATATATCCTAAGGGTGCCAACCTTGTGACTTGAAGACACATTACCCAGTTAATTTACCGCCTCTTCCTTCAGAACGAAACACAGCCATGCGGACACTGCTGTTTTGCAGTAGAAATAGTAGTAGTGGGATTGACCAATGTGTATCAAAAAACTGTGTCACAGCCTTTTCCATCATGTTCAATTTGTAAATATATATACATAGCACATAACTTAAAATAACAAACAAAAATCCTCCGCTTGTAACAATCAGCGCGTGCATGTAAAGGAAAAGAGATGTGTATACGCGCAGAATGTCTTCATTTTGCCCATAATTTAAAAGTGCCAGCCAGTTCCTGAGTTTTTCCTTGCATTTATTAAATGGTAAAGTGTAAATATTTTGAGCTTTTTGGTATACAGAAAGTAAGAGCTAAAGACGAAAAAGATGTTCGTAAAAAACGGTTTGGCAAACATAGGTTTTATTACGTGTCGTTGGTATATAGGGTAGGTTTTGTGTTTGCGTAGTACACTATTCGTTACAAAGAGTTGTCTGACCGAGAGTTCGAAACATTCCTTACCAAGATGCTCTGTACTGAACTAGGTGGTTACTAATAACTTACTAGAAACGTCTATATAATAAATAAAACGTCTTGTGAACTTTATCCTACAATACAGTAAAAGCATGGTCATACAGTGAAATAACATGGCAGCCCGTTCATTTTGCGGTTGGAAGAGTTACAGCTGTGACCTCAGACCCTGCCTGATGTACTGCGACGGATGGACAATGTCTACTGGACAGATGGATGGAGCAGGTCCAAGATACGCAGGGGGTCTTTAAAATTGTTTGATTAATCGAATTGTTGAATGTTGGGCTTATTGTGAGATAACATTTCTAATGTCAATATAGACATTAACAAATGGTTAGAAATTCTACGCAACATTATTTTAAATCTTATTACAGCTGCATTCAAATATTATTTGAAGAAATATATCATCATATCAGCTATTGGAGTATACCGCTAGACATAGACCTCCCCGAGAAACGAGGACTTTTGCCCATAATTGCCGCGTTTGGCAAGCATGTTGGCAAACGCAGAGCGCAGCTCGTTACGTGGATGCTGCTGCCCGTCCCCGTCCTATGCATTTCGGATGGATATACCTACCGCCATCTGTCGGTTCAGTCGCCTCTTTCGATATCTGGTAAAATTATTTTCAAGGACTGGAGGTATTCTATTCTGCCTTTACACATAGGCTATATTTTATAAAAATTTGTACAAAATATAACGATATGTGATATTCCATCTAGTCTTAAGCAGATTTCGCTCATGATACACATACGAACAATCATTTTTCTTTATATTAAATCACTTTTAACACCAACTCTCAACCTACAATACCAAATTGAAAATGACGGAACACCGTTCGGAAATGATAACAGTTTGAAATGAGAATCTCTGCTGTCTGCGACGCCGTCACTATAAAACTGCAGAACTAATTTTGATGTAATTTTTTGTGTATATAGATAGTGCTTAAAGAAGAAACTATGCTATTTGAAGCATTAATCACGCGCAGGTGAAGTGGTGAGCATTTGTTAGTATTTCATAAAATAAAGCAAGCACAAGGGCTGTCTCTTGACTTATGTCAATTCTTAAAATCAGTTTTCGTATCTGTCTTTGTGAGGGAAGTTTAAATTTGACGACATTTTTTATGTTTTTGCAAAATGACAAAAAATTACCATTTTGCAGTTAATTTCAACTTAACGATGATAGTTGGAAATGTCAATTAAGACATGATATCTACGTTCTGACATATCATCAGTGTTAGTTAAATACCGCGTAAGTAGCTGTTTTAAATAAAGTTTCAAATTCAATGAAATTGATGTATTTTAGACCTTATGAACAAAAGTTACAAACGCGGTATTGAAGTATAACTGACGATATACAGGCTTATTTAGTAGAAATATATACATAAACATAACTTCTGTATACATGTCATACATATATATTTATGAATAAGTAGATTAACTATAACAGGTAATCCTACTTTTTAAGTGTTTTAATAAGTAATTCAAGATTGTCAATAATGTTGTGTCAGTCTTTTAAAGTTTCCAATTGCTACTCTCACTAAGTTTTATATTTTTTAGTTTTTAATTTTGTATTGTCGCGTTCCCGTCCACGCAGTAGGCGCAGTCGGTGCCTTGTCGGTCCGACAGTGCCGCAATATTGGCCTTAGCATTTGACATTTGATCTAGAACCAATCTTGAGAACGAAACCAAAAGAAAAAACCGCGTTTTAAATTTTTATAACAAATAATGCTAGAATATATTAAGTTCATAGAAATTATAAATTTTAACACACACTCTCACGCTACAACTTGCGTCGGGTTAGAAACTAAGAGTAAAATTTGAATATTATTGTTTAAGATTGAAAGATTTTTTTAAAGATAAAATTGTTTTATTTTCTATTTAAATAGAAATTAGGTCAAATTTTATTTTTTTTCCGTAGAAACTTTCAACCCCTATAATGCATCTCAGCGTGCGAAAATATGTATTCAATGAAATATTTCAAGAGATTTAATCTCAAGTTTATTATCTCAAGTTACAAAATGGCAACCCCTTTCATGAGTTTAAGGGTTTTCACCTAATATTGAATTAAATATATCATATTATAATAAAAATATCACATTTCATACATTAGCGATTACGACTGTGCATGCGTCTATATCGACGATCAGAAAAAGTTAAGCATTCAATGTTTATAATATTTGTTAAAGAAATTTGTTCTTTATTTTCTTTCTGTTTGCAGTTAGCACATTATCCCTTACGTTAAATAAATTTATAACAATCGATATGCCATCGAGAATTTCTCTTTTAATATACATAGATTTAGTTAGTTTAGATCCATGTTACCTCCTAGGCTTAGGTCGCAGGATCTCGTGAGGCGCGGGCTGGCGGCGCGGCGGCCAGGCGGCGCACGCGCACGCCCGCTCCCGCCCCTCTCCTCCGCCCCCACTGCCACCACCGCCACCACCGCCGCCGCTCAACGGCGCGGCCTCCGCGCGCGGCGTGCACGCATCTTCACTGCAAACATGTATACTATATTAATTGATCTGTTTAAAGATATTACGACTATTTTTTTTTTACCTTCTAAACACGATGAAGTTAACTTTTTTAGTTAACTAACGAAGAAGACACTTAGATTAAAATAAGTTTTAAGTTCGCTTTGGGCCACATGGTAAATCTAGCTGCAGTGGGGCACTCAAATGCTCTGTATGATGATAGAATTCTAACAGTCACGTTACATGAGGTAGACCGCATAAAAAGGTCGTCTGCATTGGTACCTCATTCTCACCTATTTTTGCCGCCAAACACTGCCGAGTGTTCACATTGTTGTGTTCCGGTCTGAAGGGTGAGAGAGTCAGTATATTTTATTATGATAATGTGGCATAATATCCACAAATTAAAAGGTTGGCAACACGTTAGTGATATCCTTCTGGTATTACAAGCGTCACGCTTATTGTCACGGGGACTGTATGCATGTTTGTCGACATGGACTAATGAAAAATAAAAATTATAATGACATGTTGTCATAAATGATGATAAACTCAAAAGGAGCAAATGATTTCGAAATTATACATCTTCTATAATTTATATATTGTACTGATAAATTTACTCAGAACATTATATTTAAAATAGTACAATAGGTCTTATCGCTCTGATTAATCTCTTCGGGTCTTTGGATAGGCATACGAAAGAGATAAACATGAGCAGTTTGGTGTGTACGGTACATATATGTAGTAAAGTTAAATATAATAAATTGATTCACATACAGATACATATACTGAACATATACCCAAGTATATATAAATTAATTTTAATTTTACTGCAGTTTGATGTGCTAAGAAATTAGCCTTTACCATATGCATAAAGATCTAAGATATAGATAATTTTATGTGTGTGGTACCGGTAGAGAATAGTATCTCCTTGTGTACTGGGTGTCGTAGGAGGAAATGAAAGTACCAGAAATGAAAGATGGTGGTAGATCCATCCGGGACAGTGTAACTCAAATGCACAGAGCGGGAATCCCTGTCGCGAATGCTGCGTTTTGCAATACCAACACGCTAGCCCAGCGCGGCAATTATAAGCTTAAGTCTAGCAGTGGACTTCCAATGGCTGATATGATGATTAACCTTGGGACATCTACTGCTGCACAAAGGCCTCTCCAAGAAAGAGGTCTGTCTATATTTGCCGTTCTGGTCACGCGTGGCGACAATCGTAGAGAGTATCTTTGAGTCAGAGATGCTGCAGGTTTCTCATCCTGTTACATCTGAGCTATGATGTTTTAGATTTATAAGCCGCTTTCTGTCGATACTGTACCACAGTTGGTTTTTACTATATCTGGTAGATTCTTCTTTGTTGGTACCGTACCGTAAAGATTTGAGTATAGTACACAAATATACTTTTTAAATTCGCATCTAACTATTTACAGTATTTTTTATTAAAAAAAAACTAGTACGGCACACACTTTTAGGACTGGCCTGGTGGCGAAGATGGTTCGAATCCCACACAGGACAAATATTTAGATGGTGAATTTTTTTTTTAAATATTTATTGAAGTATTATATTTGTGATTCCTACGTTGTCTAATGTCCGTAACACAAGTGCTATAAGAGACTTACTTCGTAGTCAGGGAGTATGAGATGTGTGTTGGGTCACAGGCGTGATTTATCATCATTACAGCCATTAGAAGTCCTGGACCTGCTGGACAGAGGCCTCTTAAAAATGGAGAATGTCCATAACTGTCGCGTTAGGCGTGTTGGCAATCGCAGCTATCGCGACAGGGATGCTGCTATCCCCTCCCTGTGTATTTAGCTATACTGGTACCTTAGTCGCCTTTTACAGGGAGACATTATTCTACTCTGCCGTGATGTATGTATGTTTGCATTATGTGTACTAGTTTATATAAGTGCAATAGCTTGTTGGCTGACTCGAATTCTTAGTGGCTTGCGCCGATCGGATGTACTAAAGCATGCGGCGCACATGCGCCCGCGCACAATAGCGTCCCTTTGCGCGCGGAAATGGGCCAGCACTCGGGGGAATCGTGTTGTAACTACATACCACACGTCGAACAGGACTTTTCATTTATAATTCTAACACGCGTAGAAAATGCTAAATTATATTATCATAAAAATAGTGTAGCATTTTCTAAGCATAAAATCTCTAAAAGTAGGTACATTAGTAAATTAATTAAATAAATTAAAAAAAAGAAATAATTAAGTAATTTTTTTTTATATATTACTAATTCAAAACTTGTAAAAATTTGACATTTGTAGGTAATAACTATATTCTTTTATGGTGAGAACTTTTCGCTGAAAATCTGATTTCTCAGCACAAAAGAACATTAGGAAAAATTATACATGTTCGCTGAGGTCTCCATAGCACAACGGCAGTGCACTTTCCCAATTTGTAGGAAAGATACAGGTCCCGCCTGGCACCTGATTTTTTTTCGTCATATCATTAGAGCCAATGCTGGACTGTTGTGAAGTATTAGACTGCCTGGAATATGGTGTAATCATAACTTCCATGATGGGCAAGCAAGGCAAGCAAAAAACGGGGATTCTGCAGCCTATCTCCAACCTGTGCATTTGAGCTGTACTGTGTCGGATAGATATACCGCCATCTGTCGGTTCTGGTACCTAGGTCACCTCTTACGACACCTAGTACAGAGGGAGGTACTATTCTACTTTATCGGTACCTCACGGCAATATACATATGCACTATTAATATTATTATACACCAAAAAATATGTTCATGTACATATTTTTTTATGAGGATGGCCCGATTTTCGCAGATGTATTGCCAAGACAAATATTTATATGAAGATATTTATGTTTGTTCTGTGCCTGGGTGTTAAAAATGTGTATTAAAGTAGTATATTTGTGATTCTTCTGTTGTCTGACCACCGTAACAGAAGTGCTTTATGCGACTTACCACGGAGTCAAATCAACGTATGAGATGTCGTGGAAATTTATTATTTATTATCTTTATAATATCTCCGGAATTCACGAACCTTTTGTCTCGCTAATAAAGAAAGCTTGTTGAACCTATGGTGCTACTTTTACCAATAGACCAGAACGGGCACTCCACAGGCGCGAGGTGCGGCCGGTGAGGGCACGGAATGGGAACGATCCTTCCTTATTAGGGTTTGATTTGCCAATTGAATTGGACGCGCGGAACATTCAACAATAATAAAGTGGACTAGTAATATATAATTTCCCTACTCTTTCTCTAATGATATGTAACGTTTGATCTATGCATGTGTGTGTACATACACATATTTACAAACATATATATATATATATATATATATATGTTACCAACAGATACTTTAATTTTAATTGTAAAGATATAAAATAAAAAATATATATAATGGTAGATTGAGCTGCGCCGTTAGTTACCGGCAAAGTAGATGGCGGTATATCTATCCGACACAGTGTAGCTTAAATGCACAGGGTGGAGATAGGCAGAAGCATCCCAGTCGCGAAAGCTGCGCTCTGTAATTGCCAACACGCTTGCCCAGCGCGGCAATTATATGGGCGAAATTCCCTGTTTCTTAAGGAGGCCTATGTCTAGCAGTGGACTTCCAATGGCTGAGAAGAAGAATTGTAGACAGCTTAATATGAAAATAAAATACACAAAACTCTTACCTTAGTTAAAAAAAAGGCAAACTATCAAACCAACCAACTAAAAAACTACGTTAGTAATTGGGAAACGTATCTACTGCGATTTTATAAACTAGAAGACCGCGTAATAACAAGCTATTAACATTTCACAATAATTGGTTTAAATATAGCAAATAACAGGTTTTGCTATATAAATAACATTCCACACTGTACCGTTATGCATACCTATAGTGAACAAACAAACATACTATCAATATATACCGTTGACTGATCTAAAAATATTATAGTTACCAACAAGTCCTGTAGGAAAAAAGCTTATGAGGCAGACCTCATACAAAAGGTCGTCTGCATTGGTACCTCACTCTCACTTATTTCTACCGCCAAATAGCGGTATTCGCATTGCTGTGTTCCGGTTTGTAGGGGAAGAGAGGCAGTGAAATAACCGGGTAATGTGACATTGTATCTTCAAGTCACAAAGTTGGCACCGCGCTAGTGATAATTCTGATTTTACGAGCGTCTGCGGTGACGCTTACTATAACGTGGACTATATGCTAGTTTATCGACCTGGTCCAAGAAAAAGAGCATACGTCCAGCAAAAGATGTCCTACAGGTGATATGATATTGCTAGATGTATAAAGTACTTCCAAAATTAAATCTACATCGTAACTAATGTTATAAAGAGGGAAGACTTAATTGTGTGATGGACTGTCATCATGACCATTAGATGTAGGACTTACATAGTTGGACATAGTATTCTACCAAGTTATTTCCAATAAGAGCGGTTGTATGCAGCCTGTATCCTGCGTGATCCTGCGTCTTTAGCCAGACCTACGCAGTGCTTGATGGTGCACATTTTTTAATCCACTAATATAAGATTCCTTTAGCTGTCAGTTCTTCGTGTCATGGTCTTGCCCAGTGGCCATTTTCGCTTGGTAATCCCATACTGGAAAACGGTTATGGAAACCGTTTGCGGATCTCCTCAATCCTGATACAATCGCGTTAAGAGACTTCGAGCCTTGCCATATCTTTGAATAGAGATAAGCTTAATCAATTCTATCGAATTAATTTTAAAGTCTTACTCCTATAGAAAACTATATTAATGGTGAGTAACATAGACAATATATAATATTATATACCAGTAGCCCATATATGTATATACATAGACATATCAACACAGATATATAGACAAATCTACGCAGGGCCTATACTATAAGGTCTGAAAAGTACTTCATCAGTACTTCATAGCCTACTAATCGAGAAAGGTTATATAACAGCTATTTATGGCCAAGCGTGATTTTATAAATACATATGCTGTATAACATCACGCTTGGACTAATAACAGAGGAGCATAAATGATAGTATAAACGATAGGGCTTATAGCGGCCGGAGTAGAGGTACTTTTAATAAAAAATAGCAACAAAATTATTTTCGTCATCAGTGCACACAATATAAATTACTTACTAACATACTTGGCAACCATAAATCTCTCATAAGTCAATAAAAAGAGTAAGCTGTTTGTGTCCGGAGTTTTCTAAATTCGGATCTCCACAAAAAGGCCTAATTATTTTTTTGCACCAAAGAGCAGGTATATGTTTCATTTTTGCAAAGACAGATTGAAACAGTCAGCAGAAGGAAAATAGCCTATATAAGGCTTATTTGAATTATTAAATCGCTCTACGTGATAAGGTCTCCATTATATATACAGTTCTAACCTATTATGATCATTCCCGGATGATGGGCCCGGTGGCGCAGATGGTAGTGATCCTATCTTGTGCACCCAGGTCGTAAGTTCGATCCCCACCCAGAACAAATATTTGTATAATGAATATTTGTGTTTCTTACATATCTGAGTGTTATTAATATGTATCTAAGAATTATGCTTGTAATTCCTCTGATGTCTGATATCCGTAACACAAGTGCTTTAAGTTATTTAACATTTGAGTCGGGTCAACGCACGGAATGTCGTGTGAATTTATTTATTACGCTTATATTTTTAAATATTGTACATACAATAAAGTAAAGTCTGTAATACAAATGGGGCTTACTTCGGAGTCCGATCAATGTATGCGATGTTGTGTAAACATATGTGTTTTATGTGTTTTAAATAAGTGTTTTATAATTGATTGTTTGCTTGCTTGATCTGTGTACAATCATTTTCGTCATCAAATTACGTAGAGGTAGCAAGTCGACTGCTGTAGTATGCTTCCTCGATTTCTAACAGGCAATATACCGCCTGCATCCACTGTGGCCATGCAATTCTAGTAGAAAGATCCACTATGCGACCGTATGAGTATAAATCCTGCTACGCGCTTGCCATGGCGGGGTTTCCTTCTCAGATCCCCTATCCTTTCTCCTCTCTCTCCTTTCTTTCTCCCTTCCCAGGACTATCACACCAGCCGTTGGTACAATAAAACTACCTAATTCATTTATCATCATCATAGCAACCGTAAAGCGACTACTGCTAGACCTTAGATAGGCCTTTCCAAAAAAGAGGAATTTGCCCACATTTGCCACACTAGCAAACGGGGTGGCAATCGCGAGCTTGCAACGGGAATGCTGCTGCTCATTCTCGCTCTGTTCCTTTTAAGCTACACTACTTCGGATGAATGTACTACCATTTGTTGGTTCCGGTACCTCAGTCGCCTCTTAAGACATCTGATACAGGGATAGGTACTATTCTACTCTGCCGGTACCACACGGCCAATTACCAGATAACCACCTGGTGATTAGTTAATTTTACTATTACACAAATTAAATCAGTGACTCATTTATTGTCCATTGAAAGAAACAGTATACCGGGGTAGTGGCACGGGACGGTGACTGATCAACTGGCCGTGACCGCGGGGTCCGAGGTTCGATTCCCGCCATTGTCTGCGTTCCCCGTCATTGACCATTAGGGCTGGGTTTCCTTTTGCGCCCTACGAGACGTATTCGTAATTATTCTTTGACAATAATAGTAAACTTGGTGTTTATAATATGCATGACGGTTCCATATGACTATCTTCGAATTACCTTGATCGCCAAAGGTCGTTAGTTCGATCTCCACACAGTACAAACTACAAATTGCGGTGGGGAAGCTGCTCATCCCCGTCCTGTGCATTTAGGTTCTGGTATCTAAGTCGCCTCTTACGCCACCTGATACAAAAGGTACCTATTCTACTCTGTCGGTACCTCTCGTAAGTGAATTATTGTAATTCTTGTGAGAATAAATATTTTAAACTATGTAGAAGTAGCCTGAGTTACTCTCTATAACATTTGCTATCTGCCATTAAAATCCCGCTGCAGTGGGTCTAGCCGTTACAGAGATTAGCTCGAGCAAAAAGATAGACAAAAATTAAAAAAAAAGTTTTCTGTGCAATTGAGGGTAATTGTGTAAATTACCCTCTATACTTAAATATGCATTTAGCTTTAGAACAGCAATTTGGAATCTATATATATAAAGATGAATCCCTATTTCGCTTGGTCACGCCATCACGCGTGAACAGCTGGACCGAATTAACAATTTTTTTGTTGTTGTTTGTTACTGTGGTGTGTGTTGTTTGTATGATTTTTATGAAAGAAATAATTCATAAAATTGCGCAGATACCCGTACAATTTAAGAATACTTATTTAAGAATACTTAACGATTGTATAGTACCAGCTGACCCAACAGACTTTTTCTTAACGACGACCATTTAATTCGAATTGTTATAATTAAGATTAAATAATACACATCTTATTTAATAAAATTATGGTCATTATAAAAAGAAGAATTGTACTAATAATAAAAACTCTTTTATAATATTGTGATTACAGTGAATATTGTATAGGTATATATATATTTTTGGCCGTATATAAATAGTATTGGACAATATGAACTTTTTTGACAATTTGAAACATTTGACAGAATGCGTGCTCTAATATCATTAATAAGGATATAAAAAAGAGTAAATATCGTTTAAAACAAATGCTTCCATCGAAGTTATTTTGTTGGTAGAAAATACATTTTAAATTATTTATTTATTATTTCCCACAAAAAAGATGTAAGAAAACTGAACATCTTAATGTACGCGGTTAATTCAGAGCCATTACGCCTAACATTCAATTTATAATTGAGATTTGGTAACGTTGTTAAGAAAGGAAAACGACTATCGGTCAGCTAGTTATAAACAGATACTTAATACAAAACTACAAATACCGAAGAAAACACGTCTAGTTATCCTCAATTACACTAATTATTGTAAGGAACGTATGTTTTTACTCGTATCCCGAAATACCCAATACGGGTTCTCGGGACCAATTACCCAAAATTGGGTGTTATTAGGGTAAGTCGCTCTCGTAATCACCAACTTGCGGGATAGCGTGTTTCTAAGCTTTTATATGGCATGTTTCACCTACTTTTGTGTGTGATATCCCGCTAAAGTTACAACCTTGGCAGACATGACGAGGAACCCTAGTTTTCTTTTTGTACTGAGGAGTGTCTTCAATGTTGTTGAATTAAAGATGTCTACCGAGATCTTAGTAGTACAACGACGGTGCAGTCCCGCGGTATAAGAAAGATGCAGGTTCGAGTCCCGCCTGACATATAAAACAAGTTTTTTTTTAGTTAATATATATTAAGGCATAGCTATAATATCCATGCAACATCTCATACGTTGACCTGATTTTTTGGTCAGTCGTTAAAGCATATGTGTTACGGACATCAGACAACAGAGAAATTACAAATATACTTAAATACATACATCCAACACACAGACACAGGACAAACACAAATATCATCATATAAATATTTGTTCTGTATGAGGAAGGAAATGGAATCGTTGTAAGAGGCGACTAAGATACCAGAACCGACAGATGGCGGTATATCCATCCGGAAGTGTAACTCAAATGCACAGGACGGTGATAGGCAGCAGCATCCCCGTCGCGAAAGCTGCGAACTGCGATTGCCAACATGCTTACCCAGCGCGGCAATTATGGCCAATATTCCCCCTTTCTTGAGGAGGCCTATATCTAGCAGTGGACTTGGAACCCACGCCCCTGGTGCATTAGATAGGATTTCTACCATATACACCACCGGGCCCGTCGCAGCTGTATTTATAGATATTTGTATAGTATAATTGTAACTTCATCTGTTAAAATAGATAACCTATAGTACAGAAACAGGCCTGACAGTCCAAGTGCAACAGGATAGGGATGGGCAGCAGTATTGCCTCCGAGAACCTACAAAGGATTGACACCACATTCCTACCCGAAAGCATAACTTCTATGAAAGCCTAGATCGGTCGCTGTCTCACTGGCACTCCATAATTACAAACACTTCACTTTCATTTCGTAGAGCAAGAGAACTAGCTCGGCCGGGTTCACTCAGTCCTCTTTTACAAAAAACCAATAACACATAAGGAAGACCTCATACAAAAGGTTTTCTGCAAATCAGTGTTCGTATTTGTAATTTCTAAAAACATTTCACGATTTCAAGCGACCAAAGCCACGAGTGACGGCTCGTTAATTACAATTATTTAAATAAATATTCATAAAACGTTTGCTTATTAGATTATACTGGGAGACTAGTGTCGCTGAACATAAATCAATCAATCACACGCAAAAACTAACCACCTGGATAATTAAGTTGAGCAATTCGCTGCAACCACGCCCCCTGCCCGCTTAAGCGGTCTTAAAGGTCAAGAAATATCAGGTATTTTGCAAAATGCCTCTAGCTAATTATTAAACTTACACCGTCACTAGTAGATAACCTCAGAGATACAGGTGCTTTAGGGTTGTCACAAGAATCCCCAGCTCTTTCTTCCAGCGACTCCGGCAACGAGGATTTTACTTTCATCGTCATGCGAGCCATCAGAAGTCCAAGTGCTGGACATAGGCCTCCCTAAAAGAAGGAGAATTTTGCTTGTAATTGCCGCGCTGGGCAAGCGTATTGGCAATCGCAGAGCGCAGCTTTTGCGACGGGGATACTGCTGCCCATCCCCGCCCTATGCATTTATGCTGCACCGCTACAGATGGATACACCGCCATCTGTTGTTTCTGGTACCTTAGTCGCCTTTTACGACACCTGGCACTGGGGAGGTATTATTTTGCTCTGCCGGTACCTCACGGCTAACAGTTTTTACTTTACATCCCGAATATTACATTTTTTCCAGGGTCCCTTTTCTTGTGTTCTAGCTGAGACCAATAAATAGTTACCAATTCAAAAATATCTAAATCTACCCGAAACTCTGTCCACATGGACTTTCCTTTATACATCGTCCCGTGGGACATTTTCCAGGATCAAGAACATGAGATCCTTTTTCAAAGTTCTAGATCTATTGTAATGTGGACTTGCTACACTCAGCGTCACAAATATGACCCAAACAAACTTATAAGCAAACAGATAATAATAATGTTACCCCTTTATGAAATGGATATCTCAGATAAATATTTGTCTGTTTAACTTCAAATCGGCAGAAGGGAATTAGGCTGTTACAGTAACAGACGGATAGCCTTATTGTAGCCTCGGGACAGCACAGCTCAAATGTTAATGCGGGTGGGGACTACCATCATCCTTATCGCACAGCTACGCCCTATGATTGAGACAACACACAGGGTGGCAATTATGTGCAAAAAGTTTTATTTTTTGGAGAGGCCTATATTCAGCAGTGGACATCCTACCGCTGTAGAGCTGATGATGCTTGGATGCAAAGAAAACAGGTAATTCTTAGTCCTAGACTTTTTTACATCCATCATTTCAGCTTTAGAACGCTCACTGCTGGACATAGGTCTACCCAGGATTGGAAAAAAATTTTCTCATAATAGCTGCGTTGCGCAGACGTGATGGCATTCGTAGAACTTATCTTCGCAATGGAAAGGCTAGTTCTTTTTCATTTGGGCTATACTGACGGATAGCTATACCCTCAGCTGTCGTTTAATCGCCCGGTACCTATAAAAATCTTAAGGTTAGTCTTATTTAAAAATACTCGAATAATGGAAGTTATAATAGCACAATCTTAAGTTCCCGAAATCACGGCAGTACATAGAGGGAGCCAACATTTTACATTTACCAAGTGTCCGATTCACTTAAAAAACATAACAGACCTTTTCCTCACTAGAGGTAGACCTCTTACAAATGTCGTCTGCATTAGGACCTCATCATATCAGCTATTGGAAATAACATTTCCAAGAAAAAGAGATTTTTGCCCATTATTACCGCGCTGGGCAAGCGTATTAGTAATTGCAGAGCGTAGCTTTCCTGACAGGGATGCTGCCTATTCCCACTCTGTACATTTGAGCTACACTGTTTTGGGTGAGTATACCGCTATCTATCGGTTTTGGTACCTCAGTCGCCTCTTACAGCACCTGGTACAGGGAAGGTACTATTGTACTCTGTCGGTAGCCCACGGCTTATTGGTACCTCACTTCACCTATTTCTACCTAGTTGATGTGATGGATCTTTATTTCACAAGGTTGGCGACACGCTAATGTCACCTTTATGATGACATAAGCATCTAGTGGCTGCGGCAACCTTATCATTACACCGACCATAAGCTTGTTTACCGGCTTTATAACAAAAAAAAATTCCAGGTTTTACACAAAGAGATCAGGAACTCAAGAGAATACTGTGTGCTGCAGCGCGTGTTGGTTTATGTCACAGCATTTTTAAGAAATCGGTTATTCAGTGCCTTTAGAATACGCTTACGATTACAAACAACTAGAAATATTAACGTTAAAAACTGTCGAACAAGAAAAACTTTAAAGGAATCGTGAATCTAGACTTCCTTTCAGCACCACCATGTAGCCGGACTAAGGTATGCTAGGAAGAATGCAGTATGATCTATTGAGCAAAGCTTCGAGGCTGGATGAATGAAGAAGTAGTCTTTAGACCTCCAGATGGTGTCTCCAGAGTCTAAGAAGAAAGTAAGGAGAGCTTTTCCTTTCACTATTATCATTACCATAACAGCCGTAAAACATCCGCTATTGGCCTCCTCAAGGAAGGGGGAATTTTGCCATAATTGCAGTGCTGGGCAGGCGTGGTGTCAATCGCCAAACGTGATTTCGCTACGGGATGCACTAGTATTCAGCATGTGGGCCGCAGCGCCTTTCTGCACTGTTGCATTTAAGCTATGCTTTTCCGGGATATACCACCACGTGTCGTTTTTGGTATCACAGTCGCTTCTTACGACACCCAATACAAAGGGAGGTACTATTCTTCTCTGTCAGTTCTCCACGGTATTGATACCACTGCCCGTTATATACTGGTAAAATATATAAAAATTGTTCTTAAACCATATGTTCTATGAATAAGTTTGAAGTATTATGTAAGCTAAATAAGTATTAATAAATTCGGGTCGCATGTCTAGCATGCGACAATAGCAATCACAAATATTGTACATAACTACGCATTAAACACCCAGACACAACAAGTTACTGGGTAATTTTATTTAATTAAATTATCTAATTCTACTTAATAGGTAATTTTATCTAATTCTACTAGCCGTGAGGTGCCGGCAAAGTAGTATAGTAACTCCTGTAAAGTGTTGTAAGAGGCGACTAAGGTACGAGAACCGACAGATGGCGGTATATCCATCTGGAATAGTGTAGCTCAAACGCACAGATGGGCAGTAGCGTACCCGTCGTGACAGCTGCGCTCTGCGATTGCCTACAAGCTTGCCCAGCACAGCAATTAAGGGTAATTTTCCCCTTTCCTAGAGAAGCGTATTTCCAGCAGTGGACTTCCAATGGCTGTAACGATAATGATGATTTACCCGAAGTGATTTGAGTAAAACTTATATAATCAACGTAGCGTTATATGTAGAGTCAACTTATTCTTTAATTATAGATTAAAAAATTAATTGAAATCAAGTCATATAAATTACCTGACATACATCGGTCCGTTAAAACTGAGTTATGTTACAGAATTCCCAAACACGAACCTAACGGGAAAGGGACCCAGAATTGGCTTACCCAAGTATTTCGTTACATTAAAAATAAAAGCAAAGACATCATATTTAAATCCACAACCACGAAGCGAGCCCATTAAGCACGGCACCCGGCCCGTGTAATTATGTGCATCATTGGAGATAGCATTTCCACGCACCAATTTAGTGGCGATCTGGACGCGTTGCCCGAGGCTGGATCTCATGATTCATAAGTCATTACTTACAGGGCATTAGTGATCTTACCAGTAGCCCGGGTCGCGTCATCAATCACTTAGAGGGCCGGGGCACAGGGCCGCGCGGGGCAGTGGGGGGGGGGAGGGATGCGCTCGCGCATGGCAGCCCGCATGGACGGTATAAAGACGATTTGTCCTGACCATCATCGCGTGTTGCTTTAAGTGGGTTAGACAGTGATGCATTGAGTTTGACTAATATTGTACTGAGCCGTGAAGTACTGCCAGAGTGGAATAGTACCTCCCTCTGAACCAGGCATCGTATGCGGCGACTAAAGTACTAGAACCAACAGTTGGCGGTATATCATTCCGAGACAGTGTAGCTCAAATTCTCACAGGGTAGGGATGGGCAGCAGCATCCCCGTCGCGAAATCTGCGCTCTGCAATTGCCAACACGCTTGCACAAAGCGGCAATTATGGGCAAAAATCCCCCTTCCTTTGGAAGGCCTAAGTCCAGCTGTGGACTTTCAATGACTGTAATGATGATGATGTTAATACATAAGTATCTATAAATATCTATTTTTAAGCAAATTGCGTGAAAGAAGTGCATAAAATAATTTCTTCTATTCACTGTGTACTATAAAACATTAAATTGAATAAAATAACCATTAGACATATTTAAATAAAGGATATATTAATTGTCTACTGAATGTCAAGCGAATGATAAAAGAGTTATTATAACAAATAAATCTACTTATGCTGGATGTTCAACCACCGGTACCGGACGTACCACTAGTACTTATTGTTATATTAATTTATACATTTATTATAATTATACGGATTATCCTAATTACACAATTATGAATAAAACATACTTTAATTGTGAAACATTATTTACTTTATCCATACGAATATTATTAATGCGAACGTCTGTCTGATCCCCACAACGGACCCTAATGTAATTTGACATGTGGAGATTGAATTCTTTGAAAGAATGTAGGGTTCTTCGACCCGGAGCAGATCCCGTGACGTAATGCACGTGGAATTTCTCACACAAACTCGCGGGCGGAACACTAGTTTGACAGTCAGGAATTCAATTGGCGTAAGGGACAAAGGAATAAAATTTTTTGTATTTTTTTATTTCTGACTTTTGTTAATAGTTTCAAGTAACAGAGGATTCAATTTCATAAATATTTATTAAAAACAGCTTAAATATATTTAAAATTGGCGTTTCAAATCATAAGGTTGTAAAGAATTAATTGATTTTATTTTCTCTTTTGTTCTTCCTGTAAACCTGAACAATGTTACGACAAATGAATTTATGGCCGTCATATGATATAAATACCATACCCTCCATAAAAATGTTTTGAACACGAAAATCATGTGTCTGTTCATCAATTTTTTACACTTTAACATATTAACCGCTAAACTGAATTCGAAATTAGGCGGAAAAATTGAGCCTTTTGAGGTTATGTCTAAAGCCACTTTTAATTCCGGAGATGTTCCCGTTGGCTCGTAAGTCAGTTCATTATAACGCTGAATTATTTCAGGTATCGTTACAACGTTAGAAATAGAAACTGTTTTCATGCTCTTAAAAACATATTAACAGAAGGTACACTAAATATAGAACATAAATATATAAAAGTATCTATATTAATAATGCAAATGGGAAAGTGTGTGTGTGTCTGTTTGTTTGTCCGCCGATCACGACAAAATAAACAAACAAATCGTCGTGGTTTTTTAAGTGGAGATAGTTGAAGGAACGGAGACTAAAGTAGAAGATTTTTTATATCTTACTAAAATTTGTATTGAGCATTTCCCAATTTTCAAGGTAGAACGCGAAAAAAAATTGTTATGCAGACTATTTGGTACTAAAACTTTTTTAATCTGTCCTCAATAAAGAGGGCGTGATACTGACTTCGCTGTTTTCAAGGTAGACAGCTAAAAACCTCACACAAATTTTTTATTATCAACAAAAAATACCTGCCTAATTATTTATTTTTGGAGATCTTCCTCCAGCTCTAATAGGTGTTGGAGTTTTGTAAACAGTGTATTACCTCTAATTTAACGCGAGCGAAGGCACGAGCAAAGACTAGTATACGAGTAATATAAAAATTTTACAGAATATAAGTACAAGTTACCTCTTTGCTGTGTGCTATATATACAAAACTCTTTCACATTAATAAAATCAGATAATATAGGCAAATCATAATGAAAAACGAATTCATACATTTACTCGACTCGTAGCCCAAGTCGTCGTAACAGCAGACATAGAACAAACATAAATATGTATCTTATACATACATTTTCTGGGTGAGGATCGAACCTACGACCTTTGGCGCACAAGATGCTTACTCTCACCTACTTCTACCGCCAAAGTTGGGTAGCCAGAAGTGTTCGCATCGCTGTGTTCCGGTTTGAAGGATGAGAGAGGCAGTGAAATTACTGGGTAAACGTGACATTATATCTTCAGTTCACAGGGTTAACGACACACTACTGATGTACTTGTGATGACACGAGTGTCTATAGACTGCGGTCACGTTTGCCATCAAGCGGACCGTATGTTGACTTCATAATATAAATACGCCATCTGGTATCTCAAGACAAAACATGTATAAAAAAGCTAGATTAAAAGACCAATTAGTATAAAATGCAGACAACATTAACGCAACTACTAGTTGTATTACTCAAGGTAAGGTAACTTAATCGGAAAAAGATTCTCGTATCTCTAACAAGAAAACGAATACTTGGCCGAATAAAATTTCACCAAAAACGGTTAACCGACGTTTTGATCGCTATATTCATACTTCGCCACTTTGTAGGACATTGAAATATATCATTAATTTGACACTAATATCATTTTAACGAAAATATGTCGGACAGACTATCAAAATAGCTTTTTGGCCGAAGATTTTTGTCATATTTGTAGGTGAGGTTATTTGAAATAAATTTAATTTCAGTTAAATATTTTCTACCAAATCAAAAGTCAATAATAACAAAAAAATCGAGGTCAAATGATCTAATAAGCAAACGCACCAAGTAAGAAAGGAAAATATGTAAACTTTTCGAGCTAATTAAATTCGGCCAAAATCCACAACATCTCGATATTCAAACTCACCGCGCCATACACCTCACACAACCACAAAAACAAATAAACTCATCAAACGCATTCCTCCCGGCTATCAGGGAATCAAACCCTCTCAAAGCTTATTATGCCGAGTGAGCACGGATCTAAGACTCGATCACTAACGATCGATCGGAATCAATTAATTGCAACGAGATACCAGATGCTCGGTGGGGTGACGACAAGTCCTGATTTAGTGGGATTATTGCGGAATAAATACTGGTTATCTTGTCCTATTTGGTATCGGTATCGATTTCTGGTTTTAGACGTAATTTAATGTGAGACATGTTTCGTATGTTAATTAAGTGAGTTCATTATGCCAGCCTTTGGAAGTCTACTGCTGGATCTGGATAGGTCTCTTAAAGAAAGAAGTTTTCTTGTCCATAATTACCGCGCTGGGGAAGCGTGTTGGAAATCGCAGAGGCAGCTTTCGCGACGGAGATTCCGCTGCCCATCCTCGCCCTGTGCCTTTGAGCTGCACTGTTCCTGATGGATATACCGTCATCTGTCGGTTCTAGTTCCTTAGTCGCCTCTTAAGACACCTGGTGCAGTGAAAGGTACTATTATACTCTGCCGGTACCTCACGGCAATCATTCAAAGTGAGTTATTGATATGAAAATATTTATTAAATAGTTTTAGAAGTGGTTTATCTACCTGTAATATAAAAGTATTAAGCTGGAATTGAATTGCAGTATATTAGTTACAAAAACTCTTGAACTATTTTTACTGAGTTTGCAAAGTTGACTCGATACCGCGGGAACTTTTACGTGATCAAAAATAGCCATTAGCCTTTTCAAGACTTCAAGCTATCCATACGCTATATTTAATCAAATTCAATCACAGGTTAAACTGTGAACGATTAACAAACAAACAGTACATACAATATATACTTTATGATAATAAGAATAATTTGACGCTAAATAAATTATAACGCTCAATATGAGGGTTGCCATGAATAGAGTACCTTAATTATTATTATACAGACGACACTGATAACGCTACAGCATCAATAGGAGTCAACGTCACAACATATATTCTTAAATAATTATAATCTGTAATGGAAAAGCAAATACGCCGAATTAAACACAAATTAAATTAAAAAAAAAAATTTGAGAGTAGAAATTGCACATTTTTTAAATTCTGAAAACACCATCTTTGCCAATCCTAAAAACCTTCAAACAAAACATCGACCAAAAAGATAACCAAAAAGAGTAATTGGTAAAAATTGATTTATTATGCAGTGAGCGAATAAATGTTAGAAAATATAAAATACCCTACAGTCTAACTGTTAATTTACACGTTGTCTTCTAATATCAGTATGAACTTAGCGATCGGACGAAATACCAACAAACCGTAATAAATAACGAAAGCAAAAGCGTGAACGGCCTCAAAGGACTTGACAATTGTTTACCAGAGAGCGTCTCGATGTTTACCATTATTGTGTCCCAATAGACCGTGACGCGGGGTCACCGCCCGTACCTGCCACAAAGGAATCCGAAAAAACACAAAAAATCACCGATGGCCCACTAGTGGGTCCACCCACATGCCGCGCATTCTTCTCTTAGATGTAACAGGCCGGCTCTTTTACTTGTATTGTGTACATATATGGTTTTTTCGCAAACTCGGTACAAGTGGTTTCCCGTGTTTTCTCTCACCAAATTTGCTAAAATTCTTATTTAAGTAAAGATTTTGTGTGTTTTCAGAATTCCATTACTTAAAACCTGATTGTAGAACAATCTTGTTTTGCTAATATATATAGCCTGGTACATGAGGTACCGTCAGAGTAGAATAGTACCTCACACTTACCCAGCGCGGCAATTATGGTCAAAAAACCTCCTTTCTTGGAGAGGCCAATTTCCAGCAGTAGACTTTCAATGGCTCGTATGATGATGATGATGAATGTGAAAGTAAAATCTACAATATCACACTGTCTAGTGTGATATTGTAGATTTTAAATAAATAAATAACCAGCTTGGTATATTATAATATCATATTTAAAAGACTAGGTTTGTCCAGCGTCTTTGTTCGCGTGAAATATGTAAAGGTTTATTGCCACAAGACATTTACGATCCACTTCTAATGATATACAATAAAATATATATACACAAACATACACATAATAAAATAATAATATCTTGTTTTATTGATTTTCCCCGTTTGAATAAAATATTGTTCACAATTTAATGACTTTTAATTAAACTTCATTAACAATTAATTATTTGAATCTCTACTAATTTTAAAAATATTAAACTGCTTAAACCGATCCGATGAACCGATTTTGATGAAATTTGGCACAGACAATTTTTAGACCCTGAGAAAGGACATAGGCTATTTTTTAATTCGATGTAAGGGTTGTAAGGGGTCGAAAGGGGGGATAAAAATTTGTTTGGAAGTATCGTTATTTTTAGAGCTAGAAACTTGAAACTTATTTTTCAGGCCATTGATTCGATATAAATAATATGACATCCAAAGTTTATATAAGTTGTGGTAAAGAGGTATGGTACTCTAAAAGTCGCGGGCACAGCTGGTATATAATAAAACCCTACTTTACTCTTTATAGTATCAACTCTATCAAATTAGCCGTAAGGCGTCCAAAGCTAGATACTAGCCTAAGGGATTTGTTAATTTTTGCGTATAATTACCACGCAATCTATCAAATTCCAGTACCTCATCGCCTTTTACTACAACCGATACAAAGAGAGGTTCCATTCTCCAGTGGTGGTCTACAACAGCTTAGTTTCAGAGTTAATAACTTTTAATAATAATAATTCAGACGACATCTTACACGATGACCTGACTCTGAGAAAAGTAACTAAAGTACTTGTGTTACGGATATCAGAAAACAGAGGTGTTACCTAATATTATGCTTATATAACGCCCAGACACAGAACGGGGAGCAGTCCTGGTGGGGATTGAACCCACTATATTAAACAACTACCATATGCGTCATCGGGCCCGTTAAAGATTATTAAATCATTGACAGAGAAGATACTATATATTTAGAAATGTAAATAAGGGACCTTTCTTTACATATTAGCTCTTCCAGGCGTTTTCATGGGGTCAAGATATAAAACCTACTTTAATACGTCTCAAGTGAATTGAGAATGAGCAATAATATAAACCGTGAGGTACCTGCAGAGTAGAATAGCATCCCCCCCTGTACCAAGTGTCGCAAGAGGCGTCTAAGTTACCAAAGCCGATAGATGGCAGTATATCAAAAATTCCCGTTGCGAAGCCCTATGTCCAGCAGTGGACTTCCAATGGCTGATGTGATGATGATGACGAAGTGAAATAAATTAACCTATTTGGTATTGGTACACGGATAGACAGTATGGTTTTCTTTTATATCAAAACATCCGCTGTACAACACTGCTGGAGTTTTTACAATTGGATTAGTCATTCGATTAATTCACTTATAATAAATAAATGAATAAGAGGTTTTTCCAATAACCCTCGCGCTGAGCAGGCTTGGTGGCAGTCACAAAACACGTCTTCGCGACGAAGCTGCTGCTGCCCATCCCCGCTTTAGTATTTGAGTTCTTCTTCATAGAGCGTTTTCTGCACGATATAAGTTGCAAGAAAGGTAAAATTTAGTATTGGGCAGGCATGGTGGCAATCAGCCTAACTTCACAACGGAAATGCTGCCAATCCCCAAAACCCCGTAATACAGATAGTACCTAAATTGTAGCTGTTTGAGTGGCACCGGGAAGTAGAATAGATATAGTACCTTCCCTGTGTCTTCACAGCAGTGGACTTTTTACGGCTGCTATCATTAATATGATCATATTGGGTGGATATACCGCCATCGGTTCAGGCGTATTTACGACACCTGGTACGGATTTAAAGTTATAAATAGAGATAATATACTAGTAAAATTATAAGGGTCAAGAAGCCTAGAGTTTAAGTGTAAGCCAAGCTCTTCCTTATGTGAATATATTGGATCATAAAAATACTGTGTAAGTGAACAGCGATAGTTGGAATTATAATCGATCATAATAGCTCCAGCGAGCACGTTGCATGTTACGATACATTCACTGCATAATTTTACGAGCGCGACAATTACATGCACTCATTTTGAGAACGCTGCCCGAGCGCGGGCATATCTCGGGCCGGCCATCTTTGGTGACATTTTAATTTCTGCATTTCAAAACTGACATTTGTGAATCGGTTACAGGAATTTAAATTGTTATTATCTTGTCGTGAATTTTTAAAGCTTCGTGTGGATTGAATATAGGTATGACAGAGACGCGCAGTTTCACTCGTGTCGTTCTTCGTTCTATATCTGTCTACATATAAAAAAAAGAAGTTGACTGACTGACATATTAACGCAGAGTCTGAACAATAAGGGTTTAGAACTTGAAATTGTGCACAGGGGTTGCTTTTATAACGTCTAGGAGTGAAAGAAAGGATTTTTTTAAATTCACTTCCTAAAAGTGGTAAAATGGGGGTGCAAAGTTAGTATGAAAGTTCCACAACTTAATGCAGGTGAAATTATATTTCAATAGCCTAAGCTACTCCTAACGACTTGACGGTCAAACACAACTGGACGTATCATTCTCCTCCTATGAACATGTAAGTTGACCAATTCGCCTATTTTCCATGTTAATGGGATAGACAAACAACATTATGAAAATGATAATTGTAATGTGTTCTGGTTTAATATCACTAAAGGTTTTATTACAGTGTGTTAATCTATAAGCTATTATATATTTAATTTACAACATTTAACAATGTTCGTCGTAACTTAATTTTATGAGCAAATTCATGAATTTAATTTAGAAACTATGTTGTCTGGTAGGCACAGAAATATTTTATTCAGGCATTGGCAGTTGGTACCAATTCTGATATGATTTGCAGAAATGGTTTCTAAATAAGGAAATATTAACATCAGCTATTAAACTCCGTTCATTCACTCATAATCATCATTATAGCCATTGGGAGGCCACTGCTGGACATAGGCCTCCCAAGAAAGGTGGAATTTTGCCCATAATTGCCGCGCTGGATAAGCGTATTGGCAATCGCAGAGCACTGTCTTGGACAGATATACCGCCATCTGTCGGTTCCGGTATCTTAGTCGCCTCTTACGACACCTGGTACGGAGAGGTCAATTCTACTTTGCTAGTAATAATGCCGGCAACTCAGTCATAATCTTTCAAGACTTTTCTACACTGTATTGTATATATGTAGTATATAACGATTAAAAGAAAAATTATGGAAGCGATTTCAAAACTTCTTTCACCATTAAAAATATGTAGATTTCTTTACATTTAAAATTTACCTTACACCCCTGGCGTATGTCTGCCGTGAACGAACTGGCCAAACTTGTTTCTCTAGGATTCAGTTACTAGCCGTTTTGTCATCATCATATCTACCATAGGCGTCCACTGTTGGACATAGGCCTCAAGAAAGGGGGAATATATCCACAGCGTAGCTTCGCGACGGGGATGCTGTTGCGTATTCCAGACCCGCATTTGAGCTATACTGTTTCAGATGGATATACCGCCTTCTGTCGTTTCTAGTACCTTGGTCAACTATTACACTTGATACAAAGGAGGATATTATTCTGCTCTAAGAGTATCACACGGCATGATCAGTCAATTGATCCCAGAAGGACACTCGCGTTTGAAAATGAGGTTCACGCGGTAACTTGACATTTCTAAAGTAAAAACTATACATTTAATGTTTTATCATATACAACGTTTTCCGTATAAACCGCTAATAGTAAATATAAAAAAAATACATTTATAATAAATAAATTTACAGGACATGTATGAGACATTGCCCAAAGTCCGAGATAAGTAGCTTAAAGCACTTGTGTTATAGATATTTTTAGTCATTACAACAGAGGTATTTTAAAATATAATACTTAGATACATTGAAGTGAGCAAATATTCATATTTGTTCTGGGTGGGAATCGAACCCACGACCTTTAGCGCATAAGATAGGATCTCTACCACCTGCGCCATCGCGGCCATCATTTAACAAGTACTGGCGAACGGCCCTGGCTTCGCACGGGTGGAAAATTGTTTTAAACATTGGGTGAAACATATATACATTGGTTAAAACTGATTATAGTCTTGAAAATCTTGTACCCTCGATCCAATCCACCCGCATCGCGTGCGATTAAAACATTGCATGTAAATTTTTTCATAGCTTGGTTGAAATTTTAGTAGGGTTCCCTAATTTTGCCTAGT
This sequence comes from Heortia vitessoides, assembly GCA_020976665.1. Taxonomy (NCBI): domain Eukaryota; kingdom Metazoa; phylum Arthropoda; class Insecta; order Lepidoptera; family Crambidae; genus Heortia; species Heortia vitessoides. The sequence goes on along the minus strand of JACJUM010003237.1, from coordinate 19,779,419 downwards.
AAAAATTTTATCCTATGTATCCTAGGAATAGTATAAAATTCTGAACATAAAATAATTATCGACCTACATTTTTTTTATTAGACCAAGTCGACAAACAAGCATATGTACAGTCCGCTTGATAGTAAGCGTCACTACAGCCTATAGGCGCTCGTAACATCACAAGGATATCACTAACGCGATACCAACCTTGCGGCTTGATGCTATTATGCCACATTACCTAGTAATTTCACTTCTTCTCCCACCCTTCAGACCGGAACACAGCAATGCTTACACTGCTATTTAACGGTAGAAATAGGTGAGAGTGAGGTACCAATGCAGACGGCCTTTTGTATGATAATCATACAAAAATAAAAATAATATAAACACAAAATTATGTTTTTTCTTTATAAAGTTATTGTAGATTTAGATTTACTTTAGTGCCTACTTTAAGATTAGGCCACAACGAAGTGTCCGACTAGAGCAGCGGTTTCAGACCAGGAATGTCTGCGCCTACGCAACTTGATTTACGAGCTATACAAAATTATCTAGGTACGTACCTGGGCTCTGATCAATTACGATCTATTGATGAAAATTATGCACATAAAATGTAACTATAATTTTCATATAGTTACCATAGATCTTAAACTATTCTTGTAATAATAATAAATTCGTTTTAAAGATGTCCCAAAGAAAAGTTTTCGGAGATAAAAAGATTTTATGCTTCCCTGGGTTCCAAGCTATCTACATGCCATTTTTTGTAATTTCTTAATCTAACAGACTTTGTTTGGCATTTATAATGTAATTAATATATACTTGGTTAATTCTTTAATAATTCAAATTTTAAAGTTTATCTCAAATAAAGTCCTTTGATGTATATCAAAGTTGAAGAATTCACAATATTGTTAAATCTTAAAAAATTCAAAGTAAAGGAAATATTATCAACACCAGGATCTTTTTTGCAGTTGTAACTAACTTTGTTCTAAAAGATCACAAAATGTCTACTGCTGAAGATATGCCTCCCCAAGAAAGAGGGGATGCCCATAATTGCCTCGCTGGGCAAGCGTGGTGGTAATCGCAGAGCGTAGCTACGCGACGGGAGTACTGTTGCCCATCCATGCCCTGTTGCATTTGAGCTACAATGCTTCGGGTGGATATACCGCTGGTTAGGGTGGATATACGATGATAAGCGTCACCATTAGATAACACTAGCATTGCCAAATTTATAATATTATATTACAATAACCAGAAACTTCACTGCCTCAGAACACAATGCCAGCAGTGCTGATGCGCGGTAGAAATAGCTGAGAATGATGTACCAACGCAGACGCCAATCTGTATGAGCTCTATCTCTAGTACCACCACTTCTATGCCATCTGTCGGAGACGGCGTTTGCAACAGGCCGGACAGACTGAGAATAACATCTCACCATCTCTTGGGTACGCATTCCTCTTAAACAACCATCGAGTCCACGTGAGATTAAGCGTTACTTCAGAAGTTAGAACTTAATATCACAAGGACATCCTAACTCGTTGCCAAACTTAATAGTTATTATGCCATTAATAGGTATTACCCAGTAAATTCACTGCCTCTCTCAACCTTCTGACCGGAACACAGCAATGCGAACACTATTTGGCGGTAGAAATAGGTCTAACCTATTTCTACCGCCAAATAGTGTGAATAGAATAGAAATAGGTGAGAGTCAGGTACCAATGCAGACGACCTGTTGTATGAGATCTACCTCATGTAATATAACAATAATGTACCATAACAATAAGGCTATAGCAGACATTCGTCGTTTTCAAAAATAGCACATCTAGCTATTTCAAATCTAACTAACTCAGTAATCTATCTCAAAGGAACTAATTCTAAGCCTACATGTCACCGCCCAAACCTCTGGGTCTAGACAATAATTTTACCTCACCTCGACCATAAAAACTAGGCAATTACGATACGAATAGAGTTCTTAAGAGGTCGATAAAATTGAAAATTTCTCACTCCGTAGTCGAGCTGGTAATCAGGCTCGGAGGAGATTAATCTTTGAAAGGAAATCCTGCGACATTTAATGAGATCCATGTAAGCTTTTTATTTTTTTGGTAAAGGTATGTAAAGTAATGCAAATTCGCATATCTCATACATTGATTTGACTCTGTGGTAAGTCGCACAAAGCACTTTTGTAACGGACATCAGACAATAAAAGAATTACAAATATACTACTTGAATAAATATTTTTAACACACAGACATATGACAAACAAAAATCATCGTACAAATATTTGTCCTGGGTTGGGATCAAACCTACGACCCTTGACATATGAGATAGAATCACTGCCATCAGCGCCATTGGGCCCGTCACTTGATTCCTCAATATAATTAATCCTATTACGTATTACGTCCACAGAAATATGCGTTTCAGTATATCGGTCCTTAGAATACCGCCTGATGGAACTCAGTTTACTGTTAGTCGCCTTGAGATACTGAATAGCGAATCATAAATGTTTTACTGCGTATTTCTTTTAATAACTCAAAGTTTTTGTTGAGCCTTGCACAAGTATTTAAATAGGATAACTTCAATAGTGTTAAGTAACGAGCGATAAAATATTTAACGATTATTAGGAAGCTGGTTTGTTCCTGCTCTCGGATTTAATAGAACAAATATTCTGATGATGTCAGTGGCATTATGTACCAATAAATGGGTAATTCTCATTTTCTAAAAAACAATGTTCACTGCCATGGAGGGCAACAACTTTTTTTTAATCCTTATAATTACGAATTTAAAATATTGCGAGCTCGGCGAATACTTTTCCCATGACCACTGACCAATATTTTAAATTCGTAATTATAAGGATTGAAAAAATGTTGCCCTCCATGGCAGTGAACATTGTTTTTTAGAAAATGAGAATTACCCAAATACATTATTTTAATTTAAATTAAAAGCACTTTTAATATTCAGTGCGTTCGGTGAAATAATATAAAAAAAATACATAATATAAAAATATACATACATTTAATTTGATTTTTATAACACGATGCGTTTGAGTGCTTAATTAATCAATATAAAAAACTTGTTTGTCCGTGTGTCGAGTCATAACAGAATAATGCCGAGATAAGTATCAGCGAGTGTCACGGCCTTACGTTGGCATTCCACCCGCTGGAACATCATTACCGTCATTTACTCCAACTTAGCACTTGATAACTATACTTAAGTATTCACTTAACCGACTTTATCTTGTACCAAATTATATTCTTATCTTTTAAACAGCTTAAGAGTTGGATGCGACCAAGCTTACGCTCGAAATATGTTCTTATTAGATTAAATAGGCATTTCTACATTGAAGAATAGAACATTCAATGTGCTATGGAATACAGCTGGGGCATTCAGTTAGGAATATCCAACTCTCAAAAGCCACAAGGCCTCGCAGGCTCCGTCGAAGCCGGAGCCGAATCCAACGAAGCCGCGGCATGCACACAAACAATTAAATGAAAAGCTGGCGTTATAAAAACGTCAACTTTCGCTAATGAGCATTTCCCACGGCTAACCAACCTCGCCATCCATCCCACAGTAGTTCCACTATCACTGCACTTCACTGCACCGCGGTTGCGCGTGCGCCTGCGCCTGTACTCTTACTTTCGCGTCGTACGCGCAGTGGCGCGGTCGTAGCGCGCGCGACACTGCCGCCGCCCGCGCGCGTCCCTCCTATAAATTCTTTACAAGACTCGTGCCCGGCCCGGCCCTGTACTGTCGAGTGCAACTTGCGAAGCCCTTCACAGCTTTAAGCTTCGATGGTTTATTTTTGTTCGACTGTTTTAGTTCATTGCAAATGAATCGATGAGTAAATTACATATTGCATCCATTGGAATTGTTATGCCAGTAAATTTATTAACGAATATGCAGTCTATCATATCTAAATTGTTTGTTTTTTTAACTGAATCAAACAGGACATGAAGCATTAGTAATATACACAGAAAAATTATTACAACTTAAAATATAGCATAATTATTTTGAACTTTAAGTGATTATTCACATGAGTAAATTGGTCGCTTCAATAGATTTGATATTTTTGTATCATTAGCAGTGACAACATTTCTTTTAATTTAACAATAGCGGCATTAATAAAATTGTAACAATATTAGAACGAAAGTAATTTCTTAAATAACCACGTGGTTTTTAATTAAAAAATTAAGCGTAAGAGTGTACTCGGCCCGTGCGCAGCCTCCGGTCGTCGCTCGAGCAACCAGTTCAACCGCCCGACCCCGCGCGCCCGCACTCTTGTCCCAAACTGCTCCCACCACAATCGAAAAGCATCTTTCGTCCTGCGCCACAAAAGCGAACTTAGCATGCAGCCGTCTCGCAGTTACCACCTATCTGTCCTCCACACGCGTACGTTGCTATTTCGTATAAGATATGCCATGCAGGGCTCTCTGGATATTTGTCCAAACTTAAGGTACTGTGGACCATAATGAAACCATGTAAAGTTGTTTGTCCGAAGGCTGGAATGCACCCACCTGCGCTACCGGTCGTAGTCGCAACTGCACAATAATATTTACCGAGTTCACTTAACTGCAAGTTGGTGGAACACGTGGTGCGGCGAGCTGGTGTGAAAACAACCTTAATTACTCTGGTATTTGCTGATTTGTTGGGCTCCGTTAGAGCTATCTGTTTTTCATCGTCTCTACAATTGACTACTTAATATGGACTTGCGACTGCAGTGTGAAATTGCAGCAATAAACTGTAATATTACAGTATATTGAACCAGTTTGCACATCTTGCTTATAAATACGATAAAATCTAACTAATAATTATTAAGAATATATTATCAATGCATTATAGAAATGTAAAGTGACGTGAGGTAAAGGCAGAGTAGAATAGTACCTCCCTCTATAACAGGTGTCGTAAGAGGCGACTAAGGTACCAGAACCGGCAGATGGCGGTATATCCATCCAAGACAGTGTAGCTTAAATGCATAGGGTTGGGATGGGCAGCAGCGCTGCGCTCTGCGATTACTAACACGCTTGCCCAGCACAGCAATTAAGGGTAAAATTCCGCCTTTCTTGGCCTATATCAAGCAAAGGACATAGGCCTCCCAAGACGACTAGGTTCGTCGCTGTACACACGCGATCTTCACTTTGAAAAACATCCAGTAGAAACTTTCTTAGCATGAAAAGCTAGCTAAGACAAACAGACACACTTTTTTATTATTAGGTATATTAGTATGGCTTACATTTGAGACTTCAGTGTACTAAAATTATTTTTTAAGATGAAGGTTCCAGTGTCTAGAGATATTCAGATTCCCCGCGAATTTTTATATATCTCATAGGAATTCTAATTTTGTCCTTCGCTGAGAGATAGAAAAGCTCTACAATACTCTTCTCATTTCAGTAATAGAGAGTACTGCAGTTAAGAAAACCAACTTTTTACCCAGTCTTTCGAGTAGCAAGAAAATAGAAGATTAATTTTCTTCAGAAATACTATTTAAAGAAAAATGTTTTAAGAGATCGATTTACATAGTATAAAAGATGATGTTGTGACAAAAATAGAGAAAAGAATGTTGTGATGGTTTGGAGATATACAGAGTTGAAGTGAATGGAAAAGTTGATATAGGACAACCTAGGCGCACATAACTTAACGTATTAAAGAAACGCCCAGAAATATTAAAACTAAACGAGCGAGTATGAAAGGATATCCATAGTCTGTGCCTACGCAGACTGCGGATGGGACGATGTACGTTAATCTCAATGTATACCTGGAATATTTGTTTCATGATAATCATATATAGTTAAGACAGCACTTGACGGGTGAGCTAGTATAATTTTATTACAAGTAATAAAATTAAAGTCATACGCTTTTTAACGACTTTAGAATGCGGTTTATTTAGGTAACACTTCTGAAATCGGTACCGCAATGGAGCTGAAGCGTTGAATTTGATGGAGTTCGATGGCACAGATGGTTGTGGGTTCGATCCACCCCCAAACAAATTTTATATAATGAATATTCGTATTAGTTGTGTGTCTAGATGTTGTATTTCATTGGAAGTCCACTGTTTGACTCGGGCCTTCCCAAGAATAGGGAATTTTGTTTAAAATTGTCGCGCTAAGCAAGCGTGTTGGCAATCGCAGAGCGCAGCTTTCGCTACTTCGCGGATGTTGCCCACCGTCTCCTCCCTGTGCCGCAATTTTTCGAATAGATATACCGCCATCTGTCGGTACACCTGGTGCAGTAGGAGGTACTATTCGGTACTCAGCGGATACCCTACGGCTAAGTTGGTAGTATCCCCGCTTGATAAATTTGTTACACGATGACAAAGTTCACTATTTCTGCAAAAACATATTTTATTTGGTTAAAAAAAACTACTTTTAAACGGCTCGAAGATTATTTAGGATTATTTAGGATTGAAATTGTTGTTCAAAGTTTCTTAAGCTATTTTATTATAAGTGTAAACGAGTAATTCATCATACCAGCAATTGAAAGTCCACTGCTGGACATAGGCCTCCCCAAGAAAAGGGAAATGTAGCCCATAATTGCCACGCTGGGCAACCGTGTTGCCAATCGCAGAGCGCAGCTTTCGCGACCGGGATGGTGCTGGCCATCCCCAGGTTTTGGATAAATATACCGCCATCTGTGGGTTCTGATACCTTAGTCACTATTACGACACCTGGTACAGGGGAAGGTATGATTCTACTCTGCCAGTACCTCACGTTTAATTGATAGAAAATGGCACGAGTAATTGATAGAAAATATTATAGAATTAGCTAATCAAGTATATATTTTTTTCTGACACATAATGTATCACTCACACAGAAAACATTACCGCCTCCAACCATGTACAACTCCGTCAAATATCTCGCCCGCTGTTTATGCAACAGTCGTCACATCGAACGATAATTTAGGAGTCAAACTATCTCCATATCTGTCCAGTCATTAGTAGCAACAAAGCCGTCGTTTTCGGACAGGACCATTAAAGCGGTAGGCCACCAAAACAGCATTAAACAGGTGGCAAGTATGGAAGCTTGCTGCCTCCTGTAACAGAGCTAGTGTTGACATAAAGAAGCCTCTTTGGGGTTCCGTGTATCGGCAGGACAAACCCGTATGTGAACCTAATAAGTATAGCTATCTATTAAGAAATATATCGAGCAGAACCCTTGCAACGGCGAGACGAAATGCACTTGCCCCGTTCGAGGGGGGAGTGGCCATTCATTATGCATGCAGTAATTATTGCCAAGGCTAAATTTGTGATGGCGTCTACTAATATTAGATTTTAACAAGAAATATTTATTATTTCAATTCTGGGCGCGACTTTGCCCTCGTTTAAGGAATTTTAAATGTTATCTTTAGACGTAAATACAAAGGAAATAAGATTATTACTGTATACAGTCAATAAATATACGAGAATATCATTTATGTCCACAAAAATTTAAGCTTGCAGTGCCTATTGCCAGGCTCCAAAAAATATGTAATTCCTGCAAGGACAATAGTGTAAAATTGTATAAGAAAATTCTAATTAGAGTTACAAATAAGCCTATAAATAAATTTAAGAATTGCGTGAAAAATAAAGTTTTTGGTAAGGCTTATTGCTGCTTGAAAGATTATATTAATATTGAAGGTGCTTGGGATTGAATCAAATTACTCTAACGTCTACTATTAGGACAACAGTGTGTTAGCGCCGACGCCGGAATGGGTTCCAATAATACATACTACGATTAGCTGTTATTGGAACCCATATCACCAACAGTTTCTCTTGCAGGTTCTTTTCTGGTGGCTCGCGATAAACCTGCTGTAACTTAGTTCTAAAACCCCTTTAGTGCCGGTAGACTAATATTAAAGTAGAATAATGTTTAAATGTCTCTTAAACACCAGAAGGTTTTCAGGGTCATTTATTTGTTTGTTGTTTTGACTATCTGAAAGATGATTGAGGAAGCCTACTTAAATAAAAACATATTTGACTTTGACTGTGCGTTTCTTGAGAGTTAACACAAAAATTGGAAGATTAAATTTTTATAAGTGTTTACGTCCTAGTTAATAGTCTTCGAAAAGAAAACGGGCACCGGATTTTGGACATCGATGCAAAAAAACATAATGACTTTTTTTCTGACTTAATACTGAGACATCAACTCCATCCGTACGGAGGGATGGGCAAGGCGATTGCTCCCGCGTGTCCCGGTAAGTTTCGCGCGAACGGAGCGGACTAACAGCTATCACTTAAGGACGCCTTTGAGGCGCAACCACAACGCGAAAGCTGCGCTATGCCATTGCCAATACGCTTGGTCACCGCGGCATTTATGGGAAAAATTCCTACTTTCTTAGAAAAGCCTATGTCTAATAGTGGACTTCGAATAGCTGGCATCATGAGGATAAACAAATTCACACAACATCTCATAAGTCGACCTGAATTCGAGATAAGTAGACTAAAGCACGCACTATTCATTGCTCAAACGCAAACTGCAAACGAAGAGCGTAGCTTCGCGACCGGGATGATGCAGTCCTTCCCCGCCCTATTGGATTTGAGCTACTTTATTTAGGCTAGATATACCGCCACTTCAGTCGCCTCTTACGATACATGGGGAGGTACTATTCAACTCTGCTGGTACTATACGGCAAAGTATTTATTTATTATTTAGGTATGATGAAGATGACGATGAATTGTAAATTTAAATGCAATATGTTTTCGGGTAAAAGTTATTATAGTAAATGAATATATGAAATATTATTTATGTTGGTTCTTAAAACTAGTTATTGTCCAATTTATCTTAAACATCTAAACAATTTGCACAAATCTTTATCAGGTATGTTATCATTTCACGCACATCATGATTTTTTTTTAAATATTCCAAGGTTTAAAAACTCAGGTTGTATAGAATCCCTACTACCACCACCAGATTTCCTGCAAGTTATTTTATAGCATGTTTCATACCTGCTTTGAACGAGATCTTAAGAATCGTGATAGCAGTAAAATTATTATTATATTGCTTGGACAATTTATTTTAAATATTATTTTATCACGCTGTAAGCAAAAGGACCGGAGCATCGGCGCATATTTGTTCGTCAAGGAACACGAGTGAAACCGCAATACACAGTTATATTTGCCTTCCAATTTATATAGAAATGAACGAACGTAATTTGCCCAGCGAAACATGATACGAATGCTTTACAATCTATAAATGTCTGAAGTGTTTTCGACAGAAGACATTAAACAGTTCTTGGAGCTTATTTAAATTTCTAAATTCTTGCTTTAGCTATTAACAGCATAGTTTAGCGAAATATTTCTAGTCCAGGCCCCCAAATGACTGAACGCGTCGCCTCACACCGGTAGAGCCGTTAAGAACCATGTAGATAGGTTTACTGAGAATTGTGATAATATTTGAAAACACATTGTAGAGACGAAAATTTAGACGAAACACTCAAAATAGAAAAACAAACTTAATGGAAAAGACTCATTAACGAAAAGCGAAATTTATATTCTTAATTCCTACCGCTGATTAACGGTTTGGTATTCTGTAGAGATAGTAGAAATAATGCTCACGGCATTACCATCTGCATACCGCTGGCTTACCACGGGGTATCGGCAGAGTAGAGAAGTACCTCCATTACCCTTGTGTTGTAAGAGGCGATTTAGGAACCATGAAAGGCGGTTTATCAACCCATAACAGCGTATTTCAAATGCAACAAGGCGACAAAGGGCAGCACTTTTGTATACTACCTCTGTGATAACGACCACAACCGCTTGCGGCAATTATGGACAAAGTTTCTGGACATCCTATGCTCATGATGATGATGATGATAACAAATAAATAAATTGCTACAACATCTCATACATTGACCTGACTCTGTGGTAAGTCGCTTAAAGCACTTGTGTTGCGGACGCCAGACAACAAAAGAATCACAAGTATACTACTTAAAAACATATATTTAACACCCAGACATAGAACAAACACAAATATCCTCGTATAAATATTTGCTCTAAGTGGGAATCGAACCCACGACCCCTGGCGCACAAGATAGGATCACTCCCATGTGCGTCATCGGGCCCGTCAAATATTTACGTTACGCCCGTCAAATTTAATAATGCATAGGTTAAAATAGTTACGAAAATATAAATCAAAGTTTATTGAGAGGCTCAACTTTCTTACAATTCGTGTGAAACCTTGATGGATCGCAGTGGTCAATGATTAGAGTCGTCGCCCTTGTAGTAAGGTGAGGGCCTGTCGCGGCTCGAGCAAGGCCACGTCTTTTTGTTGGACCGTTTAGCGAAAAACATCTTGTAAACCAGCGCCAGCAAGCCTGCTCCCACCACCACTCCTCCTGGACACAAACAGTTGGAGTTCACACATACACGTACGCGATCACATACACTAATCAGGTATATGCAAAAATTTACTCTCAATATTACTAATTAAGTTCAAAATCATCTATACTAATATTATAACGCTAAAGAGATTTTTGTTTGTTTGCACGCGCTAATTTCAGGAATCGCTAGTCCGATCTGAAAATAAAATTTCAGTGTTAGATATTCCATTTAATGAAAAAAGCTGTTAAACCCACTTTTCCACACGGATGAAGTCGCGGGCACTAGTTTGAGAATAATTGGAAATCTTATATATATTTATTTATATTTAGAAACATGTGTCTGTATTTGAAACCCTGTTGCAATCTCTTAATAAACGTTATGGCGGTTTCTCCATTATTTTATTAACCTGTTGTATTCCTCTGAAATAAACAGACGGGTAGTCAATAATGGATTCGTAAGGTTCTGGAATGGAGACCACGTACCAGCAAGCTCAGCGTAGGGCGTCCACCCGCCAGATGGACAGACGATCTGACTAAAACCGCGCGCAGGATTGCGCTGGACACATACCACATACAACCGATCATATTGGAGATTACTTGGGGAGGCCTGTGTCCAGCGGTGGACGTGTTATGGCTGATATGATGATGACAATGATGAATCTATAATTTATTATACAGATGATGACTACATAGAACAAAGTCACAAATAATATTCTTACAATCTTGGGAACTTTGCGGTAACTACAGCGTCGTACAGAATATGTAATAAGTAATTACTTTTGAGGTTTTATGCATTGAAAAATTCTAAATCTTCAATCAAAGATAATATTTGACGGGCCCGATAGCGCGGACGGTAGTGATCCTATCTTATGCGCCAGGGGTCGTGAGTTCAATCCCCGCCCAGGACAAATATTTATATGATGATATTTGTGTTTTTTCTGTGTCTGGGTATAAAAAATATGTATTTAAGAATTATATTTGTGATTCCTCAATTTTTATGTCTATAACACCAGTGCGATGGGATGAGATGAGTAAATATTTATATACTTGAAAAAAAACTTGTCATGGACTTTAGGCAGGATAGTGAATTATAATAATATGAAATACTGACTGAAGTCTTAAACAATATTTTCTAGTAAACATTATCTTTCTGTGAAAAGTAGTGTTTTAATTTTTTTTTATGAAGTCAGCAAACAAGTATACGGTCCACTTGATGGTAGACAGGACCGCAGCCTATAGACGCTCGTGTCATCTCAAAGATATGACTAGTGTGTCGCCAACCTTGTGAACCGAAAATACTGTCATATTTACTCCGTAATCTCACTGACTCTATCACCGTTCAAACCGGAACACACCAATATGAATACTGCTGTTTGGCGGCAGAAATAGGTGAGAGTGGGGTACGAATACAGACGAACTTTGTAAACCTTCTATCATATGTAAATAAAGTAATCGAACATGTGAGGCAGTCGAAATATTATTACAATAAAAACGTTACTTGCTACATATCAGTTGGGTCAATGAACTTCCGTAACAGAGAAACCAACACAGAGTATATCTTCCTTGACCACTAACCTACGACTGGAAGCCAGCCAGCGATCCCGTCCTCACTATCCCTGCTGCTCATCTTCTGCACCAGACATCATTAAAGGTAACTGTTCTGTAAAGTCATCTATACTATTCGATTTATAGTTCAGGTTGGGGCTTCATATTGGTGTAACCTACATGAAATATAAAAAAGACTGACAAAACAAACCATAGAGAATATAACTATTGTCTATGAGTGAGTGATATTACCTCTTAGCTGTCCAACAGCAATCTGCAGCTTAAAATTATCATCATCAAATGAACTGATGCCCGTCTTTTGTTCCCAAGTTCCCAAGGGGAAATCTGAAAGGGGAATCTTGTCCATGATTGCCGCCCTGTGCATCTGAGCTAAACTATTTCAGATGGATATACCACCATCTGCCGATTCCGGTTCTTTCGTCACCTATCTCTGCCGGTACCCCACGGCAATTAAAAATAAGTAGGTTTAAATCAAGTGAAGCCAAGTCTCATTTTTCTGCCACACCCAGTGATGGTACTAGATCCAGCTCAATACATAGCCTCGGGCAAGAAATGGTATTTAGGTACCTTATGTATAATTTTTTATCTTTAAGATCTTTATAATGAAGAATAATGTCATGTCTAATTCTATGTAGTCTATGGATCTAGCTAAAGTCAGTCATCGAATATTTTGGTGTTTTAATTTGAAAACTAAATGTTATAATTTTCGTTGTTATAAATAAATTGGATATCGTAGAATAAAAAATTTCTTATCCAAGATCTGCTAAATTTCGATATAACGCAGAACCGTGACTAGATCCCAAATATGTAATTCAAAGATGAATGATTGTACGATATATCAATTTACAATTATTTGAGAAAGAAACATGTCACCTAGAGGTCTGTAAATACCTAATACCTAATAATAATTTATGTATCTTTTGCCTGCTATTCTTTCGCGACAATACTGCTTTTATAGATTATCTGTTTAGAAGTAACTATTTATCTGTCATCCTGCTGGTTCGGAGATATATTAATAACAGATAAAATAATGTTCGAGAGATAGCACTCCTGGACATAAACTAAAACACAACAACACAAAACAGCAGTTGTTTATATAGACCTTTGAAATTAACCATAGTCAAATATTCGTTGTATAAAGATTAGTAAATTGATCATAATTTAAATTGTATTTAAATTGTCGGTAAATCTCGATGTTCCTTTAAAGTTGATAGTTTTGATCTAGGAGTGAATATGGCATATTCTTGAAGGGGCCTATGTCCAGTTTTGGATGACTGATATGGATAGCTTTTTGCCCATAATTGCCACAATGGGCAAGCGTGCTGACAATCGCAGAGCGCAGCTTTCGCGTTAGGGATGCTGCTGCCCATCCCCGCCCTGTGCATTTGAGATGCACTGCATTGGATGGACATACCGCCATCTGTCGGTTCTGGTACCTTAGTCGCCTCTTACGACACCCGGTGCAGTGGGAAGTACTATTCTAATCTGCCCGTACCTCACGGCAAATGTTTTAATTATGCATTCAATAAAAAGCTGTTGCTTAAATTTTATTTACGGTCTATATTAATTTAATTCTATACCATAATCAAAGTCTTAATTGGCTCCTAAATATATTTCGTGAATTGGCCCTGAATAAATAAATTATAAAATACGGACTCCTCACATCTACATATTAATTTGGTAAACAGCTTTAAACTTGAGTCATTCGCACCATCAAATTAGCTTAGAACCTCTAGTGTGTCTTTATTACCTTTTTGATTACCCAATAAAATTTACTGCCTCTTTATTTTCTTCAACCCGGAACCCATAAGAGCGTAGCGTAGCTACTGAAATTCTAACAAGTGAGGTACCTTATGATGATAAAAAAAGAGATCTATCCCCCTATTTTCGACGGGTATGCAAAAGAATGCAAAAACTGATGGGCCGTTTTCAAAATTATCAATAAAAAGAAGTCAATCAAGTCATGAAGTATTAGGTTTTATTTTTCATTCTACTTATAAATTCACAAAACAGAACAGCCATGGGGTACTGACAAAGTAGAGTAATAGGTATTACTGTACTGTTAAACCTGTAACAGATGTAGTAAGAGGCGACCGAGTTACCAGATCCCGGTATATCTAAACGAAACAGCAGAGGTCATATGCAATAGGGCGGGCATGTGCAGAATCATTCCCGTCGAGCGCTACTCTCTAAAGTAATCGCCACGCTTGTCCTTGGGCAAAATTCCCCCTTTTTTGCGGAGGCCTATGTCCAGCAGTGTCAGTGCCAGCAGCAGTTTTACCGCGCTATGATAACAGTTTAAAACGAGCACGTCATTCAACCGAATCCTATCTGATGATCAAGGGATATAATTATAACATACCTCCTACAATGGTTGTCTACTTGGATACCACAACCACACCTACTTTTACCAACAGATAGCAGTGCCCGCATTCCAACTAAAAGGGTGAGGAGAAGCAGTTAAATTCCTATATTCTCAGGTCACCAAATTGGCGACGCGTTAGTGATTTCATTGCCAGTACACAAGTATTAAAATAGTGATGGTTACTATCACGCGTACAGAAAGGTTGTTTGCTATTCTTCTAAGCTCACACTTCACCACAAGTCATGGTTTCAGACGACAACGATGGCATGGCCTGGCTGCCCGTCATAGGAGGCGTGGCCGTTGGTGCGGGGATCCTGGCTCTCATCTACTTCTACGGTTCCCGCAGCAACAAAAAATGTGGCTCGCCTTGCGATGATTGTTTCAAAACTGCTAAAGTTCAGAAGAAATTGCCTTGCAAGTTTTGATATTGACATGAACAATCTTATTAAAAATAGCTGAACCTACTATATATACATTATATTGTAATATTTAACACCTACACGTATTATTTTGTAACTGCTAATTAAATACATAATCTAAAAGGTTAATTCAGTTCATTGGACCTCGCTGGTGATGAAAATTCTTTAAAAACTTCTTTTCGAAAAGTGTTAACATAGTCTAGCCCTAGTAGTTCAAAATATTCTGTTTCAGATATGGCTAAATAGCTCTTATTTCGTGTCGCTATGGTTGCGCTATCTGTCCGATGAAATTAAAGATATACTTAGGATGAGGTCATCATCCTACAGATTCCTTACCGTCGTATTTTATACAAATATTCATTGCATTTGTAGTATTTGCGGCGTAAAAACAATTAACAAAAAACACTTTGCTATTTATTTTGTTTATATCAAATTTTCCCATATAGGTAGCCCCTAAGAACAACGTCAGCAGGGAGCTTATTCAACGTTTGGAACAGGTTCAGGGTGTGATAATGCATCCTTGATGATGGGTGGACGTCCCACGCTGGCTGTACATTTGAGAACCTTACCGTTGTCAATGGTATAATGGACTATGTCAAAGAAGTTTGCGTTTGTAAATATTTTCCATAGATATCTGAAACGCCAAAAAAGAGAATCTCGACTTATAGAATGACACCAAATCAGTCGTCAACAAATTAAAAAAAAAACCCTCAATAGCCATTTATCCCAAATAATAATGTAAATATTTAAATAATCTAATACCACATATCCAACTTACCTTATGAACTTCACCTATACACAATATTTACTTAAGAAATGCTATCAAATCCACAAACCAAAAAAATACTGAATAAGGCATGTCTGCAGGAGAGTCAGGTTTGTTCATTATATATGTATATTTCATTGTTTTTAATTTTGAATACGGTAAAAATACGTCAGAATAATTGAACTAACATTTACGTTTCTTTCGAGTTTAACGTATATACATATCTGTTATACATAAGACAAAGCAAGGACAGTTCCTAAACATGCAAGTTAAAAACAAAATATGTAATCTCAAATAAATTTCACAACAGAAGGGTAAGCCTATGCGAGTACTGAAGAAGTTACAACCACAATTCAACTGTTACATCTATGCATAAAGCAAAGAACTTCCTCCTCGAGTGTGGGCACTCGCGCATCAGCAGTCTCTGCCCCAACAGTGCGCTAGTGCAGCAAGACGTTGTACATTCTTTCAAATGCGAATCTACTCAGCGGCAGCTACTCAAACTTAGTGATTTCTGTCAATCTCATATAGATTTTGTAACCCTCACATTCTCGCTCTCTAATATCGCTTAGTCTCTTTCTCCATCATAACCAATAACAACCAATTATAATCAACCCACAATATTCTTTATTTAAGTAGTCTTATTACGAGGAATTTCGAATCGTAAAAAAAAATAGAAAATAATTTAATTTCAGAAATATGAAGTTCTAAATTGTATTTTATACATAACACTGATGACCCTGATGATCCCGTGGGGTCAAAGAGTCATTTAACATACAAATTAAGCCTACCTCTTACTAGTCTGCTGGCAGCAGACGGGTCTTAAAACTAAGTTTAATGCAGGTTCATTACACGAGCCGCCAAAAAGGAACCTGCAAGAAAAACCGGTGATGTTAAAGGTTTCATTAACACTAAATAAGTGTTAATAGTTTACACCGGTATACCTAAAATTAAAGTCTCATTAGCCAGCACCGATTGATTTTCCTCATGATATAGTGTCATGAAGAAAATCTAAGAATTTTCTGTAAATCTCTTATTAACTATTAAGAATTTCTGTTCAGATGTACGGCAGACATGCCAATTATCAAATACAAGGGAGCTTAAGACTATGTCCTAAAAAGTCTCCACTTGTATATTTTAAATATAATTGCAGCGGGAAATAACGATGGATATAACAAACTGCTGTCACTATTAGCAATCGCAACATTCGGCGCTGGTCTGTCCGTGCTTTATGTGTGCTCGTGTGCGTGTGAAACTAATACCTGCGATCCACCACAAGAATGGGAGTGCAGGGTAACGAAAGAACGAATCACGATCACACCGGGCGCTGAGGAGAAACAAATATGCACAACTTGCGTCAAGATTGATCCTAAGCGGAGAAAGTGGCCTTTGGACGAATGCGGATAAACAATTAAATTATAAAGAACAGTGTTAATATTATACAGGACTACAAAATAAATAAAAACTAGTACCCAGTTTGTTCGTTTTGTGATTTTATTTATGCAGAACTTTGTTTATTCGATCGTGATAGTTTCTTTGGATTTACTGTCGGTCATTTGGATTTGAATTAGGTATAGTGTTCTTCCCTAACTCATAACACAATATTTGTGTTTTTTATATGAGAATTTGAATAAATAAATAGAATAATTTGTTTTTATTTAGATTTCCAACTTATTGTCTATATAGACTACATATATACACAAATTGTCCCAAAATTCTAACCTAACGAGTAACTTCACTTTTTGATCAAAAGTAATTTACGCATTTCCTTACATTCAATCTGTCCCCAAGTCAAATCATCAAATTAGTCTTAACTTTAACGAAAGTTAGACAATAATCTTGCGATAAAGGTCTTCCTTTAAATCCTACGCGGGGTCAGATCGACTCCTGGGCGTACTACACTGCACAGTCATGTGGCGGGTTCTGGTATATAATTCGTGGTAAACATTTTGGAAGAAGCGATGCAGTTTTCGTTTAGTTAGCTGTTTAAGGTGAATTTAAAGTTAAGTTATAGGTAGGTAGTAATGTACATCAAGCAATATTAAAATATCTGAATAAATTCGCATCCTTTCATTTCAGGAGCAAGCAATGGATCATCGCCATGGCTGCACATTGTACCCATACTAGGTGCTGTGGTTTTGAGTGCTGGACTTTTGGTATACTTCAGCTATGTCAGAAGTGGTAACAATAAGGCAAGCGAAGAAAACAAAGTTCCTTTAGATCGCTTGAGAATTAATCCTGCAAAACGCAAATGGCCCATTGAGGAATGTGACTAAAACACAGGAACAGTGTTATAAAATATAAAGATTGTATTGTAGAGACATTGGAATAAATACTTTGATTATACAGTATTGGTCAGTTTCTGTGCAGCAATTGTTAATGTTAAACTAACTTTAGCTGCATGCATTGGACATTTAGTTTATGCTTAGTTCAAACTAACTTCTATCCCTAGAGGTTATGTCTAAGTTTAAGTTACGTTGTAATAAACATACATTTCTAATGCGATATCAAAATAATGCAAAATTACTAGTGTTTTACTTTGTAAAAATAAAAAACTGATTTTGAAAAATAACAATATATTTATCTAAATATCAATCACTCACACAAACACTAGGGCACTGTAGGTAGTAAGGACGTTCAGGAATTTTGTACTGTTTTCTCGTCCCTGAAAGACTGGGCCTTATAAAGAAGCTCAAGGTTGGTCAGCGAGCAACGAGGAGAGCTATACTCGACGTCGAGGAAAAATAGTTGATTCGTAGGGGATCGTAAGTTGTCGTTGTCTTACGGAATCGCAAAGCTGAAATGGCAGTTGACGGGGCACATTGTTCGACGAACCGACGGCCGACGGGGAGAAAGGGGGAGAAAGGAGTAGCTGCCATGTATCGAAAAGTGGAGCACCTGCCGTCAAATAGACGGACGACCTGGTAAAGGTTTGAGGAAGTCGTTGGTTCCAGGCGGTTTAGATGACGGGCCCGATGGCGCATATGGTAGTCCTAGTCTCGTGCGCCAAGGGTCGTGGGTTCGATCCCCACTCAGTGGAAATATTTATATGATGATATTTGTGTTTGTTCTGTGTCAAACATATGTTTTTAAGTAGTATAATTGTGTTTGTAACACAAGTGCTTTAAGCGACTTGACTAATCTTGACTTAGATCAATGCATGAGACGTTGTGGGAGTTTATTATTATTAATTTCTTTTATCCTGAGAACCGTACGCTGGGGTATGGATTTTAGTGACACCTATATCCAGCAGAGGACGTCTGTAGCCTGATATGATGTTGATGAAGGCACAGTAGGTAAGATAACAAAGCAACTTAGGCATTTAAAAAAAATATATAGAATGAGTGAATGCGGCATAAAGTAAGCAGACTACGGATCTCCATTTGTTACGATCTTGACATACCTCTCTCGCTGCCCTTACTCGCATAAGCCCTTTCATATACGCTCGTTTATTCTTCGTATCTGGCCCTTCTTAAATAATTCTTCTACCTGGTTAAGATATGTTCGCCTAGGTCGACCTATAACAACTCTTCCATTAACTTCCGTCCTACATATTTGTGTAGTCATTCTACTTTTCCATCCCAAACCATCTCAACATTTTCGCACAACATCAACTTTTACCGCACATCGATCTCTTATCACACTATTTTTAATCTATCTCTCAAACTCACACCATACACACTTCAAAAATCTATCATTCGCATTAATCGGTTCAGGTAGTTTAGACTCTAATAACCCCAATTGTGAGTCGAAATTCGTAAACGTATAGAAAGAGCGTCAATAGGAAATATTGTATACGCGATTTAGTATTTACAAGCATAGTGCTACAAAGGTCCAACTTGAGTTTTGGCCGTAAAAAGTTTCATTTATAACGGATCAATAGATAATGTTAATATCTTCTATAGACAAAGAACAAGCACTGTCATTTTTACAGTTGAGCAGGCTTTTGCCGTTCGTCAGAGAAATGGGACCTAAATCAGCAGCATGGTATAATTATATTGATAAACAAAAAGAGCTAAAATAATTCCGAAATGATTTCCACATAATTATCAATATAATGAACCGGAAAACACCACCGCCTGGTAAACTTAATTGATTCTTTATCATCATGTCATTACAACCATAGATACCCAAATCTTACCCAATCAAGGTAAAATTTGCCCATAAAAGCTGCGTTGAGCAAGCGTGGTGACAATCGCAATACACCTTCGCGACGGGATTGTTGCATTTGAGCTACAATGTAGCTACAATGTAGCTACAATGTAGCTACAATGCTACCGGAAGGGTATATATAACATCGAGTAGTACGTAGATACGTACCTCAGTCGCCTTTTACGACACCCGGTAAACATATCCGGTCTCCACCGTTTGACATCCGTTTATTTCTTAATATTCTTTACACGTTTACTACCCATAATAGAAGTATTCGTTAAAAGAATCCTGACACAACATCTTTTGTCATACTTTAGACTGATTGCCATAATATATATGATGATATTTGTGTTTGTTCTGTGTCTGGGTGTTAAACATATGTTTTTAAGTAGTATAATTGTGTTTGTTCGTAACACAAGTGCTTTAAGCGACTTGACTAATCTTGACTTAGATCAATGCATGAGACGTTGTGGGAGTTTATTATTATTAATTTCTTTTATCCTGAGAACCGTGCGTAAGGTAACCAAACGTCCAACAAAAAATGTAAAACTAAATTAGGTAAACCGCGTTTCCAGGCCGTTAAAAGTGTAGTCTTATTGTGATTATTTCTTATTTGTTACAATTTATAATAAGTAATAATCGTTAGTGTTTTAAATATTTTTGTTAATGCCATTTCAATATAAAAGAGTCCGGTGCGGCAGATATAATAAATTCCCACAACATCTCATACATTGACCTGACTCCACTTAAAGCACTGTGTTACATCAGACAACATAGAAATCACAAATACAGAACAAACACCAATAACATCATATGTTTGTCCTGGATGGGGATTGATCCCATGCCCTTCGGCGCACAAGGCAGGACATTTTCATCTTCACCATTGGGCCATCTTACAAAAGTCGTCAGAATCTGCATGAATTCTTCACTATCCCCGGAGGCATATCAGCATTGGAAATATTTGATAACGAAGGTACTGGATAATGCGATATGTATCCTTAAACTTGTCGATTTGTTTTGCGCAAGCTAAAAGAATTTATTACGCGTTTTCTTTTACCATCATCAACAGGGCAGTCATCGAGTTCATCCGGAGTGCCTGCCTGGTTGTGGATACTAGGCTTGTTGGCAGTCGGTGCAGGATTATTTTTCTACCTATACCGGCTCCTATCTCGCAACACCAAGAAGTGCATCTCCATTAACCCAGCAAAGAGAAGGTTTCCATAGCGCACCAATTGTACACGCACCACGGTAAATATTTCTATCCGGTATATATTTTTATAAGAATTAAAAAATAAATAGTCACCATTTATCTGAAAGTCTTTGTATTCTCTAACGCACGGGAGGGGTACATTAATGAGGAGCTGGCAACGTGCTAGTGATATCCTTGTGATATAACGAGCGTCTATAGGCTGCAGTGACGCTTAGTATCATGCGGACTATATGATTGTTTGTCGACCTGGTCTATTAAAGAAATCATATAAAAGGCCTATAATAGATGTGCGACATACGTGCCACACTTGCTTGCGTACTGCGCTCAATGAATGTGCGTCCGTATAGATGGGCACGAAGCTTCTGTACGGATATTCGGGGCGCTTGCCGCTTTAGTACTCTATCCGTGCTCAGGTCAGATGTCAAATTCAAACCAAGATATAGACAGGCGTACATAGCTGCCAGTATGTGCAGTGGTTACGCCAAGGGTATCTAGGGTTCATTTTCGAAGGTATCTTCAGGGCCCAACCACCCCCCACCCTCTATATAACCCTAAGCGCCATGACAGTTGTATAAAGCTTCACTTGTTTCGTATTTTAAACTGTTTAGGTTAGACAATTCCCACAATTCCGGCACCACCTGAACTACGCTAGACCACCTATTGACCGAACCAATTAGAAAATCTGAACTACATTAACAACAGACACCGAAAGCTGCTTCTAAGGTAAAGAACCTTGGCTTGAATAGCGATGGATTACGCCCTCGTGTGTGAAAAGAGGGGGGATAATTATGGAGTGCCAACCAGAGGATTTACAGAAGTGATGCTATGCCTAAAGAATGTTTTATAGAACCGAGGTTTACGATAGGCTGCTAGAGTTTTGACGAGTGTACCACTAAAATAATAAAATACTTAAGTAAATATAGCACACCCAGACGCAAAAGAAATATAAGTACATATAACACACCCAGACGAAACACAAATATTCATCATATATTAGTCTTGGATGGGAATCGAAACCACTACCCTTGGCGCACAAGGTAGGATCACTACCATCTGCGTCATCGGGCTCGTTTAAAATAAGCTAAGGAATATCTGTTTTAAAGCGATAAGGGCGTTTTATATTTTCAAAGAAAACAAGTCTAGATTTATCCGGGTCTACCAAGTCTTATATTAGGAAATCCAGAAAGTGGGTGGTGGGTATCCGGTTCTTTGGTTTATCAGTCAGACCTTCCACACCCGGCTTGTTTGTTCCTTTGGTGATCGCTGTCATAGGTCATTGATTCAATGACCTATGACAGTGGTCGTGGTCTCCTACCACTGGCCTTCTATGCCAACTCAAAGTAGCTCAACGAGTTATAGAAGGAGCAATGCTCGGAGTTAAATCAGGAATGAGGAGATTCGTAAAAGAACCAATGTTACCGACATAGCCCGGCGGCGGTTGAAGTGGCAGTGGGCAGGGCACTTACTTGGTACGCAGAACCGATGGCCGATAGAGGCGTAAGATTTTGGAATGGAGACCACGAACCGGCAAACGCAGCGAAGGGCGTCCTCCTATACATAGGCCTCCTCAAGTGATCTCCAATAGGACGCTAAACACATATAGTGTTGTCACTCGAATTAAATCGCACGAGTTATTCGCCCTGACGCTCGCACTCACAGGGGAAACTTTGAGGTGTCTGCGAGAAGAATTGGCCCATTGGATTGGTCTGGCTGCTTACAAAGAGCCTGGAAATAGTACCACGGAGTTATATATGTCAAATTTAGGCTTACTAAAATGACGTAGTTTACCTAATTTTTAAACAATCTTTATAACGTCTGGCGGAAGTAATGGTCCACGGAAACGGTCTGGCAATAACGATTATCTATTTTTGATAATATTGTCAAAAACATATTCAAATATGCTTTCTACTTTAACGTAGGTGAGTACGGTTTTGAAACACCTATAGATCGCGCTACCTGCGAAAGGGGCCCGCTTTCGAGCTAGTAAGTTCGCATACTCTCCTAACTACACATGAGACTATAAATCATCGAAACTTCAGCTTTTCTAAAATGACGTTCGTCTGGCGGCACTGGGATCTTACTCTATTTGTTAAACAGCATAAATATAAATAAATATATTTTTTAAAATAATGAAGTTAGAACGAATTATTTATTTTTATTTTCTTAAAACCTACACATTGTCCCTTACGACAATTGAATTTATGCCTGTCGATATGTTATATAAAAATCAAAAAAGGATAGCTGCGATTATTTTTTTTTACATACAAGTACAAATAAAAAAAGTCAAATTAATACATGATATTGTATTTACTAACAATCTTTCTCTCTTACCGCAATAGAATATAAATTAGCTTGGTGAACGTCACTGATACAAAATATATATTAATTAATAATTAATCGTAATTAATAATAACTTATTTATAGATACATCCATCGCCGACGATCTCCGACTTCTACTAAACAATTTATTTCATTATTTTGATAAAATGCTTCGTCGCCGAATATTGTTCTTTACATACAAATCGGTTGATCGAAAACTGCTTATATAATTTTATAGTATACACATAGCATAACCTAGTGTTATATATAGGTCAATAAATAATTCACATGTATCTGTATAGCTATGATCATATCTACCGTAGGACGTCCACTGATGGACATAGGCCTCCCCTCCTCCATGCGACATGCATCCATCGCAATCTAAGTCAGGTGTGAAATTTATTCATGCCAGCAGATTAGAATACCTGTTTTAGTGACAGCTGTTGTATGACGCAACTTAGATACAGCAACCGATGGATAGAGGTATATCCACACGCTCAAATACACCACGGTTGGGGTAAACAGCAGCATACTAAAGCAAGCTACTACTTGTAATTGCCATCAAGTCTTCTCATCATCGCAATTATTTAAAAAATCCACATATTCGTCACATATTTGTGAATCCTATGGGGTGAATTTCGTAACTTGCTGAACACACTGAGATGTAAACCAGTCAAGGGAATGCCGCACGTTCCGCATTTTAATGCAATATTATGTCACTAGATTTTTTTGTAATAATATTTGATTAGGTGAATAGACGTTAAAACTTTAAAACATAATTGATTTATTTATGAAAGTACCGTGAGGTACTGGCAGAACAGAATAGTACCACCCACTGCACAATGTGCCGTAAGAGGCGACTAAGGTACCAGAACCGACAGATAGCGGGATATTCATCCAAATCAGTGCAGCTCAAATGCACAGGGCGGGGACGGGCAGCAGCATCCCCGTCGCGATAGCTGCGCTGTGCGGTTGCCAACACGCTTGCCCAGCGAGAGGCTTATGTCCAGCAGTGGACCAATGGCTGGTATGATGATGATGATTTATCAAAATTCATATTTTGGTTGGCCAAGACAAAAAAATTGCGCGTAACAGCGCTGTGGGAAAAATGCGAAATTTCTACTGGTGCTTTTGGCAGCAGCATCCTCACCAAAATTGCAGTCTGCGATTGCCACCACGCTTGCCCAACATGGAAATTATGGGCAAAAATCCCATCGGAGAGGCCTATGTCCAACATTGGACTTTTTGGCTGATACGATGATGATGATGAAACCAAGAAGACATCCCTGGGTAAGAAAAACTTCACTTTGCCTTACTTCGTCTGGGTTGGACTCGAATTGTCTCCCTACTGTATATTTTGGCGGAATCTGGTCAACTTCCTGCAGTGTAATGGTCTTCTAAAATGCATAGAACCCTACAAGCGTCTCCTCGAAATTCATCAAACACACGAAACATAATCGAAGACGATTTTCCCTTATCATGTATAAGATATATTTCTTAGTAAGTACAAATATAATAAATAAAAAATCATCTGTCAAATATAGGTTACCGCGAATTTATTTTTTATTCGCAATATAAATTTTTTTGCTCACATACATTAAGACCTTTTTTTACAAATATTTGCGCTTACTAAAAAATACCTTAGTACTCTGCGATATTACATCAATGATTTAATTGAAATATTAAAAATATTATTTTTAACCCTTGTTCTAACAAGTATGCATTTTTATGTATATTTTCAAAATTAGCTAACTATTTAATGGTTCTTATTACATACACGTAAACATAGTCACATACAGGGATTCTGGAAATATTTTGTGCTAGACAACAAAATTTATAGAGAATATATAACAGTAGTATATAATACAACGTTGAGATCATTAGCCAATTAAGTGTAATATAATTAAAGTAAGCGTTGTTGCAAACTAACGCAAAACTATAATAAAAAAAATACAAATTAAATATCCCTGCACCGCAACATGTAAATGTACTTCCATGAAAAAGACTCCCCTAAAAATAAAGAACAGAGAGATGACACAAATAGGCCAATCAAAATTATGTGGTAATTCAGTAACGGTCCACTTACTGTCACATTTAGAAAGTTTCCATCGGCAAATTTGTGTAATAAGCAAGCAACTGAAGATCAAAATGCAACAATGATCACGTTATATAATCTAGTTATATATTAGTTCTACTATGTACTGTTGACGCATCTATAATAATTTTGCTGCAATAATTCGGCGACGACGTAAGTACTAAACTAATGGCGTTTACAGGTGACTAATTTATCTGTCCCTCACACGATCAGTCCGGCTTCATCGCACGATCCCCCAGATAGCCTGAAAACATAAATCACATTTTTTTTAGTCTTAACATAGGTAAACAAACTTAAACGAATTTACCCTCCGGAAATGCAGAAGGGTCAGGAAATATTTATTACATACTAGTGACTCCCCCCGGCTGGGTAATCACTAAGAGATGGCCATATACCATCGTGAATTTTTTTTTGTAGATCATTTTATGGTGTACTATATTGTAGTACATTACTTATTAACATTGTAATCACAGAAAAAAATATTATTCTTTATGATATACATTAGACACTTCTAAAATTCTCAGTGTTTCTCTACTATATTATGTATTACATACATATAAACCTTCCTCTTAATTTAAAGCCACATCGAAAGCCATAGTTTTTAAGATTTAAGTTTTTAAGATCTAAGCAGATAAACGGACAGATAGATAGCAGAAAGCAACTCTGTTTTATACTGAGTAGTGATAGAGACACTACCGAAAGCATTACTCTCATTTTATAAAGATAATTAGTGTTTCGTTAATTAAATACCATTTGTAATAAGAGAAGTAAAAATAACGTCACATTAATAATTTCCTTATTTATATATATATTTAAAAATTATAAGTATAGGAAATTTTTACTACAAACAAAATTAACTCAAGGGTCAACAAGGTTCCCCTAGTAACCTAGGTATTTTTAAGCTCAAGAAAAAGAACTTCTCTTTTTCTTAATATTAGCTTAAAAATTCAACAACATACATACATATACATATACAAACATAATATGTGAATTTAGAAATTAGATGAAAATATTCAGAGTAACTTTTATGAAATTTGGGAGGTGGAAATCCCTATTACTATAAGCAGAGCAACATACATGACACATTTTTAAATAATAGTAAGATAAGAGATAAATCGTTTTTTTTATTTCCTTGTGTGTTATCAACTTTGTGCGGTTACAGAAAGCCATAAAATTATTAGAACTTGAATCACTGTTATGAATACAAAATTTACAAGGTCTAGAATACAGGAAGTTTATAGACTTTAAAACAAGTCAATTAGAAAAGTAGTAGCATTAGAAATGTATGATTAATGAGTATAGAACCTAAGTGGGTTCAATGTAATTACGATAGTGTTCTAGATATTTAGTTACATATATATGTAACTCTATGGGTAGTTGGTAAAAAGAAAATTTAGACTTAACAACAAAGATAGGATATTTTTTTATTTGGACAAACTATCACATGCCAATTCCAGAGTCACTAAAGGAAGATGTCCCTAACTAAACAATGAGATGGTAAACCATTTATTTTAAATATTCTTTATTAGTTTGACAAGGATATTTTTCTGATGGTTTAACTTATAGTTTCCATGCTGAAATAGGTCTTAACACCAGATCTTTAAAATAGACATTCAACACAACCTAACTATATATGCACTGAAAAAAGTATTAGGGTACCTCGTCATTGGTGTTATTTCCTCTGCTGCAGTGCATTCGACAGCCAGTCCATAGCATGGTCGAGCCCCTCCCCTCTCACTGCAGATGTCTTGAAAATTTGGAAGGTGCGATCACGCAGTGCGTCAAGTCCCAGTGCCTGGTGCACCTCAGCCACAGTCAGGCAGCCAGCCATATCTTGCTTGTTTGCTAGCACTACTAGAATTGCATTAGCTAATTCTTCTTCCTGGAATTGGGATATGACTCTTTTAACATTTGAGTTAACTTTGTGTCAACTTATTGTTGAGTAAAATAGTGTCAATAAAGAGAATATTCATATAGTTTCATATAATTATCAATGGTTAGGCCACACATTAGGCATTATTTGTAACAACACTACAAACTCACACAAACACTGAAGTATTATTTTAGTGTAGTGCCTTTAATATTTCAGCTTCCATAACTTGAGTACTTAATTTATTACTAAAACTGCAGCACATATAATATTCACATCGAAAAATAAATATTTGGTTAGAAAATTCATATTTAAGGAATTAAAATGATAGAGGTCTAAATGTGGTTTTAGATAGAGCATTAGACACTAAATATCAGAAACCAATTATTTTACAGCTTTTCATATAACTGTCAAAAGTAAAATGGAAAAACTAATAACCCTATTATATAAAGGCGGGTAACAGTACTAGCAGGTGAATACTCAGTGTTCTAAATAATGCATACAAGAAATAAAATTGACTTGTTGATAATAAAACAAAACACTAAGTATCAGGAATTATTACAGTTGTACTTACTCTTAGCATGTGCACCAATTCATCTTTGGATATTCCTATTCGATCTCTGTCTGCTGAGTCTACTACATATATTATTGCATCTGTGTTGCCATAGTAACATCGCCAATATGGCCTAAAAAGAAAATGTATGTAATTTAAGTTTACCAATGTCTATTAAACTTTAATTATTTCTGGCATTTAAATATGCTTACCTGAGTAGTAACCAAAAAGTAAATAATTACACAAAATTAAAATTAAGACTTACTTTTTCTAACTACTCTCATTTAGAAATACTGATTAACTAATGACCGTCATCATCTTAAGTTACTCTGTATCAAAATTGGTCAAGACATTTAAGTACCTAATTATCAGGTTCATCAGAAAGGCAAATTTTATTACTTTATAGTTCCTCACACACATATTTCATAAACAGCTGTTATCTTGACTGTTTATTCGTGTAGATGCTGTTATATATCATAGTGCAACAACATAAAGTTCTGTTATTTAAGTTAAACAGAAAGTTATAATTAATGGTCAGATACTATCATATTAACATAATATCAGAAAACAATGAAGTTTACCATAGTTTTTACATTTGAGCTCCCTTATCATCATAGACATTCAGGTTACACTCAAATGGTTTTTGGAAAAACCCCAAACAGACCTACAATATTGCACCTTAACATAACCTTCAAATAAATTCTTATATATTCACCTAATACTTGTCTGGCCTCCAAGATCCCACACTTGGAATTTGAGGTTTTTGTATGTGACTTGTTCTACGTTGAATCCAATAGTAGGTATAGTAGTCACTACTTCCCCAACTTGCAATTTGTACAATATAGTTGTTTTTCCGGCGCCATCTAAGCCAAGGATTAAAATTCTCATTTCCCTTGCACCTAGTAATCCTCTAAAATAACTGAAGAGACCACCTGCAAGCAATAATATCGTAAGTGCAATGTAAAGCGATTATTATGCTAATAAAACTAGATTTAGGACTCGAAAAAATACTTACCCATTTTGTGATAAGCTTAGCCTATTTTACAACATAAATTTATATAACTAAGGAATGATTATGTGACTTCTCCTGCACATCCAAGTGTTACGATATTCTAGCTGTTTTATTTACACCACAATAATGTAAATTAGACACTTTTAAAGATAAATAATGCTCATTTTATCCGGTTAGACCTACAAACCATTTGACGTGTAACTCAATTTTTGTTGCCAACTATAAAATCTATTGCAAAGCATGTCGCATATGAAAACAGGCAAAGGAAAATGAAAAATAAGCCTCGGTTTATATACGAATATTCATTTAAATAACCTTATAAAAGATATTGAGGTATAATAAAGATGTGTTCTAAGAAAGTTAAAACATTTTCCTATCTTTATTTTATTATTTGTTCCTTTTTTAAAACATCTTTAAAAGGTAAACGTTTTCATAGATTCGGTTAATATATTTCTGCATGAAAACACAACTGTAATACAAAAGTACAGCGATACTGTTATTATTTTATTTATAAAAAAAAATAAAGTAGCTAAATAACGATGTAATTTCAGGTCATTGTGTTGGGTAGCTCTTATTGTGATTTGATGATTACAAGAATCGATTGGTCTGCGCTTCCTTAAGTTTTTTTCAACTCTACTTTAATACAGCAACTTAGAAAGAACTTGGGTATTCTTGTTGATACTGATTTATCTTGGGCTGCTCAGCTAAGGGAAGTACGTCAAAAATTGTTTGCTTCGGCTGCGTCATTAAGCAAATTGCGTAACTTCCTTCCATTTGACACCAGAATTGCTTTAGTCCAGTTCATTCTCCTTCCTATTTTAGATTATGCGGATGTCACCTACCTTGACCTTAACGAAGACCAACTTGAAAAGCTTGAGCGACTACAAAATTTTTGCATTAGATTCATTTATGATTTACGCAAAATCGATCACGTGTCCGAATTTCGAATTAAGCTCAAATAGCTTCCCATTCGACTTCGCAGGTATGCTCACATCCTGTCTTTATTTTATAAGATTCTGTTCGACACTTCCTACCTTTCATATCTTCTTCTTCTCTTAAGCACGTTTCGTGTTCTTAAGTCACAGCCACGAGAAATCTTTCAGGTCATCAGAGAACCTTTTACTATGCCTGTGCATCCATAACGTTTTTTAGTAAGTCCTTTACGGCCCAGGTAGTTCGTTTGTGAATCGCACTGCTGCTTAATATTAGAAGCACGCAGTCCCTGCCTGTGTTCAAACGGTTGGCGAAGCATTACTTTCTATCACTATAGTTATACCTAATTATTACAATCAATACAATATATTTATATTATGTATATTTAACATATTTTTTTCTATCGTTCTTATTGACATCTCTTACTACCTCTTTTTCTCATTCAGTCTTTCCATCCAAAGGTTGCCTGAAAGAAATCGCTATTTGCGATAAGGCCGCCCATTGTACTTTATAATTACTGTATTTTTCCATATACCTAATACACTACTAACAATAGTATATTTGGTGTACAGTAAAGTATTTATTATTATTATTATTAACTAGCTGATGCCCGTGACTTCGTCTGCGCATGATTAGTACATGCACAAAATAAGTCATTTTATACAAAGACAAAAGTTCGTTCTTGTCTGCATATCGAACACAACACGATATAAAGCATATTTGCGGGTTAAAGTTGGCAAGCGTTTGGGGCGCAAAACGTATTCGTCCGCGTGGAATAGTTTTTTTGGGGACCATACCTCTTTACCTTAACTTATATAAACTTTGAATGTCATGTTTATTTATATCGAATCAATGGCCTGAAAAATAAGTTTCAAGTTTCTAGCTCTAAAAATAGCAACACTTCTACTTCCATACAACTTTTCATCCCCCATTTGACCCCTCACAACCCTTATTTCGAATTAAAGAATAGTCTTTGTCCTTTCTCAGGGTCTAAAGATTATCTGTGCCAAATTTCATCAAAATCAGTCGATAGGTTTAAGCGGGAAAGTGTAACAGACAGACAGACAGACAGAGTTACTTTCGCATTTATAATATCACTAGCTGTACCCGAGACTTCGTCCGCGTGTAATAGTTTTTTTGGGTACCATACCTATTTACTTCAACTTATATAAAATCAGTTTCAAGTCTCTAGCTCTAAAAATAGCAATACTTCCATACAACTTTTTAACCCTCCTTTTGACCCCTTACAACCCTTATTACGAATTAAAAAATAGCCTTTGTCCTTTCTCAAGGTCTAAAAATTGTCTATGCTAAATTTCATCAAAATCGGTTCAGAGGTTAAAGCGGGAAAGCGTAACAGACAGACAGAGCTGCTTTCGCATTTATAATATAAGTAGAAATTAATATTAGTATTATATTATTAGTATATTAGTAATAGTATATTAGTATAAGTATATTAGTAAGGATTTATTAATATTAAACTTTGTAGGTGCGTTTTGTCTAAAATTTAATTTACAATAATTTCAGATTACTGATTTATATTCTTTGAAATTGCCACAAAATATAGATCTTTGCAGAACGTTGTAAAAGTGTTAGTGATTTGGTATTGTGATAGTGTAACGCCTGCAAAAATGCAGCTAGCAATATCTTGTGTAGATAAACTGTCATGGAGCATTAAATTAGGCGACGGCGCGAAATATTTTTACGAATAAACGTTTTCTTTATTCGTGAGGTACAAATTATATACTACTAACAATAGTATGTAAGAATACTGATATGGGACTTCGACATGTTTTTCAAGACCTCCGTGTGCTTTCTTTCCTGTAAGTACTGCACTGTACGTACAGTACCTACTCTTTCTAAGAATTGATATGATTTTTTTACTGAATACAAGCAAAGCTTTGGTGTTTCACTCAAGTAGTTTCTTGTCCCTTTGATACATGGGGATACAATTTAGGTGAAGTAACTCGCTGATAATCTCTTATCAATAAAATGGTAATAGGTTTGGTACTTGTTAAGTTTCTTTCTTACATATGAAAAAAATACAATTCTTGTTTATACTCTTTTAATTTAGGTAGGGATCTTTGTATTTTTTTAAATTTAATGTAGCTTAATCGTTACGTATAAAAAAATAAAACTGGTCCAGTAGTTTTTAACTTAAATCGTAAACAAGCAATTTTTCCTCTTTGTAATATTAGAATAGTTATTAATATTTTAAAAGTATTTTAGTTAATGTTAGATACCAGGATTAGACTTTGATAGGCTCTTCTTAAAAAATGCATAATTATTTATTTACGTACTTATATCCTGGGTAGAGCTTTATTGAAATGACAGCTGTCAAAGTAACGTGTTTTAATAAATTGAATGTATTTTTTAATTTTAGGTTAATTCTATGTAAAATGCTTTATAGGTAAATTATTTGTAATCTATATAATATCAATAACAAACTATGATGGCGTACAAGCATTATTTAAAAGGTATAGAGGGAGCTAATTTAGTATATTCGTATGCATCGTATTCGTTTGCATTTAAACTTGTTTATTTATTATTAAGAACCGAGATAAAGCTTGCAGTTTGCTTTGTTTAAAAAGTAACATAAATATCCCAAAAAAATTAAACAGCGTATTTGAAACTGTGCTATATATCAATTAAATAATTACTATGCCAAGTAAAATTGAGTTCTGAAGCATCAAAACATTTACTTTACCGACGACACGTGGAGATCAAACATTGCTCATAAAATATAACGGAGCGCAATTCAAAAAGTTTATTTTCACGCACACACACTCCCGCGCATCACATTCCGATTCCGTCCAGTTAATGAATCACAACATTAATTTCTCGAACCCGCGTTATTTTTATCATGGATTTCGGAGTTATTTTTACGCGGCCTGTTAATTTTTAGATCGACATTACAAATATTGTTGTGCATGGTTGCGGGCCTGAGTCACGGCGGCGAATCGGTCAATCTCGCGGTTTAACTATTTGTCAGCGGCTTAATTTACTCTTCTTCTATACCTCAGTACTCCGACAAGTTATATAATATTAAATTTCGGACTGTAGGGTAGCCACAGAGCCTTATATACTGAAAGTTCTTGAAAAATTGTATGTTCTCCGGTGAAGTGGGATACCGGCAGAGTAAAACAGCACCTCTCCTGTACTAGGTGTCGTAAGAGACAGCTGAGTACCGTGTATCAATCCGAAACAGCTTAACTCAAATGCACAGGGCGGGGATCTGCAGCAGCATACGCGTTGCGAATCTATGTTTTGTCATTGCATCACGCTTGCCAAGCGCGGCAGTTAATTGCCCCCTTCCTTGGAGAGGTCTCTGTTCAATAGGGGTAATCCAAGGGCTGATATGATGATGACAACTTATGTAACCATGCATATCAAAGATTTTCAATATGCATGATAACACAAGTTTTCATTATCATATCAGCAGTACAAGTAGGACATTGTAAATACTTCAAAATCGTGCAATGAGTTATAACTTGTTGGATTATAGGAAAACCTGGATTATACAGAAGTCAAATACGAGTAACCAGTATGCAATTATTTTATGGTCAAATACAACAAATAAAATGTATTTTCGATCGCAAATTGGCTAATTTAAAAGCCACTTATATCAGTATCTATGAGATTATCTTCAAGCCCAAAATCTAATCATTTAGTGTTTGGCCAGTGCACCCAGGGCCATTCTAGGTACGTACAAGGGACTTAGGTTCATCCATTTATACAATGCATACCTGAAAGTGTAGAAGCTAAAGTTCTATACAAGGAGGGCCCTAACTCTACAGGTGTCGGTAAAATTAAATATAAAATTGTTGTAGAAAACTTATTGCAAATTTAAATTCCACTAGTTTGTCGGCGAGAAATAAATAATTACGCGCCATTTCATTCTATTGTGGCAACTCTGGCCAGTAACAAAATAAACTACTTCAACTTGAGTTCCGTCTCGACATCCGTTTTGTGGTCCATTAATTTAGATTTAATTTCAACATTTAGTGTATGTACAGCTTGGGTAATTTGAAAATGAATAGGAAATTATTAAAGGTTAGCAGGCAATAAAAAGTTCAATACAACCATTCGAATACGGTTATTGTAATATTTAATATAAATCATGTAATAATGCATAACGTCGCAAACTTCACTTTCTTTATTATTGGCAACATATATGATCTTCATGATTCCGACAATCCAATGAAAAGCAAAATTATGAAAAATAATACAATAGAAGAAAAAATATAACCATATTTTTCTAATGTTTTTAATTCCGGCACCACCGGAATCGAACCGTTTTCAAACATTTTTTTTTTAATCTATAATTTTAGAATATGTGAACGAACTTTGAGCGTATTGGTTGTTGTCACTATCATTGTTAAACTAATAGATTAGTGTTTCATAGACTTTATTTGGCGTTACTTCATTATATTTATAGTTTGTGATTATGGGTGTAGATAATGAATTTATAGGTTAGGTTATCAAATATACTAACAATACAACAATTAAATTTCGTTGATTACCAGAATGACATGCATAATTGATACTATATTGTGCAAAGTTACTGTAGAGTATAGATAATATAATTGATTACTACCTGTTGTTTCATAGGGTTATATTATGTGTAAGCGGCGTTTATTTTTAAAGAGTGTGCACAATAAGTTGATTTTGTTAGTTTAGTTTTTAGATGTTCTTTAGATGTAATTCAAACCTATTGAATAAATAAATTTATTATCAAAATTTATCCTACCTACAGCCGCGTTCGTCTTTTAAGAGACTTCTCAAATTAGTGTGAATTCAAGACGCACAGGAGTCTCTGCCCTACATGCAACTTCCCAGTTCTGCGTTGACATCCCGACATTATGAATCCATATTAGCGGATTGAAAAATTATGTGTGATTGTCTTTATATCTGTAGAATGAGTTTATATTACAAGAATGATCTGAGATAAGGTCGTACATTTGTAAGTAAATCAGATTCGTCTTGGTTTAGTTAACATTATTTTTTACACTTTGTCATCCATTTGACAGGATCAAAGCTCATTTGTCACATCCGCACACGTAATCTTTGACGTCTTGAACTGGCCGGTTACGTCATTATTTTCAACATGTGAATTATTAGTCACTGCCTATCATATCATCCATGAATATAGCATTAAGAGATTTCCATGACAGAAATAGTTTCCGGTCGGATCCTGCGAACTATACCGCGACCCCACGGTCCCGTTATGTACGCAGGCATTAAGATCTACAAAAGAGACATACCTGAAACGTAATAATACGTAGGGCGGCCAGGCGTCTTTTTAAAAGATGCTCTGAAGTGTTTTCTGTCAGGTCCAATCAGAGTTCGTAAGGCTCGAAGAGGTGATCAGATCCATTTTTATACCTAAAAAATGCTAAATAAGCACGTGGACCGTTTGATGGTAGGTAGGCAGGCATTGGAAGATGGCAACACTGAGGCACCATTATCCATCGCCTGTAAAAACCTCTTTACTGATTTTGTCTGAGCATCTATCGCTCGCATTAATGTGATGGCTGAATTTTTCTGTGGCGCTGGATTTGACGACTGAGTAGGACTACAATCTAGTATTAAGTTAGACCGAAAAAAGTATTCAGAAGGAAGCTTGTTTTTAGAATTAGATTAGTCGGAAAACAACGGTGTTCTAGTACCACTTGGCGACAGAAATAAGTGAATGGGATGCACCGCTCTGACGACCTTTGGAAAAGGATTATTTCAAGTGACCTTTAGCGGACTCCCCTAAAACCAAATCACGTCAGAATGAAGTCACCTGCTTACTCGAGCATACGTCACTAAGTGGCTTTGCGCGACGTCACGCGCGCGTGCGCACGTTTCAGATAGCATCTTATCTGACACTTTTATCTCTTTCACAGAATTCGGCCATACAAGAGCCATTGTTGAGATTTTGGCGAACGTGATTCTAAGAAAAATTGCAACTAAATCACTGTTCAAACTTTCAAACCAAGGTTATCGACTATAATAGTAATTTGATATTTTGAAATTTTGGTGCATGTTTCCTTATTTAATTTATGGGGATAGCAGAGTTTTCAAGTGTACTAGTAGCCGTAGAAATGCGACCATAATCATAATCATTATCATACCAGCCATTGAAAGTCAACTGCTTCGAGGACCAAGAAAGGAGGTTTTTTTGGCCTATAATTGCCGCGCTGGGCAAGCGTGATGGCAATCACATTGCGCAGCTTTCACGACTTTTCGACCCACCCCTGCACTGTGCATTGGAGCTGCTCTGTTCCGGATGGATATATCGCCATCTGTCGGTTCTCGTACCTTAGTCGCCTTTTACGACACCTAGTGCAGTAGGAGGTACTATTCTACTTTGCCGATATCTCACGGCTTCCATGATAATAAAATTTAATTTGTAATAACTCTTTCATCGTATTTTATTGTGTCATTAATGATCAACAGTAGCGTGTGTAGTAATGGTTATAATAATAAATGAGTGTATCTATGTATAAAAGGAGATTGATTGACTGACTGACTGACATATCAACTGTAGGGGTTACAAACTTCAATTTTGGCATTGGGGTTACTTTTATAACGTAAGCAACGTAAGTGACGTAAGCACTGAGAAAGGATTTTTTGAAAATTCACCCTCTAACGGACTAAAATGGGGGTGCAGAATCAGTATGACACTTTGCTGTTTTTTGAAGTTATTCGAATGAAATTCAGTAGAAAGGTTCTTTATTGAAAGTCATGAAGCACGTGTAAAATATTTTTACATAATATATGGCTATAAAAGATATAGCTTTATCAGTGGCGTAGCATGCCATGTCGGGGCCCCGTATAAAAAATTTCTTTGGAGGCCCTTAGGGAGGGACTATAGATTTTTCTCAAAGAAAAAAAATGTTGTGAAAAGAAATATTTATTTATAATAACATAATTTAACCATTTTACAAATAAAAATCAAATTTCAAATATTCACTCTCCTTGCCTATTTTTCGGCAAACTGATTTATTAAATCATTTATGGCTGATGATGAAGTCCCGCAACCCGCCATAACGATGTAGAGTGTTGCCAACTTTTGAACGCACGGTTAAGGCGAGGTAAAAAGGAATTGCTTTGTAGAATTTCGTCATTTGTAAAATAAAGTAAATTAGAAAGTTTATATTCTTTTTCCTTACACACTTCGAGGGCCCCCGTGGCCCGGGGGCCCCGTATAATTGATATAGCAGATACGGCGGTAGCTACGCCCCTGAGCTTTATGCACTTTCCCTACATTACTTAAAGCTTGCGCCAGTTAGCTTCTAAGTAAGCACAAAGTTTTCGCTTTACGTAGGAACATATAGATAAGTTACTTTCGATGTAAAACATCGAATACCAATACCATAAATGTATATAAACTGCGTTAGATCAAGTATCTTAATTGTACAGCAATGCCGAGAGCACGAGCTCTCTACCAACGACTCCTATATCTTATATTACCCAAGTTGGTGCACGTTTCACAGGAACATTTTGACTATCTTGCGACGTAATAGTCGCAAATACCTTTTTGTCATCATTTTAAATATCTCTAGCGCCAACCTTGTGAATTTAGGATACAATGACGACGATACGACGGGCCCGATGGCGCAGATGGTAGTGATCCTGTCTTGTGCACCAGGGGTCGATTTCCACCCAGAGCAAATATTTATATGATGATATTTGTGTTTGCTCTGTGTATGGGTGTAAAATATATGTATTTAAGTAGTATATTTGTGATTCCTCTGTTGTCTGGCATTCGTAACACAAGTGCTTTAAGCGACTTACCACGGAGTCAGGTCAATGTATGAGATGTTGTGGGAATTTATTATTATTATTGTTATTAATGTCGCATTACCTCGTAAATCAATTGCCTCTCTGATTCATCACTCTGTGTGACTTTCCTAACTATTGACTACTTTGAGCTATTCCGGTATTTTCCGTAAGGTACCGGCTGAGTTGAAAAGTACTTCTTGTATCAGGTGTCGTAATAGGCGATTGTATTACCAACTGACAGGCCTTGGACTAAAATGCAACAGGCGCATTACCATCAATGCCAACAATGACGCGGCAAGGCTAGGTAGGGGGGGGGGGGGGTGTTATGTTCAGCTATGGAAGTAATGCTTTTTCTATTATGAAGTTAGCAAACAAGCTAACGGTAGCTTGATGGTAGATGTGAGTGAATACTAGAGAGATACAGTGTCACGTTTACCCAGTAATTTCATTGCGTCTCACCCTTCAAACCGAAACACAGCAATACGTACACGTATTATTCGATCGGTGAGAGTGAGGTACCAATGCAGACGTAGACCTTTGTAAGAGTCCTACCTTTAGTCGGTGTTCTTTTTTCTGGCCTACCTCTAGTTCAATTTTGATGATTTCTGTAATTTATTTCGATTGAAATGAATAGCTGTGAAGTACCGGCGGAGTAGGATAGTACCTCCCTCTGTACCAGGTGTCGTAAGAGGCGACTAAGGTACCAGAACCGACAGATGGCGGTATATCGATCCGATACAGTGTAGCTCAAAGGGCGGGTATGGGAAGCATGCGAAAGCTGCGCACTGTGATTACCAGCACCCTTGCCCTGCGCGGCAATTACGTCAAGCAGTGTACTTGCAATAATGATGATGATATAATGACGATATGGATTGCGAACGGTTATGTTACCATGGGAACCAAGTGAATGGATTCCTGAGTAGTCGCATCTTTTATACCACTGATCCAAGGCGTGCACAGAAAGTGCTCTTAATAATTACAAAATATCTAACCCGAAAATAATGTATTTCAACTCTACCGATGCTAGTATCGAAGCCACAGCGCTTGGGGAAACCCCACTGGCTTAGGATCCGGATTCCGCAGCCATTCGAGCGCAGATTCGCGTTTTTAGGCTCTCACGGGCAGAGAGACTGGCGAGAGGCTATAATTGTACGCGCCTATTATGCACCGACGCGCTCCAGTGCTTCCATACACCGTTAGTGGCGCTAAGGCGCGATGCTGGAGCCGTTAGAATATTTACCTTGGATTTTCTATACTTAGTTTTAAAGAGAAAATATTTTATTATTTGTTACGGTTTTATTATATATAGCGGTGCAAACAATATATAAACAAAATAAATAAACGTTATATACATATCTGTATAAATAAACGCAATAAATACATATGATATATAAAATAACGTACATCAGAAATAGAGTTATAAAGTTAGAGAAGCAGCATCAGTAAATAAAGTACGGAGACTGCGTTTCAGGATAAATTTGTTTGGGGATTGCTTAATATTCAACAGAAGCTCATTCCAGAGTCGTATAGCTTTCACTGTAAAAGAGTTTATCAACGTGTTACGTTCGTGAGAGGAAGATAGGATTTGGAATCTGTTCTTTAGGTAAGTTGGTGCGTATGGATCAAAAAGTATTGAAAATAATATGGTTAGAACTCGAATTTTGCGACGTTCTCGAATAGAAAGCCAGCCGAGAAGAGAAGGAATATTGTCACGGGAAAGGATATAGATAATGTATATATTTAAAAAAATGGCAATATATCCGCATTTCTGTGTTCCGACACAGTTTGAAGATTAAGAGAGACAGAACAATACTGGGTAATGTGACATAATATCTTCAAGACATATTGGCAACGCGCTAGTGATATCCTTATGATATTACGAGCGTCTATGTGCTGCAGTGACGCATATCACGCGGGTTGTACGCTTGTTTGTCGACCCGGAGCAATAAAAAGATGTTAGAAAATGAATTCACTTGTCGATGTACGAACTTTCGCAATACACGTCAATTGTGTTTGGTATAATAAAAAGCAATCTAGTTCATTGAGGTGACTTATACAATATAACATATTAAAGATATCGGGCATTGGTAAAACCCCCGAAGAAAATGACGTCTCTGGTACATCAATCAGCACATTACACGGCTAACACAATATCAGTTAGATAAAGTATCAGATTTAATTGAATCCGAGATAATCGTTATATTTTATGTACCTATTAACTATGTTTGTTTTATAGATGGTAGATATAGAATTTGATTTGCTTGAATTGTTTCTAAATATGCGATTATTTTCAGATAACATCGCGAATTGTTTGCGTATCTATTTAAAGTTGATTGGTGATTAAAAAATATAAATTATTTCTACGATTGATTTGTCTCATCATTACAGCCGTTGACGTTCACTGCTGGACATAGGCCTGCCTAAGAAAAGAGGAAATTTGTCCATAATTGCCGCGGTGGGCAAGCGTGACAAAATTACTACAAATTTCCCCCTTTCTAAGGGAGCCCTGAGTTTGGCAGTGGACTTTCAATGCCTGATATGACGATTTGGTATCTAGTTGTCGCCAATGTTACAATCAACGTCAAATACCATTTTTAATATATACATTTAGTTTAACTTTTAAGACGAGAAAAACAAGAGGATCCATTTCATCTTATCATATCAGATCATCTCATCACAATATAGGGAACAGAAAGATATATATACTCACTCGTACATACTCTCACTCTCTTTCACACTCATACGCACACATTCACACACATAAGCACACACTTACACACACGCACGCAAACGTGCCTGCACAAGCACGCATACATATGCACGGATTATTATCACAATTTGAAATACATATATTTATTTATAAAGCGACTATATTTTTAAGGAAGAGCGGTGTCACCTGGCGCAGGCTTCATTAAGCTTAAAATAGGTACTGGACACTTTATTTATGTCACCAACCATGTTAAAGAAAAATAGACAATTTAAATTTTTTTATGTTACTGAATTATTATTTGTTGTTTACTATATTTTGACTATGTTAAAATAATTTTACTTTTACACGTGTTTTGTTTTATTAAAACTGCTCGCATTAGCAGCGAAAAATGTGATAGAAAGTTAAAAGACTTTGGCTTTTATTGTGAAACCTTACCTAATTGTCCATTCCAGCAAAACAAAAGGCTGAAGCGGATACCATTCTAAACAAGTGCTAGTCTGAAGTCTAGTGGATAATAGGTAGCTAGAGGGTAGGTCTGGTGCAATCTCAGTAGCTGCTGGTGTAGAAAAATAAATGAGTTGGAGAAAAAGGAAGTATGCTAAGCAAATGGTCAAATCTATAGTCTTTACAAGTTCTGACCTTGGTTAGAAATATTTGTGAGATTAGTCTGAGTAGTATGTAAACAAGAATCATAGCGTCGACCCCGATAAATGTTCCAATAACACCAACAAAGGTTGATCAACCTTTATCACCAGCAGTTTTTGCAGGCTCTTTTCTGGTGCCTCACATAATCAATCTGTTGTGATCGTTTAATACTTGTCAGATACCAGCTGGCTAGTTTTAAAAGACCATTCGATTACCTATTTGTTAAAATACTTTCATAACGCTGCAAGGTCATCAAGGTCATCAGGTCACGTCCGATCTCGTAGAACGCGTCACGTCTTAGACGACCCTCCCGACAAAATAACCGCGAAACTCGCAGCCCTTTCTCGCCCTCTCACTGGCACAACTCAACCACTGACACTCTACATGCACTCGTATAACAGAGCAGTACACCGCGTTCGCCGGCGAACGCGTGAAGTCCCTGCCCCTACGAGCGTAATTCATTCATAGTAAATTCAACCCCAACGACGGCGACCGAGCCTAGGTCGAGCCTCTAGAGGCGCCCTCGGTCTCGCCGTCGGTCCCGCTCAAATCTCGCGAGGGGCCTCTCATCTATGAGAGGCCCCGCCCTCTTTTTCGGTGGCGCTGGAATTGACTTCTGAGTAGTCCAGCACTAGGTTCGTCAGAAAAAAAAAAAAAAAGGTCATCAGTCATTTAAGTAATATTGTAATTAGTAAATATATTTTAGAAAATTTACTGTCTTACCTTTGATTTAAATTAATTATGAAGTCAGCAAACAAGCATACGGCTTGGTGGTATACGTGGCCGCAGTCTATACACGCGCGTGCCATTACGATAAGATATCACTAGCGTGTCGCCAACCCTGTGGACTAAAGATAGCCAGTAATTTCTCAGGCTCTCTCACCCTTTAATCCGGAACACAGCAATGCGAACTATTTGGCGGTAGAAATAGGTGAGAGTGAGGTACCAGTGCAGACGGCCTTTGTAAAAAATCCATTTTAAAGCGACTATAATCAGCCAATTGAAGTAAATATATTATTTAGTTTGGGTTTGAACGAATCAATTGACAATTTCTAAACGCAGCACATGATTCGTCGTTTACCGTTTGGTGTGTAGTGTATATGTGAGTGAGTCACAGATACTCAAGACCTGGCACGTACCAATCTTTACATGTCAATGAATCTAAATAGCCTGATTTCTTATCTATTCGTTTTTGAGACTACGTCATATGTTGAGGGCCACCTCTGAAGAAATTCCTATTTACTGATATAAATAAATACAAAAATGTTATGTGTTATATCATCATCATCATCATAGCAGCCGTGAATCGTCCACTGCTTCACATAGGCCTCAACAAGAAAGGAGAAATTACCCATAATTGTCGTGCTGGACGAAAGAAATCACAGGCAAAGGCCATTGCAGAGCGTAGTGTCGCGTAGGGCGTGTCATTGTTGCATGTGAGCTCGCTATTTCGGGTGGATATACTGTCATCTATCGTTTCCGGTACCTCAGTCGACTTCTACGACATCTGGTACAGGGGGAGGGAGGTACTATTCGACTCCGTCGGTACCTCGAGTAACAAATCATTACGCAACCCTAATCTAAAGCGACGGCACGTAGATACCTACAGATTCGGATTTTCTGATATAAACTATTACATAGCACTGATACTTTTAGAAATTAAATAATATCTTAAAAAACATTTTTAGTACTTTTACAAATAGGTTTCTTGATTATTATCTCTTTACACCTCTATTAGAATATTGACAACTTTGATAGAAATTAATAATAATAAATATATAGGATATGCCAATAAACAGATATATACAGCGCGATTGGTCTTTCTCAGCTATTTTCATAGAATTATGTAGTCGTGAGGTACCGGCAGATTAGAATAATACCGCCCCCTATACCAGGTATTCGAAGAGACAACTAAGATACCAACACAAGGCGGGGATGGGTAACAGCGTCCCCGTCACGAAAGCGACTGGCAATCGCAGAGCGTAACTTCGAGACGGGAATACTGCTGCCCACCGCCGCCCAGCAGTATTTTAGCTGCGCTATTTTAGATGTATATAACGCCATCTGTCGGTTCCGGTACCTTAGTCGCCTCTTACGACACGTGTTCCAGAAAACGACTTAACCTTCAGATGCGACCAACACTGGTAGAGAGATCTATTGTAGAAAAGATTTCGCACGTATATGACCTTCGCTAGAAAACGTTACAGGTATTTGTAATTTTCCAGACAACGAAATCATTGACTCGGCGAGTCATTATTATTTGATCAAGATTTACATAAATTTCGAGTTATTAATGCCACTATCTAATAATTAATGAACACTGAGAACATAATTTGCTTTATAGCAGTGTCGATTACAAAGATAAACGTAGGAGCATTCTATTTATAAATACTTAAGTATCTTTCTAATAGACTAGATCGATCAGATAACTCGTTTCGCAAAAATATCTTCAAGTCCTGGTTATATACTTAGAAGACAGTTAGAACACAATCGCGTACTTCCCAGCTTAAGTTGAAGCCGTTCACCCCGACATTCGTGTCACGATTGACAGTTCCAAGAACTGCAAGATGACTTCACTTTTGAGGTCACAACGTCAAGCATTCTTCACCTTTCGCAGGCTGCGGCAAGAATAAGTGAAAATAATTAATTCACACATCTCTTACATTGATCTGATAAGTCGCTTTTTTATTAGGTCAGATCTCGAAACAAGCATACAGACCGTAAGTGCGTGATAGAAAGCGTAACAGCAGCCTATAGGCGCTCGTAATATCATAAAGATTACCACATTACATTCATTGCTTCTCTCATCCTTCAGACCAGAACATAGCAATGCGAACACTGCTATTTGGCAGTAGAAATAGGTGAAAGCGAGGTACAGGCTTCAGAAAATATTGGTGTCACAATTATGATACTTGAATACATACTTAACAGACACAGAATTATATAAATGTTTACCCTGGACGGGGTTTGAGCCCGCGACTTTGGCACACAATATATGTACACACCGAATGCGCCATCAAGCCTGTCTTAATAGTATATCTATCTGTAGTCTAAAAGGTGTAGTAGGTACTAATTCCTTGTTTCTAACCTACCTTTACTCTATACCGCGGTGGGTAGAGACGATTCTCGAATCAAAATAAATCTATGTCACCCCGTGAAATTTTCTCGAGAAATTGTTTAATTTGGATATTGTATAGTATTACTATACAATATTAATTATAATATAATATAATATATTAATTATAATAATAGACATTGTCGCATTTATTATATTTAGAAGTAAGTGCCAGTTCCGACTTTCGGGTATACATTTTTATTCCGAAGATACAGTGACTGAGGGTTTATAATCCTGATCTTATATAAACAAACAATCTCTAACCCATTATCATACCAGCCATTGGAAGTCCACTACTGAGCATAGGCCTCCCCGAGAAATGCTGCGCTGGGCAAGCGTGTTGCCAGTAGCAGAGCACAGCTTTCGCGATAAGGATGCTGCTGCCCATCCCAGCAACAGTGCAAGTCAAATGCACAGGGCATC
The DNA here is from genome assembly GCA_020976665.1 of Heortia vitessoides. Lineage (NCBI taxonomy): Eukaryota > Metazoa > Arthropoda > Insecta > Lepidoptera > Crambidae > Heortia > Heortia vitessoides. Next base: position 19,735,236 of record JACJUM010003237.1, on the reverse strand, counting down.
GACCTGCACTGTTTCGGATGGATATACCGCCATATGTTGGTTCTGGTACATCAGTTGACTCTTAAACTAATTTGTTAAATTGCATGCTGACGGAGTCGCGGGCTCAACTAGTTTTTAATAAATGCAGTGTGTAGGTAAGCTGTGATATTGATAATGATGTTAATATAAAAATACTCATTTAGTAGTTTAATATTTTGTGTGAATAAAGTTATTTTATACTTTTTAGTGTTTAAGTATTTCTATATTAATATTTTATTTAGTGAAATTCCTTTTTATTTAGAATATTTTTCGTGTTTTTTTATAGAGCATAATGTGCGAGTTTTTTTGAAGGCGGTTTTTTGTTAGTTGTTATAGAGTAAAACATATTTTTTTACTAACTCGTGGTGTTGTCATGGAATCTGTAAGTGTCCAAAATAGGTTAATTAGCAAAAAGGTTCATCCTCCTATAAGAATGATAACAAAATTCTGTAAGTCTGTTGCTAAGAGATTGAATATTCAAAATATATATTGACCTTTGACGTTGATAAAATTATCGTGGAGTATATTAATTAATTGATAACAATTCCGAATGTGAGTCATATAAATGGGACCGTTTACCTTATATAATATAAATTATATAAGGTAAACGGTAATTATATATATATATATATATAATTTAAATTATAAATTAACCAATAACACCCAGGCTCATTGCATATAACATTATTGTTTTTGTGAGAATAGAACAAGCAGTATATCATTTCTTTAGTTTATTTATTTTTTCTTTCGTACCGTTCACCTGAATCCTGAATAAGTAAGGTTTTGGTATTGAACATTTTAAGGATGATGTGGAGACAGCAATAGAGTAAGGAATATTAAGATGGTTTCGATATGTAGGATATTTCCTAGGATGAAAGTAGAATGACCGCACAAATATATAGAGCGGAAGTGAATGGAAAAGTTTGTGTAGGACGACCTAGGCGAATATACCTTAACCAGTCAGAAAAGGTATTAAAGAAGGGCCAAGTCAGAAGTACCCAGATTAAACGAGTTATAATTAGCTAGTTAAAATTTAGTGAACAGAATTTATTAGGTCTTCGTAAATAATGTTGACTCATTACGTCATTATTATATAGCTTCTATTTGAAATCTAGGCCGTGAGATACCTGCAGATTAGAAAAGTACTAGTACCTCACCCTGTACCAGGTGTCGTAACAGGCGACTAAGGTACCAGAGCCGACAGATGGTCATCCATATAATGTATCCATCCAAAACTGTGCAGCTCTAATGCATAGGGCGAGCAGCATCCCCGTCGCGAAAGCTGCGCTCTGTGATCTGCCAAAACGCTTGCCCAGCGCCTTTCTTTTGGAGGTCTATGTCCAGCAGTGTACTTTCAATTGCTGGTATGGTTATATAAAATCTAGAGAAGCGCTTGAATATTTAATGAAAAAGCAATTATTGGTCGTGTCAAATACGTAATACGTGTACGCGTCCGTACCTAATCTAACTCTGTAGGCGATTTCCTTTAAGCCCATAGCAACATTAAATAATATATTTGACGTCACAATGGGGCCTGACACGCTGTTGGCGGCTCGCGGCCTGCTGTCATTTTGTTGACGTCACACGGAGACGACACCTCAAGATTAATAACTCCAATGTCCGCACACCGGTTGCCAACAAGGTAATTTTTTCACAATACCCGTAAATCGTAGGGAATCGTTAAGAAATCGTTTTCATAGCAAAAAAATTGGCGGCGGGTGTGGCAACTAATTTAAGGTTGGCACTTGGCATTATATTTTTACTATTTTTTAATAATGATCTGGTCTAGTTAGGCCAGCCGTAAATTTCATATTTATAAATGTTTCCATCGGAATAATGGAATAATATATATAAATATATTATTTTATTGTAATATAGCTCTTATTAATAATATCTTATAAGGTCGTGGGTTAAATGATGATATTTAAATTTGTTCTGTGTTTGGGTGTTAAATTGATAGTTTTTAATTATATTTGTGATTCCCCTGTTGTCTGGCGCCCGTAACACAAGTGCTTTAAGGACTTAACATGGAATTAAGTGGTGTATGATATGTTGTGGAAATTTATTATTTATAATTATTAATAATTGAAATTAGTGGAGTGGTTGTTGAGTTTATTTGTTACAAAAGCACAAAAATATAAATCTTAATTCATTACATTTCAATTTAGGTGTTTCTGGTATGATTTTATGAAATACAATATGTTTCTGGAACCTAGTACATGGGGAGATACTATACTCAGTCGGTACCTCACGGCAATATATAGGTTAACATTACTATTTTAATTCATTTATATTATGTGTATGTATAGTTATTTTATTTACTTAGGTGCACCTTAAACCTGCCTTTTTCATTTATTTACTCATTTTTCTGCTAAAGTCATGTGAAAGAAATCTCTATACGATAAGGCAATATAATTTTTATTTACATATTAGACCAGGTCGACAAACAAGCATACAATCCGCGTGATAGTAAGCGTCACTGTAGCCTACAAACAAACGATTCCAACCTTGTAACTTGACATTACCCAGTAAGTTCACTACCTCGCTCACCCTTCAGACCGGAACACAGCAATGCGATCACTGCTATTTGACGGTAGAAGTAGGTGAGAGTGAGGTACCAATACCAGACGACCTTTGTATGACCACCATTTCAAAGCATAACTTACCTACGTTTGTAAGGGCTGACCAAAGTCTTTGGGTGTCAAATTAAATGTCCAAACGTGCATCAAATTAACAATGTGACAGACAAAACATGTCTCGAATCAGGCACAATCCCACGTGTGTACAATTATATTTTAATAATAGATAACAGCGCACACAAATGTGTTAAGACATGTCGAGAGTCACGGCCATTGCTGTCTGTGCAAATGGAAAATTATTGATTGTATCTACAAGAATGTGTTCGTCGGTGGGTCGCGCGCGGCGGTCGCCGGTGCCTCGATAACTGTTCCTATGCCAATACCGGACCAATACCTAAGTCAATGTTTCGCAATAATTTATTGAGGTTAAAGACGTCTTTACGTCAGAGATACTATACATTGGTGTCTCCTCAAACAAAAACTTATCATATATATCATATCTTATTCCTATTCTGCGGCAGCCTTTGACGTAAAACAAAATAAAAATACCATTATACAATGAAATATGTTAATGCTAACCAGACAAATACAAATCTACAGAAACGATATAGAAAGTAGCTTTAACGTAACTTTACGTTTGTTTAGCAAACTTCACTTAGATCTTTTCAACTATTTAACCATGAAAGAGTACCAAACATCTATGCATCCCTTATATTAACTAGCCGCGGTTTCTCCCGCGTGGCGTTGTAGAACGACCATACTAACTTTACACCCCCTTTTACCCGCTTAAAGGATAATTTTGAAAACAATATTTACACGGTTATCATAACTTTCAATGATGTACCTTTATATGATTTCATTCTAGTAACTGCATAAACAACACAGATTCATACTTACTTTGCACCCCTGTTTTACTTTAAGGGGTAAATTTTTAAAAATTATATGTCACACAACATCTCGTACATTGTAACCTGACTCCAAGATAAGTAGCTTAAAGCACTCGTGTTAAGGACATAAAACAACAGAAGAATCACAAATATAATACTTAAATACATATATTCAACACTCAAACATAAATATCAACATGTAAATATTTGTCTTCAGTGGGGATTGAACCCATGAACCCTGGTGCACAATACATGATCACTACCATCTGCGCCCTCGGGACCGTCATAAACAATTTCTTAGCGATCCCCTACGTTATAAAAGGAATCCCTGTACAAAAATTCAAGTTTCTAACTCATATGTTAATAATCTTCTCGTAACATATATTAGAAATACTAACATTTGCAAATATATTTTATTAAATTAAATTTGTACTTTCTAAGACTATCACGTTTCAACAAACTCTTTACCTTTATTTCAGCCGCGTCCGATTTCACGCTATACCGCGTCACACGGGAAATATTCCGGAATACAAAGTAGACATTGCAATATGGGGATTATAAAGAACTATAAAAACCGGTAAGTGTCTTTAGAAGCAGAAAACAAAATCTGTAAAGTACATTAAGGTATCTGTGTAGCCGAGCATTTATAAATAAATTAACTAAATGCAAAAAAATAAATCACTGGTTCAATTTTCTGCACGGGTTGTCTGGGTAAATCCCAGATCTACCTCAGCCTAGTCCGATGTTGGCAGACCAGTTTAAAGATTTCTTCATACTAGGTCAGCTGTGCTATGATTTTGTTAAGAATTCAGTTTTGTGGTAATAATTAAATTGAGAATATTACGCAATATCTTAATAATAAGGAAAAGACGCTTGGTTTCTTTTTACAAAGCAATAGTAGGTATCTTTTTTTACCAAAAACACAAATATTTTATATGTATATGATAAAGTAAAGGTTAAAGGTTAACTTTAAAGAAAGTAATATGAACTCACAGTATAGCATCTGCTGTTAGGCGGGGATGATATTTTTTATCTGTAGCACCTTTGACTACAGACTTACAAAACCATTACAAGAGCTAAAATATCTTCACTGAATAGAAAATAAGCTATATGCATTACTTTCATAAAAGCAAAACAAACAACAAAATTTGTTGAAATACAAATATACAAAACACTGAGTATCATCCAAATACTTTTGAATTGGTTTCATAGCAAATTATTAGGCAACATACTAAACATTTGGATGCCAATCTTTGAGTCATTCACAAAAATTTAGTGAAAGGTCGCGCGGCTCGTGGATCCGGCGACCGGCATCGTCATAGGCCTACCTAACTAATTCAATAATCATCCTCACGGAACGTCGAGAAAAACTCAAGGTTGTGACCAAAGGCCATTCGTTGACTCCTCTTATCACCACGGTAGAAAAGTTATAGAGATAATGTGTCAAAATAAGGCATGCTATAATGTAAAATAAGATTGTTTGAA
>JACJUM010003237.1:19676596-19727164 GCA_020976665.1 Heortia vitessoides | reverse complement strand
GCCCTGTCTTCGCCCGGGTTTTTTACAGTAATATAAAATAGCCAATATTATTCTGAAACGATTTTTTTCATATTATGAAGTCAAGAAGCTCGTGTCTTCACAAAAATATCACTACTGTGTCAGCATCTTTGTGAACTGAAAATATAATGTCACATTTACCCAGTAATTTCACTACCTCTCTGACCCTTCAAACATGATCACAGCAATGGTTTGGTGGTAGAAATAAGTGAGAATAAGATACCAATGCAGACGACCTTTTGTATGAGGTCATGTAAGATGTAGCTTTCTGTCGATTAAAAGGTTTTTTTTAATCTATTGTAGTATATTGTAGTAATAGTCTTGAAGTCAAATCGTAACATACAAATAACAATTCTCTTTATCATATTTTTTTTTCTCTTACTTTTCTCTTCTTCACAGCTCTATATTTCAATAAAAAAATATATTGTCGAAACATACAGCCAACAAAGGATTTTATGTATGTAAAATTATTTTAACGTCTTTAAAATATCTTAATTGTAAGCCCGACAATTGTTCTTTCGGCCATTTTTTGACGAAAAGCTATTATTCGACCGTGTTGTATAGTAGGCTTCTTGGTATGCAATGGTGCAGTAATTGTATTACTTTAAATATTTAGACATAACATTTTTATTTTTGGCATCTTTAAAGCAAGATAACAAAAAATCGTAAAAAAAGAGTTTAATTTTAATATATTTACTGTTTTTTATTAATGAGGAAAATTGTGTTTAATTTAAAATAGAATTATGTATGTTCCTTCTTATCTCTGCGCAATTGTAAATTGTAATGCTACTAAGAAAATATCTTTCAAACAGTTAAAGGTCACAATTGATTAATTAGGATATACAAGTGTATCCATACTAATAAATAACATGCGAAAGTGTCTGTCTATAATACAGAAGAAAAGAACTTAATACAATTTTACATGGGGAAAGGAAATCAAAAGACATCGCATCGCGACAAGCGCTGTGCAAATTAAGTACTGATATAAGGAACTCAAAGGGTGTCTGCCTGATGTATTTCCATATATCGTAGACTTACATGAGGTAGACCACATAAAAAGTCACCTGCATTGGTACCTCGCTCTCACCTACTTTTACCTCCCAATAGTAGTGCTTGCATTGCTGTGTTCCGGTTTGAAGGGTGAGAGAGGCAGTGAAATTACTGGGTAATGTGACATTACAATTCGCAGTGGTGTCCTTGTGATATACTTACTATCATGTGGAACGTATGCTTGTTCGTCGACCTGGCCTCATAAAAAAATAAAAAGACGTAGGCTAAATGTGATACCTGGAAACAAGACCTCCCGATAGGGCGCGAAGTATATAGATAAGCCACTAGAGGGAGCTATATATATATATGCGATGATTTGTTGCCACTGTGCCGGATATCTTGACCTCATTAATGATTGTGCGCGTAATTTATTTTAAAGTATGACTTTCCGTATAAATTACGTGATATGTTAAAGTAAATGAGATAATTAGAGATTATGGTAATACTTCTTAATATTGTATCATTAAGTTGTAAGGACGTTTTATAATTAACAATGTTGTTTTCCTGTCTTATTTTATTTTTCCCTTCACCTGTGTTGTCACATCTGTTATAATACATTGGTAAATAAATCGGCACACTATTGTTAACTCCAAAATTACATATATAAATATCAACACGCCCACGTTAAACTAAAACAAAGATATAAATGTTGAACATATAAATGTTTGTCTTGGGTTCGACCACACAACCGTTGGCGCAAAAGATCTCAAAACCAAAAATAAAATACAATAATTATCACCTAGAAAACTCACTATGGAAAGAATACTTGAACATGTTTGGGGGAGTACAGCTGTTTAATGAGCTACCTGAAACCATAAAAGAGTGTGAAATCATAAATATATTTAAAAGAAAGCTAAAGCTGTATTTAGAGTCGATTCAGATACTCGACTAATTGTATATTTTTTATTCAAACTACGATAATAACTCATTATATATGAAATACAATTTCGTATGAGAATAAATATCATTAAACATACAACATATAAACACTACCGTATTTATTTATTTAGTTTATACATTCACAGATTATTGTCATACATACTAATATTCATAATTAAATATAAATTAACAAGACGGTCACCTAGTAGATGTGTACACGACATGTTTTATGTAATTTATTTTTTTTATTAAATAAGACGTAAATAAATAATGATAAAGAACACAAGCAAAAAGAATATCTAACCTCGGCCGCTAGAATATTTTAAATTTCCCTCTTAAAAGTAAGGAATCTATTATTAAAAACATCTATGTCTTTGCCACTGGGTTTCAGTTTATTGTAGGAACGACACATTCGGTTTATTGGATTGTTGGAGTTCGAGAATTGTAGAAGTTTTTATACACCCAACAAAATTGAATTTAACGTATGCATTTTTATGCGTTCCTCAAAATAATATTTTTAGTAAAAATAATCGGCTTTCAAAGTGATGTAACAGTGCGCAATTTACATCATACACGAGATTGTAACATCTACGTGCTTCGACGTCACTCTCACAGATTACTCAGCTATTTCCACCGTTAAAGTGTAATAGTCGATGAAAATATTACATTATTGTCTCCTTCCGGAATACATGATTTTCTTATTAACACCCTTGAATATTTATTCGTCATCGTCATATCAAGTCTGGACATAGGCCTCCCTGAGAAAGGAGATTTATACCAATAATTGCCGTGCTGTGCCGTTGTGGTGGCACTCTACCATGTTGTATTTGAGCTGTTTCGTATAGATATTCCGCTATCTGTCGGTTCCGGTACCAGGGTGGTTTCTTACGACATCTGGTACTAAGGGTATGGTATGGTATACTGCACGGCAAAAATATTTATTTATTTTTGCGATTGTAAGTATTTAATATTAAAATTTATTTAATATTAATAATTATATTAATTGATATAAAAAAAAAACAAAAACGAGCATTACCGATAGTTATCAGCCAATCAAATTTTGTATACTAAAATGATATCAATAGAACCTTGAAATAATTATAATCACCGTCATGTCAGCCGTTGGATGTCCACTGTGCCTTCAGACATTATAAATTACTAGCGGGCCTGGCTTACGTTGCTTTGCTATATAAATATTATAAAAATATTAAATTACTATTAAAAAAAGGGATTGATGATAGAAGGGTCAAAATTTAGGGTTGTATGTATTTTTAACGCCACGAAAAATAAATTGTCAAAAAATTTAACAAAAATATTAGGGTTGGATAGACCTTATCACTTAGGGGTATGAAAAAAATTGAATAGTAGCCGATTCTTAGACCTAAAGAAAATCGGTTAAGCCTTTTCGGAGGAGTATTGTAACTAACACCATTGACCAGAAAATATGTACCTACGAACAGATTGCTTAAAGTTACTTCGTTGTATTAAAGATGACGGGCCCGATAGCGCAGATGGTAGAGCCCCTATCCTGTGCACCAATGGTCGTGGATTCTAATTCCACACAGAACAAATATTTATATGGTAAATGTTTGTGATATTTCTGTGTTTGGGTGTTAAATATGTAATTAAATATTATATTTGTGATTCAACAAATGCTTACCTAAGTACGAGTAAATTATCTCGGAGTCAGGTTACTGTATGAAGTTTGGTGTAAATGTATGTATCTTTCTATTGTTTATAGTTGAATGTATGACCAAATCATATAACATTATTATTTCACAATTATATCTGTAATCTTACTACATATTAAACATAATCATAATTTCGGTGATGTCATAGTTGTTTTATAAGATAATATATGCTTTAAAAATGAAACAGCTTTCTCAACACAATTGTTGTGGTCGAAATTCGACAACAACAAATTTTCTATTACGACTAATTTGAAAAAATGGTCAAAACGTATTTATTTATTGAACTTATATTGCAAAAATGTACAAATGGCGGTCTTTATGCCAGTTGGCATTATCTCCCAGTCAACAACGCGGAACGGGAAAAAGAAAATGTATGTATATATAGTGGTGCAGAGATATATATTATACAAAAATACCTAACCAAATCTCGATTTAAAAATCAACTTATTTTGTATATTTTATGTGCTGGATGTTTTTTTATTGTTTTTTTCAAAAACTGTCAAAGCAATTGCCCCGGATGAGGTTCATCATTAAAGTGCAATTACAGTGTCTTTGCGCGTTGTTTAGACAGACACGCAGTGATATTGGGAAAACCATGATAATTTCAATGACTACTAGCCAACAGGCTGGCAGTGTTCGCACCTATCTACATAGTCTGTTAATAGATAACAAACAGTCCAATCAAATCAAATAAATTATATTTTATTTAAGTAGCCCTAGTACAAACACTTTCGTATAGCCAAAAATAATCACTAGAACAATTTTAATACAGAAATAGAAATACTAAATTGTATTATATGCATAATACTGATGACCCTGATGATCCGACGGGATCATAAGAGACATCTAACATTTAAATTAGGCCTACCTTATACTAGTCTGCCGGCACCAGACGGGTCTTAAAACTAAGTTTAATGCAGGTTCATTACTCGAGCCGCCAGAATGGAACCTATAAGAAAAACCGGTGATGATTTAGGTTCCATCAATATAAAATAGTTACTGTTAATAGAACCCATACCGGCGTTGGCGCCAACAAATATTCATGTTATTTCAACAGGAAGAAGGTACTTTTAAATCACGAATATATAATGGCCATCAGGTTCTTCCTTATGTGACGGATGACCCTTATATCAACGATAATAAGTTATACTAAGTAATTAGAGATCGCATACCCGTTTCGGCTATAGCGGTAGTCGAAAAATTATGCCAATTTCATCTATTTTTGATTATTTTTAATAAATTCCTACATCTCAAACATTGACCTGACTCCGTGATAAGTCGCATAGAGCACTTGTTATAGACATCAGAGGACATGAAAATCAAAAATATATTACATTAATAAAAATATTTAGCACCCGGACACGGAAAAAACATAAATATCATCATATAAATACTTGTCCCCACCCAGGACAGATATTTGGAACCCACAACAAGACCGGATCACTACCAACTGCACCATCAGGACCGTTAATAGCATGATTTTTCATCCGCTCAATTTTCTTCAGGTCATGTATTAGTATATATATCTAGATAAACGGGTGCATCACATCTAATACTCTTTCGCTCGCAACTTCTTCTCATCACTCTAGTTTTTTGACCAACTCTTTTACAGTGACATACGACTCTGAAATTAGCTTCCGTTGAATATTAAGCAATTTCCAAACAAATTTATTCTGAAACATTTTCTCCGTACTTTATTTACTGATGCTGCTTCTCTAACTTTATAACTTTATTGCACAAAATATTACATTATTGTGTAAAATAAATAAATATGTTACACAATAAAAGGGTCTAAACATAGTGATTTCAAATTAGTAAGTCATACTATAAAATATATATTTATACAGACGAAGGCTCTATAGAATACGTTATGTAATACGTTAACATGATATGTTGGACAAAAAGTTAATCCTCCTCCATTAAAAAATAATGAAGATAGTTAAAATTGGACTACAAACGCGGCGAGTCTGAAGTCATAGCCGAACAAACGGTGTCATTAATCAAGGTGTTGATGATTCTTATGATTCATACTGCGGTGTTCGCGTCATGGAGCCGTGAGACAGTGATGTAGATAAAAAGAGGTTCTACATGATGTCACCTAAACTGAATGGTTACAAATAATATCAACAAAAAAGTACTTGCACTGGGAAAATACACTTGCAGTACTCATAAGAATTTTGAATATACCTACATCTGTTGAAATGACAACGCTTTTCTAGTCATCATATCAGCTGTAGAATGTACGTAGTTGGATGTTTGTAGTATCACAGAGCGTAGATTAATGACAGGGGTCCGCTTGATCGTAAACGTGACCGCAGCCTATACACGCTCGTATTATCACAAAAATATGACTAGCGTGTCGCCGACCCTGTGAAATGAAGATACCATGTCACATTTACCCAACAGCCTCTCTCACCCTTCAAACCGGAACAAAGCAATGCGAACACTGCTATTTGGCGCCAGAAATAGGTGACAGTGAGGTACCAATTCAGACGACCTTTTGTATACAGTCTACCTCATGTCTTCCTTCTATTTCTATCGACAAACAGCAATGATCGTATTCTAGGTTCCGGTGTGTGGCATAAGTCTCACTAAATTCCACCAAGTGTGGAATTTACACGTTTACTGATATCAGATTCATCTGTCAAGATGGGTGTAGCCCCAATGCCATCACCGTGTTTAGCCCATCAAAAAATAATTGTGTGCCAATGTCAATGTAAGAATCGTTCGTGGAATGTGATTCACGTAGGCGCGTGTTCAGCTAGGTCAATAGAAACGCAACCTTTTATGTGTTCCAGACAGAAAAAATAAGCGAGGAACGTTAATAAAGTATGTCTGCTGCAGGTTAACCTGAAAAACTGTGACTCAGTTGGCGTGTGTAATGCGAGCCACGTTTGGAAATTCTTAACATTAAACACTAATAGCATGTCTCGCTGTTAACTTTGTTCATTAACTGATTAACGCTCTAATAAGGAAACCATTATACGGAAAATTATATACATAATGTAGATACTATATCGTCATCATCATCATCATCATTATCATCATCATATCATTACCATCGTTTAACGGACCCGATAGCGCAGATGGTAGTGATCCTATCTTGTGCGCCAGGGGTTATTTATATGATGATATTTGTGTTTGTTGTGTGTCTGGGTGTTAAATATATGTATTTTAGCGTATGTCACACAAGTGCTTTAAGCGACTTACTACGGAGTCAGGCCAATGTATGAGATGTTGTGGGAGTTATAATTATAATACTTCTCAAGAACAACGACCAATATCAGCTATGGAAGTCCACTGCTGGACAAAGCCTGATTTTTGCTCATAATTGTAGCGCTGGGCAAGCGTGTTGGCAATCGCAGATCGGAGCTTTCACGACGAGCATGTTGCTGCCCATCTCCGCCCTGTACATTTGAGTTACAGTGTATCAGATGGACATATCTCTATCTGTCGGTTGTGGTACCTCAGTCGCCTCTTACGACACCCGGTACAAGGAGAGGTATTATTCTACTGTGACGGTACCTCACGGCGGAGATACTATATATGTAATACCGAATATCATAATCGGCTCAAGAGCAGAAAAATAGTTTATCATATTATTCACTGTCAATAAAGACCCTTTATACTGAATTTTCTCTCGAATAACTTCAATAACTGTAAAGTTGCATACTAACTTTATACTCCCATTTTATTCCTCTAGTTGATGCATTTTTCAAAATCCTTATTGTTCCTCTTCATTACCAAGTTTCTTACTCTTACAATTTAGGCCCTGCATTAATATGTCAGTCATTCAGTCAGCCAGCCAGTCAATTAGTCAGTCAGTCACCCCATTGGGGGGGGGGGGAAAGGGGGTGCAGAGTGATTTTGAAACTGCTGTATTTAAAGTTATTCGAAAGACATTCAGCATAAAAATTTTTCATTGAAAGTTATGAAACACGTACAATATTTTTCCTAAAATTAACCTTTCAGGGGGTCAAAGGGGTGTGCCAAATTAGTATGCAAGTTCAACAATTTAACATTGCTTAACCACCGGGCTTTGCTAGTTGATTTATAAATCAAGAGTATGTAGTTAAGGTTTCTGAGAGAAGGTGAGTCCTAGATCTAGTAAATTCTATCCTCCTTTATTATACCCCAGTTAGGTTAATCGAAACTCAAAATGTAAAACGGGATGTACAGCGTTTCAGTTATTATTAAATAGATAAAAAATTAGACTTGAAATTCTATTGGATGCTTGACTCTGTTACATGGATTACATAGCCTGCTGAAATAAAGTGAAAACCCCGACTAAAATACAGAATGAAATGTCTATTTATTGCATATTCATATTCTAAGTGTTATGAGCTGTTATGCTGGTTCCTTATCTTTGGTAGACATTGGTATTTTGGTATTGCATTGTGACTCATACTGGGCAAAACGTTCGGGTATAGTTATCCCAACTTTATGAAACCATAGTCATCTATCAAGCAATATAAAGTCCATTGTTGGGCATAGGCCCGCGCTGGGCAGGCGGTGGCAATCGCAGAGCTCAACTTCACGACGAGGATGGTGGTGCCCATTCCCACGTAGTATTTAATCTGAGCTGTTTCATATGGACATACCGCCATCTGTCGGTTCTGGTACCTTAGTCGCCTCTCACGACTCTTGGGACAGAGGAAGGTACTATTAATATTTCTATGCGCCAAAAGTCGATCCCCACCCGGGACAAATATTTATATGATGATATTTATGTTTGTTCTGCGTCTGGGTATGAAAAATATGTGTTTAAGTATTATATTTTTGATTCCTCTGTTATCTGATAACCGTACACAAGTGGTTTAAGCGACTTATCTCGCAATCAGGTCAATGTATGAGATGTTGTAGGAATTTATTTATTTATTTATTCTACTCCACCGGTACCCCACGGCGGTTTCATTCAATACATAATTTTACAGACGGGCCCGATGGCGCAGATGGTAGTGATCCTGTCTTGTGCACCAAGGGTCGTGAGTTCGATTCCCACCCAGAGCAAATATTTAAATGATGATATTTGTGTTTGCTCTGTGTATGGGTGTAAAATATATGTATTCAAGTAGTATATTTGTGATTCCTCTGTTGTTTGGCGTCCGTAACACAAGTGCTTTAAGCGACTTACCACGGAGTCAGGTGAATATATGAGATGTTGTGGGAATTTATTTATTTATTTATTTATAATTTTACAATTCAGAAGCTAACGATAAAAGTCTCAAGTACATCCTTACTAGTCCTTACTTCCTTACTAATATGATAAATGTGGAAGTAACTCTGTCTGTATGTCTGTCTGTCTGTTACGCTTTCCCGCTGAAACCTCTTAACCGATTTTGATTTAATTTGGCAAAGACAATCTTTAGACCCTAAGAAAGGACATAGCCTATTTTTTAATTCGAAATAAGGGTTGTAAAGGGTCGAAAAGGGGAATGAAAATTTGTATGGAAGTATCGCTCCACCAGATTTCCCCAAGAAAGGGGGACTTTTACCCATAATTGCCGCGCTGGGCAAGCTTGTTGGCAATCGCAGAGCGCAGCTTTCGCAACACGGTTCCTGCTGCCCATCGCAGATATACTGTTACGGTTCTGGTACCTCAGTCGCCACTTACAACACCGGGTACAGAAGGAGGTACTATTCTACTCTGCCGGTACCTCACGGCACAAGATACGCTGCGGGTACAAGTCAAGATAGGCTGTAAATATGTTCTCAATTCAATTCCTAGACCCGTCATAAAATGCAATTACAATTAATATGATTTACCCTACACAAGAAATATGAAGGCGTTAATATCTGAACCGTTTCACGTGTTTAAAAAAGTTCGGATTTATCATCATACAGGCATGTTAATGAAAACAGTTAGTAATTTTTAATTCCTGGAATCAACGATCCATCACGTCCGACCAGCTTTCCCTGCCAAAATCCCAACTATGTACGGCGTGGGTCGGAGAACGAACATCGGCCATAGATCAATCCACCATTCATAATTGCTCAACGTATAATCGTCTCTACACATTCGACCTTAAGTTCAGAATTGATTGAGAGCTGTTTGCATAAATGTGTACAACTATAAGATCATAATAATTATGGCAGTTTATTTATTGATTATGATAATCATTGTTGTGCTACCGCGGAATACATTGCCCATTATACGTCTTATATCGATCTATCGCTTATAGAAACTACAAAAACTTGTCGGTGACCACAACTTATGTAGAAATGGTAACATGAACAAATCTATACTAATATTATAAAGCTGAAGAGATTTTTTTTATTTTATTAAACGCCTAATCTCAGGAACCGCTGGTCCGATTTAAAAAAAGTCTTTCAATGTTGGATAGTCCATTTATGGTAGAAGGCCATTACCCCCTAAAATCACTTCCACGCGGTCGAAGACGCGGGCACTGCTAGTATTTCAATAACTCCCAACACATTTCTATTTTTATTCAAATTCTCGCTGTCTTAACAGACGTTGTCTTGCATTTACTGTAAATATATTTTGAATTCGTGGACAATATTGTATTAAGTGCCGTAAGGTACCGGCAGAATAGGATAGTACCTCCCACTGTACCAGGTATCGTAAGAGGTGAGTTAGGTACCAAAACCGACAGATGGGGATATATCCATCCGAAACAGTGCAGCTCAAATGCAAAGGGTGGCAGCAGCATCCTTGTCGCGATAGCTGCGCTATGCGATTGCTATCACGCTTGCCCAGCGCGGCAATAATGGGCAAAATTCTCCCTATCTTGGGGAAGTCCACGTCCAACGCTCGATTTCTAATAGCTGAAGTAATGAAGGCACATATTACTACTAAAAGGTGGTGAATCCTTCAAGTTATATTATCGTACTGTACGGTGAGCAACACATAAACCTAACCAAATCTGTCAATTTTTTACAATCAATCTTGAACTTAATGGCTCGCTTTTATAGATTAATATCAAGTGCAAAGTTTTGACAGATTTGATTAGGTTGATCTATTGCCACAATAGCTAATAGATATATAGCCTTAGATAGATAGATAGATAGATAGATAGATAGATAGATAGCCTTTACAACAATTATAAAATTTAAAACTCAATACGAGTGGACCGCCTCTAAAAAGTTGTTTTATAAACCCCACTAATATAATAAATACGATAGTAACTCTGTCTGTCTGTCTGTCTGTTACGCTTTCCTGCTATAATCTCTCAACCGATTTTGATTAAATTTGGCACAGACAATCTTTAGACCCTGAGAAAAGATGTAAGCTATTTTTTAATTCGAAATAAGGGTTGTAAAGGTTCGAAAAGAGGGATGAAAAGTTGTATGGAAGTATCGCTATTTGTAGAGTTGGAAACTTGAAACTTATTTTTCAGGCCATTGATTCGATATAAATAAACATCACATTCAAAGTTTATATGAGTTAAGTTAAAGAGGTAAGGTGCCCAAAAACTATTCCACGCGGACGAAGTCGCGGGATCAGCTAGTATGCAATAATTGTTAGAAATATTTATGTTTGAATTACAAGATATCTACGCTAATCAACTAGCAATCGTGTGATGTTCTATCAAATACCGCAGTGGCAGGTGTGTTCACGATCCGACAAGCTCCCATGACTAACCACAAACACTTCGACATTCTGTTTAGTGAAAAACACTTGTAAATTTCAATACCTGGCTCAACACTCAGTCACCCCGGCATGCCCGAGGGTGGGTGACTCATGTTAGCCAGAACTGGCGAGATTGATGGGTGGAATCCTCGATAAAAACAAACCATTCATACGTTTCGTAAATTTTCCCTGGCCTGGGTGTAGCGTCATACTAGTTAATATGCTCATGCCAATGTGGTTAATAATTACAATGTTACAAATTGTAAATTGATGTATACTTTTAGATAAATCTGTAGCTCGATTACTTAAACTCGAAATCATAGTTCATTGGAACAGATAGGATATTGCGTGGCATAATTTAAATTGGCCGTGTAGTAAAATAAGATGCCAATATGCTTGCCCGGCAAATATAGGCAAGTTTCCTCCTTTCTTGGGCAGGCCTATGTCCAGCAGTGGACTTCAATGGCTGATATAATAATAATGATTAATAATAAGAGATAGCCTTGTTTAATTAGCGGTGGCATCAAATGACATATATTTATAAATTCCCGCAATATCTCAAACTGACCTGGCTCCGTGCTAAGTCGCTTAAAGCACTTGTGTTACGGACGCCAGACAACAGAAAATACAACCCAGCCGTAGAATGGACACAAATATCACCATATGAATATCTGCCCTGGGTGGGAATGGAACCCACGGCCCTTGGCGCACAAGATAGCACATGCGCCATCGAGCCCGTCGACATAATTCTGCTATTTTTCACTTAATGCAATGGACTTAATGCATTTGAATAAACCTAAAAACAAACCCAAGCTACATGTACACCTCTCACATCTATCTATCACACCATCACTTCACTTGTTTGTAAAAATAATGACATATTATATATATTTGATTTGCCACCAATATAATTTAACACATCGTTTCACGAGCGGTATCGCCTGTGGGTGATCGAGAGTAAGGACGGGAGGGTTATCAAAGTCGCGGGGTCATGTTTGCAAACAAACCGACAGATTAGCTCGATAGTCGCAAGGTGATACATTTATATATATGTAAAGTAAATAATGCTGGTTCATGACCGCTCCATGTAAATCTTAGCTAATATTATACATGAAGTTTTGCAACGTTTTTACACCTAACCCGTTAAACAGGTTTTTAATTAATTTGTAATTGAACCCATCAGTATTTGTGTAACCTAAATACAAAAAAGCTTATTTTATGGTAAACTTTTCTTTCATTTTTCTTGGTAATAGTCACGAGAGATTCCTGAGGTCAACTGATAATTTGACACTAAACATGCCTGAGGTTACTCGTTCACAGTTAAAGCTGTACCTTTGTGGAATGCGCTACCTCTTCGTGGAAATGTGCTACCAAGAAGCCGTAAGGTCCCGGAGGATATAATAGAATAGTATGTTCTCCCTTACCGGCTGTTATAATCTACTGACGTAAAGGAACAGACAGTTGGCGGTATATCTGTCCGAAACGGTGCAGCTCAAATGCACGGGGCGGGGGTGGGCAGCAGCATCTCCGACGGGAAAGCTATGCTCTGCGATTGCCAACACGCCCGCCTAGCACGGCAATGATGGAAGAAACTCGCATATGTCCAGCAATGGACTTCCAATGATAGTAGTTAACTCAGAGGGTCGCTTTCTGACGGGAATGTAACTGCCAGTCCTTGCCCTGATGCGTTTGAACTATATATAAACGCACCCATAACAGCAACCGACAGACCGACACGACGCCTGTTGGTTTTGGTAACTTAGACGCCTCTACCACATCTGGCACAACTGCAAGTATTATTCAAGTCTGCCGGTACTTCACGCTTTCCTGGTACATAGAAAGGAATAATCCTTTTGTGCCTCACAGAGTAGACGTACAAAATAGTGTATGTAATAATGAATAGGCGAAAACACAGACATTTCTAGTTTCAGTATGATCGTCTAAAATTGCTGTGAGAATAGAACCTCCCATTGCACCAGGTGTCGTAAAAAATTACCTTTCTTGAAGAGGTCTATGTCCAACAGCGGACTTTCACTGATGATGTATGATGGTGATGGAAACACTTTACTTGTGTGATAGGTATTCAGGTTGCGTCAGGTTAGAATTATTTATATACACGAGGGAAACATTCCAATTATTATATCATGCTTGTTTGAGCTTATGGAAACAGTCTGTCAACAGGAATTAAGGAAAACTCTAACTTTGTCTTTTATTTCATACGTTTTATCATATGGCCTTTCCCGTACGAAACATAAATCGATTTATTGATGCGTAATTAGTCCGTCAGTTAAATGTAAACTAAGGTGACTGTACTAAAATTGACTCTAAAGTCGGTTAGGTTGAGCTTAATAATCGTTATAATAATAAAAATAAAAACACCTGTCGCATTACAAGAAAATTTCTTTCCTCATCCGTTGTCTCCGTGTATTTTCCACTAATAAATACATTTTCTGCTACTATCACTTTGCCATAGCCCGCGGTAATTGCAAACGAGAACCTCTTTAGACGAAAAAAAAAAATGAAAAGATAATAATATTAGTTTATTGTCATAATCCAAAATACATACCAATGTGGCTGTAGCATTTTTCTGCCGAGAAAATGGCAGCTTTCAGTCTGCGCAGGATTAAGCGTTACGGCGACCGCGCTCGTAATATCACAAGGATATCACTAGCGCGTTGCTAACCTCTTGATTTGAAAATATGACGTCACATTATCCAGTCCTTTCACTGCCTCTCTTGTTTACTTATTTTTTTTATTTTATACCGCCTTGGACCCTTTTCTGCTCTTCCCGATGGTTTACTGGTAGATATTGCTACTTGGAATTAAGTCCGCTATATGTACATCGAGATTTATATATGTGCAAAAAGTGAAATAAATACATTGAAAATTGGCAGGAATAATAATAATAATAGATAGATATTTATGGTATGAGATCTTAGGATAGTTGGTACAGTGTTTGGTACGGCTTTTCCAGTACCCGGCTATTGGGCAGCAGCTTTTCCGTCCCAAAGTAACGCTATGACCACCACGCCTGCCCATCGCGGTAATTATATTTTATTTATCCACTTTTCTTTTGGGAGGCCTATCTCAAGCTTTCTTAGTGATCCACTACTACGTATTTGATGTTTTAAATTATCAAATTATTTTATAAATAAATAAATTAAAAATATCTATTGCCAACGATATTGCAATTTACAAATTATAATATATTAAAGATTATAATATATATATATTATAATCGTCAAGTCTAATATATATATATATATATATATATATAACACATATGTAAATACACATAATTACAAACAAGTATGTACACATACAAAGGATAGGTAATTATGATTTCCAATTCACCAATCACTAGGCTAATGCGTGTACCGATGGAGAATAGTAATTAGATCAACACCATATGCGATCCCGCGGTAATTGGAATAATAACTGTTCATTCAACTCGCATTGCACAATATGTTTTCAGTATCATAATAGGTCATTTGAAATTCATGTATGACTCGTATATCTTGGTAGGTTTGGAAGTATGTGGTTTTACAGTTATACGTGATGTCCGTCATTAACGATGCCTTCAGGAAAGACATATAGTACTTATTTTAAAGGAAAATGCGTTACACTGGGGAAATGCCGTAAAATTGACGCACGCTTGTGCCAATTTTACGTAAAACATATTTTGTACCAAAAGTGTATTATTTGTAGAAAGTCATTATGAATGGTCATTCATAATAAATTGTTATAATTAATTTACCAAGTTTCCGTGTAGAGTAGAATATTTATTTATTTATTTAGTAAACATTATGTATAATATTAGGTAAAGTTACAAATTACTGTAAATCATACTAATATTCATAGTTAAATATAATATTAACTGGACGTAACCTAGGAGTTGTGTACACGACATGTTTTATTTAATGATTTGTTTTAATTTTTTGATAGTTCCTCACCATCGACCGACATCGAGATACCGAACCAACAGATGGCGGTATATCCTTGCGAAACAGAGTCATAATCTCTAATAGGACGAAGATGTGCAGCAGCTTTCCCTTCGCGAAGCTCTACGATTGCGATTACGCATACCACGCGCATGCAATTGTGGGAAAATTCCACAAGTCTTGGGGAGGCCTATGTCCAGCAGTGGACGGATGAAGCATAAAACTTATAAAATAAACCATGTTTACCTGGAAGAAATCGCACCTTACGATAACGCTTATATAAACCCACTGTACTTTATTTTGTTCAGCTTTTATTTACCATTATTATAGCGGAGCCCGAGACCGCGTGGAACACAAAAAAGTGTATTAGTTCTTTATTCTGAATTAAGAGTAGCTTAAGTTACTTCTCATTACATAAGTTAACTGCCCATTAGAGTCACGTCCAAATCTTGTAAAACAAAAAATTGTAAGAAAAATATTTTTTGGTATTAAAGCGATTATTTTAATATTGCAAACAGACACTCCAATTTTATTTATATGTAAAGATTCTGTGTGATGTTTAAGCATTTTTTAGTATTATAATTTGTCCTGAGATAAAAGTTGATTATTAGAATTCATAATTAATTAACACTCTTATGTGATGTTGATCCGACGTTGGTACAATGTAATGGATTAAATATCTTATCTCAAATGTCCCAGCCCGGGTTTCCCTATAAACTGAAATGCGGCTGCCAAAGGAACCCGTTCGACGGCAGGCATCTTGCGCAGAGCACGCGGGTTTCCCCATGTGGAACTATTACAACTTTCGTTACATGTTTAACAGGGGCTGATGTTCGAAATCCCTTGGTATTCCCTGCGATTTCATTGCGGAGGTCTTTATCGAAGGTTAATCTACCTTAAGTCCTTACGTTTATTTAAAATTTTATTGCTGGCTATAATGAATGCATGTACAGTACCGGTAGGAGTTTAAATTTGTTCTAACTTAACTATTAATAAATCGTCACTAATTATACTATTTACATATATATATATATATCACGCCTGTGTCCCATCAGGGTAGGCAAAGGCTATGGATCTCCACTTGTTACGATCTTGGCATACTTCTCTTGCTTTCCCTACTCGCATTAGTTCTTTCATACATTCTTGGTACTTCTGACCTGACCCTTCTTTAATACTTCTTCTACCTGGTTAATATATGTTCGCCTCGGTCGTCCTATACTAACTCTTCCATTCACTTCCGCTCTATTATTTGTGCAGTATTTCTACCTTTATTCATCCTTACTACATGTCCAAACCATCTTAACATTCCTTTCTCTAACGTTATTACATTATCTTCATTTACACCGTATTGATCTGTAATCGCATTATTCTTTAATTTGTCTATCAAACTAACACCATACATACCTCGAAGAGCTCTCATTTCAACAGCATATACAGCTTTCTGCTCGCGAGTTTCTTCTGCCATAGCCAACACTCATTCTCGCCGTGAAGTTGCGCTCTGCGACTGCTACCATGCCTGCCCAGCGCGGCAATTATCCACAATCCCCCTATCTTGCGGAGGCCACGTCCAACAGTAGACTTTCTGCGGTTATGGTTGTAATTCTAAGTAAATATAAAATATATATCATCATCATCATCATACCAGCCACTGGAAGTCCACTGCTGAACATAGGCCCCTCCAAGAAAGCGGGAATTTTGTCCATAATTGCCGCGCTGAGCAAGCGAGTTGGCAATCGCCGATCGCAGCTTGCGCGACGGGGATACTGCTGCCAATCCCGCCCTGTGCATTTAAGCTGCACTGTTTTGGATGGATATACCGCCATATGTCGGTTGTGATCACCTTAGTCGCCTCTTACGACACCTGGTACAGGGGATGTACTATTCTACTCTGCCAGTACCTAACGCCTAATAATATAAATGAATAGTTAAATAAGTTAATAGTAAAAATACTTAAGATTGTTTTTATTCTTATTAAAGTTTATGGCTATAAATGTATGTTTGTAACTGGTTCAGATTGGTTGAAAAGGTCTAGATTAACCAGATTTGCCACAAGGGTTATTCATAGTCTGGCATAACACATATGCTTTTTAACACACAGCATACATCCCGAAAAGATGTTCCTGTGGGATAGATCTTACTTCTTATTATTGTCTATGACGGCTTTTGCACAGTTTAGCTATTAAGAAGCAACATACAATTCATCTCGTATTGGTACCTCACCTATATTCTACCGCCAAATAGCAGTGTTCGCATATCCGTGTCCCGGTTTGAAGAATGAAAGATGCAGTGAAATTACTAGGTTTATGTGATATAATTACTTTCACAATCAAGCCGACCGTATGTTTGCTCGCTGACTTCATAATATGAAAAAAAAGTTATAATTTTTTTTTTATCAAATTTTAAATTACACGATAAGCGCCGGTGAAATCGCGGGTCGCTGCTTATTTGTCTGTAAATAGCAAACATCCTTCCGGATTTAAATATGGCGGAGATATTATATGCAAATATAAAACAGTTAAAGGTATTCAATGACAAATGAATTACCATAAGTTTACTAACAAACCGCAGATATAAAAAGCAATTCCACTCGCAGACTATTTCTGACGTACCAACCGGAGCTATTCGTTCGTAAGATCGAGCGCATGACCATAAATAAAAAGAAACTGGTTAACGCGACCAGGGGAAATACAGTTAAAGTCGGCCATGTGATGGGCAGAATAATTTTAATAACAAGTATAAGTACCTATCTATATACAATTGTGTATAATTATAAACCAGAATTGTACGCTTATCTTTCAAGGTCAAAGTCTATCATAGGCACTTTTAAATCGTCACAAATCTATGTATGTAGATTTGCTGAATGCAATTTTACACAAATGACCGATGACCCTAACAAACAGTGTAATAAGAGTCATTTAAATAAACAGGTCATTGAGTGTCACTTTCATACTAGTCTGCCGGACCAGACGGGTCTTATGACTAAGTTTATAGCAGGTTTATTACGCGAGCCACCAGAAAAGGACCTGTAAGAAAAACTGATGAAGGTATGGGTTCCAATGTACCTGTAATGTTAGGTTTAATTGTACCTCATACCGGCGTCGGTGTTAATAAACCATTGCCTTATTAGTAGATGTGAAAACTATATGTATAAAAAAAATCGGACTTGACAGACGTTGTCCTGATAAATAAGCTAGATATCGACTACAGCCGGGCTGATTTGAAAATCGAAACCGTCCAGGGCGCCACCCAAACGCAAATAAAAAAATCATTTAAATTGGTCCAGCCGTTTAGAAGGAGTTCAGTGACATACACACATATTACTACCTTCGCACGTTCAAGCGACTTAGCTAAATTATAGAAAGAAGAAAATAAATCTGGTACACAAATTAGCATTACTTGTTAAATTCCAACATTACAAGAGTGTTGCTTGCTTATATTGAGTAGGTAACATATTTATATGAAAAACTAATTTAAAAATGACCTACAAAGTAGAAATAACTATCTTATTATTGATAAATTGTATTAAAGTTATATAATGCACAGATAGCTCTTTCTGATCAAAGCATATTACATACAATAAAAGTCTTTATAAACTTACACAACATGGCATATATTGACCTGACTTCAATATAAGTGGAGTCAAGCACTTGTGTTAGAGACAGACAACAGACGAATTATAAATATAGTATCCTAATACATAGATTCAATACCAGATATAGAGCAAACACAAATATCATCATTTAGATATTTGTCCTGGGTGGGGATTGAACCCACGACCTTTGGCGCTCAAGTTACAGCCACTACCATCCGCACCAACAAGTCGATCAAAATTCACTAACAAGATCAAATTTTACTGTAAAAAATTAAAACCGGCTTTATAATAGAATCATGAATGTAAAAATTAAAAATAATAAAAATATTAGCTCACAGATCTTAGATTTAATATTCGGAATTGTTCTACATATCTTTTAGACCATAGGAAGTGGGTTCGATCCCGACCCGAGCAAACATTTATGTGATGAACTTCAGCAGAAAAGCTCGCGAGATAGTAAGCGTCGCTGAATCTAATACAGACTTGAAGGTATTATGTCACATCATCCAGAAATTTCACTGTGTCTCTCACCCATCAAACCGGAACACAGTAACGCGAACTTTTGGCGGTAGAAATAGGTGGGGGTGAGGTTCTAATTCAGATGACCTATGTATCTATGTATGTATGAGGTCTACCTCTTGTAAATTTAGATATCGGAAACACATTCTTTAAGCTACATATCTCGCAGTTAGATCAACGTGTGAGATGTGTGAATGCAATGTTACAATAACCTTCAGTTATTGAACAAACTAGAAACTTCACCGGACTCTCCAATGTCTTTGCAATAGAAGCTACATAAAGGAAGTATATATTTAGCACCAACATACTTGTTTTTGACGTCACGTAGCACAATACGCACTCGCTGACGTTTCCTGCACCGCTCAAACGGATCTAGGTGCTGGTCGACAGTTGCAGTCAAGTACGCGTAGAAAAGCCCGGGGAAAAACGTCGGGGAAGTAGAACTTTGTTATTAAATCCGGTGCAGTAGGCTTTGCAACTTAATTATTCTTATAACCAGTTATTTTAATGGTCACCGGTTTGAACAAAGGTCGATATATATATTTGTTTATTGGGTTTATCGATATATATATTTGATAATATATTTCTCAGTCCTGAAGAAACATGTTTGATATTTAAACATTTCGTGACGTGATGTCTGTCCGGGATAATATATATCTCTAAACTTCAAATTCAAATTAATTTCTTGCGTGATACATTACATAAACATGGCGGAAAAATTCCTTACTAATATAATAAATCCAAAAGGAACTCTGTCTGTCTGTCTGTTACGCAAACAAGTCTAAACTACTGAACAGATTTAAATGAAATTTGGCACTCAGAGAGTTTAAAGCCTTATAAAGAGCATATGCTACATTTTCATTCGACATAAGAGTTATAAGGGGTCAAAAGGGAGATGAAAAGTTATATGAGGTATCGCTATTGTTACAGCTAAAATCTTACAATTTATTATTTAGGCTATTGGTTTGTATATATAATTAAATATAGCATTCAAAGTTTGTATAAGTTAAAGTAAAAAGGTATGGTGCCCAAAGAAACTAGTGTATGCAGACAAAGTCGCGGGCACAGTTAGTACAATATAAAATCGAGTTCTATGTGACGCCCTGCAAGGGCACTGCAATATGTAAGAACTAACTACTAGCTAACACTACTGATAATATCCAATGTATATAATTTAGTGTACAATAAAATTAATTACAATAAATTAACATCTTATCTACAATAAAATTGATAACAATATTTGGATTTATCAATAGATATTTATTAATTATTTCTATAAAGTGGAAGAGAACATCTCTTGTCAGCGATCGATGTTCAGCGATTTAGCGTTTTCTTTAGCATTAAAAAACTAGTATATTAACTAAGGTTTTTAAATTTTTAATAAATAGTTATCTTTAATCTCTTAACTACAATAGTTTAGAAATTGAGATACGAACTACTACCCCATCCAGCATATTCTCCAGATCTCGTCCCCTGCGACTATTATCTGTTTCTAAACCTAAAGAAATGGCTGGGTGGTAAAATATTTGAGTCTAATGAAAAAGTCATTCCCGAAACAAACGCGTATTTTCATAGCTTTGAGAAAACCTATTATTTGGAGGGAATACAAAATTTTAACATCGCTGGACATCATTGTAAGAGCTCAAAGGTGATTATGTAGAAAAATTAAATGTTTATTTGCCGAAAATACGTTAATCATTTATATAACAAAATACACGTAGCTTACGACACCGATTCCAATTCCACAAATCGATATTATCTAAGTAATCAAATGAATCATCTCATTAAAATATAACATAATGCGATTGTGAAATACTAAGTAATTGGATTAAATCACTGTTAAAGAGTGCATAGAGTGGACGACTAATTGTCATAATTAAGCTAATCTGATTAAAACTGCAAGATCTCGCTATTCGGTCCTAGTGGAATGTCACTTGGAGAGGCCTATGTCTTGCAGCTGATATGATGATGTTGATGAATTAACACACATGTTTAAAGTAAGTGTGTCACAGATATCAGACAACAGAGGCATTCCAAATAATACTTTGATTCAGATTTTTAACACCCAGAAAAACACAAATGTTCACCACGCCAATATTTGACCTGATAGGTGATCTTACCTTTTTGCGTATAATATAGAGACACTACCTTAAGGGACATCGGGACCTTCAAAGAGCAGACCCTTATCCTACTCCTGTAGGTGACGATGACAAAAACATCGTATATTACAATTTATCTATCTCAGACACTTATATACAAAACAAATGATACGCAAACTTTTTTGATTCTTCAAACCAGTTTGCTAGTACCAGACGGATATAAAAACTAAATTCTAGCATGTTCATTACAAGAGCCAGAGAACCTGCAAGTCAAACTGGTGGTGATAATGGTGTCTTCAAGCCATACGAGCGGAATCCTAGGGAACCTTGACGTCTATAGCTCACGATGAACTGATAAGTCGATGGTATGTTTTTTCGCCACCATTGTATAGACACAATTTTAATATACTCGTACAAACGTGTGAGATCACTCACACACGCAACATGGATTTTTCCTAACGGGATTTTGCAATATTTAACCTAAGTAGGTAAATTTGGGTGGGAATTCCCGTCTGAAACTTCTATAGTTATTGTAACAGGAGTTTAAAAATACAATAAAATGCTTTTTGTTTTAAGAAATTAAATTTTAGTCAAATAACAAATCTTTTATTATAAAGCTTTCCATTTCAAATTGTTTAATATATTATTTACTAGCTGTGCCCGCGACTTCGTCCGCGTGGAATAGTTTTTTGGGTACCATACCTATTTACTTCATATTATATAAACTTTGAATGTCACGTTTATTTATATCGAATCAATGGCCTGAAAAATAAGTTTTAAGTTTCTAGCTCTAAAAATAGCGATCCATGCAAACAACTTTTCATCCCCCCTTGCAACCCCTGACAACCCTTATTTCGAGTTCAAAAATAGCCTATGTCCTTTCTCAAGGTCTAAAGATTGTCTATGCCAGATTTCATCAAAATCGGTTGAGAGGTTTAACCGGGAAAGCGTAACAGACAGACAGACAGACAGACAGACAGACAGAGTTACTTTCGCATTTATAATATTAGTAGGGATTAGACATCATTCTTTTTATATTTAGACCCTGATTAAGTTTGGCAAATAGATGATGGTGATTAAGATTTATGTGAAACTAACGAAGTATCAGTGGTGGTGATTCCATAATTATAGATAATTTCAAAAACAATTAGACAAAATTGTTTTCGGCAGCAACGGTATTGTACGCGATCGAGAAGTTAGGATGGAGAAAAATGTATAAGCAAATATTATATGCATAGGTAGGAAATTTATACGTTAGGCCCAAGATCAATGCAGACGACCTTTGTATGAGGTCTACCTCGTTATAGTGGACCAGGTACACCTTCCAAGGTCGTGTGCATTAGTACATCACTCTCACCTATTTCTGCCGCCAAACAGCAGTGTTCGTATTGCGGTTTGAAGAGTGAAAGAGGCAGGGATATTACTAATTAATGTCACTAGACAACTTTAAGGTATTTCACAAGACAATTCGTGCGTGATAACCTTCTGGTATAACAAGCGTCTATAGGCTGCAGTGATACTTACTATCACGCGGACTCTATGCTTGTCTGTCGACCTGGTCTTACAAAAAAAGAAAGGCCTGTTAGGATCACCGGGGTAAAACATGTATATTCTTGAACATACGTGTTGTACCAGGTTTTTTGTCCGGGAACGCTGTAGTAGTCGAAACAATTAAATATTGTCTTTAAAAATAATTATCCAATTTGGTGCATAGTTTTTAGAGTAAAGCACGTATATACGTGCTATATATAAATGCATCGTCGATATATATATATATCGATGATGCATTTATATATAGATGAAAAAAGTTGTATGTTTGTTACTATTTCACTGCATAACCGATTTTCAGATTTTAATCAAATTTGACTTGAAAATGACCTAGGCTACTTTTGATCCCGAAAAATTACTGTGAGATGCGATATAAGGTGAAGTGCTGATAATATGAAGTTATTTTAATATATTTACGCTTTTAATCTTATTAATGGATAAGCAATATCAAAAATGCAGCCGTTGACGCCATATTTCTAACGAAATATCGTAGATTAGATTAATAAATAAATATATTTGGGTTTTACCTGACGTAATTGATAACGATTTGTAACTGCTATCATTGTTACTCATTATATTCAATCAGTGAGTATCCATTTAAAAATTTTTGAATTCCCTTAAGTATTTGATTCATTTTAGAAATCATATGTTTCATAATGGCGAGGTATTGTAAGAACAGCTTTATTTTTAAATTGATTTACAAATGTTGTGTGAAATTATTTGATTGATGATTTTTTTAATATAGAATTCTATTTATTCGACAATTATAATTAATTATTATTTTAATCACATAATTTGCAATAATACGTCACATTAAAGTACGGGGATATGTTGAGTCACAAATAGCCTAATTAAGGCATTAGTGTACATCACTAATACCTTGATTATATTTGATTATTAAACAATAAAATTAAAATATCTAAATTAGTATTTAAATAACAATGAAGCTGCCAATTGATATCAAAACTTGACAACTAATAAAATAAACAATTTATATAATTACGAAAACTATTTATTCATAATAAAATTTATAAAAAAATGCCAGAACTTGCGAAATTGATCATTATAATACATACACAATTATGGTTTCACTTGAATTTGTCATTAAAATACTTACTAATGTAATAATTACGACACTCGAGGGCTTTTATTGTTTGAGGCAAGTGATTATTAATTTTGAATGTCATATAATAAGGTCCGTTTTTGTATATTTCAAGATGTGCAGAAGGTACCACCAAATCTTTACCACGACGTATCACTTTGGCTGAGGCGATCTCGAATAAATAATTTGTTGAATAAGAAATATATTGTTTAAATACACTATATAGTTCCTAAGACTTATCCCGAAGAACCCTTCAAGCAATATGCGGCTTTATTGCATCATACATTTAGCCCTAAAGTACCAGCAGATTACAATAGTACCTCCTGCTTTACCAGATGTCGGAAGAGGCGACTGTACAACTAAAAGTCACAGATTGCATGAATGAATTCACACGACGTCTCACACATTAGTCTGACTCCCAGATAAGTCGTAAAACACTTGTGTTTCGGACATCATAACACCCAGACACAGAACAAACACGTAGAGGTGTGTTTATCATTAAAATATATGTCTAGGGTGGGAATAAACCCACGACCTTTGGCGCATAAGATAGGATTACTTCTAGCGCCAATATTATCTTGTTGAGGTGTTTGTCCATCAATGGACAACCTACGGCTGGTGTGACGTTGATTGTTTGTTACAGTAGGTGTCATTCGTGTAGGCATAGTTGACGTCAAATAGTTAGTCAGCGCTGAAGACATTATCTATGTCGAGGTAATTTTATGTTTACTTATTTCAATCTTACTTCATACATTTGATGGTGACAGTGCATTTTATGAATACAGATTTTTTATTTGATAATTTATATAAATATCTTTAAAGGCAAAGGATAACATAAATCAAAAATGCACACAAACTAACTCCCCTTAAAGCACTTGTGTAACTGACATTTGACAACAACAGGAATCTTAAATATACTACACTAACCAATATATATATTTCACACCCAAACACGGAGCAAACATAAATATCATCATATAAATATTTGTCCTGGGTGGGGATTGAACCCACGACCCTTGGTGCACAAGACAGGATCACTACCATTTGCGCCATCGGGCCCGTCAATAGGTAATTGAAGGCCTTCTTTAAAACTAGAACGCCGGTCCTAGAACGGTCCTACCCGTTTATAGCAGGTACAATACGCGAGCCACCAGAAAATAACGTGCAAGAAAAACTAATGGTGATTAAGTCCCCATCAACACTGATTAGGGTTATTGGACCCGTTAAACAGGCCATGTCTTAAATGTAGAAGATAAAACATATCAATCCAATCCCATGTCGTATGATTTTCTACCCTATGCCATGTTCATAAACTTGAAATTGTGTTGGCAATGTATAAACTAGAGATTTATAATGGAAATACTTGTTACAGTATTCCCAATTATAGATTTGTATCCTGAAATCTAAACAGTCGTTTATTTATATTACTGGTGATATTTTTATGGTATTCCTTTTGTTAAATAAAATAATAATAATATGCCGTGGGGTATTGGCAGAGAAGAATAGTATCCCCCTTGTACTAGGTGTCGTAATAGACGACTGAAATACCGGAACCAACAGATGGCGGTATATCCATCCGAAAGAGTGTAGCTCAAATGCACAGGGCGATAGGCAGCAACGTGCAGCGCGGCAATTATAGGTGAATTTACCCCTTTCTTAGGGAGGCCTATGTCGTCCTAACAGTAGACTTCCAATTACTAATATATATTCAATTACTGACACCGAGATAAGTAGAGTGAAGAAGCACGTGTTACAGACACCAGACAAAAGAGGAATCACTAATATTTAATTTATTTCAATATTAATAATATTCACTGATATCGAACCCATGACCTTTGGTGCACAAGATAAACACACTACCAAATGCGCCGTCGTATACATGTTCAAACTTGTCATGTAAATTGTAGGCATACATGAGTCATGTCCCGTAGAGTTAAATAACGGGTTAACGTTCACTGTATATGTTACACAACATTTTGTAAAATAGAAAAGTCTATAATATTAAATATTAACGATGGGCAAAAAGCAGCTTTCGAACGGTACTCTTGAATCTTAGTGATACTTCGATAGCGAAAAATCATCTCCTTTTAAAATACACTTTTTAAAATAAAACTACTTTTTAAAGCATACAGTCGTGTGATAGTAAGTGTTACTGCAGCCTTTAGACGCTTGTAATATCACAAGGATATCACTTACGCGTTGCCAACGTTGTGACTCGAGGATATTATGGCACATTACCCAGTAAATTCACTGCCTCTCTCACCCTTCAGAACGGAACACAGCAATGCGAACACTGATATTTGGCGGTAAAAATAGGTGAGAGTGAGGTACCAATGCAGACAAACTCTTGTAGGAGGTCTACCTCATGTAAGTGTCTGAGTCTTTGTTTGTTTTTATTTTAAACTTCCATCTTTTAATATGTTCTATTCATCTAAGACATCATTTCGTTAGGTAAACTTTGAACTCCTCATCTCAGTTCACATCGCTGTATATATATAATTCATAGTTAAATAGCTTGTTATTTACGCATGTTGGATCTTCGAGAAGGGAAAATACGCGTGCATTCCGAAAACGCCTCTCGCCTCTTATGGTATAATGTGACACGCCGCTTGTCCGTCAAGTTTTCAACAGAAATGTTGTCAGTCAGCGGCTTTCAGTTCGATGAGTTCATAGGTTAGTTATGCAATGACCGTTATTGTTTTAATTCGTACTCTTCAGCAGCAGTACGCAGTATTTAACTAGTTTCAAACTTGACAACTAGTAGTAGAGGAAGATATTTGATATTATAGCAACTTTCTTTCTTCTATTAAGAGGGAAATTACATATAATATCATAATCGGCTAAAGAGCAGGAAAATAACACAACATATTATTGCTTGTAACATACATCATTATTTAAATCTAGTGATATAAAAAAAATATATAAATTACCAGGTGTCGTAAAAGGCGACTAAGGTACCACAACCAACAGATGGCGGTATATCCATTTGAAACAGTGTAGCTTAAATGCACAGGGCGGGGGTGGGCAGCACCATCCCCGCCTGCGCTCTGCCGTCGATAGCTTGTCAACACGCTTGCGCAGCGCGGCAATTATGGGCAATATTCCCTCTTCCTTGGGAAGGCCTATGTCCAGCAGTGGACTTCAAATGGCTGTAATGATGATGACGATGAAGTAAAACATGTCGTGTACACATCTCTTAGGTGACGGTCTAGTTAATATTATATTGAATTATGAATGTTAGTATGTATGACAGTAATATGTATGGTGAACCTTTAATATTAAATATATAAATAAACTTCTAATTTCAGGAGTGAAAAAAAAATTACCGTATTTAACAAATAAAATGCGTGCACGATCAATTTAACACCTCGTGACGTCCAACATCGTGAATACGAAATGAAACAAACACATGGGCAATCCTTATACGGCAAGTTCACTGAGTGAGACTGGACTGTACAAAGCGTACCACGCGACTGGTGACGTCACAACCTCGTGGATCACGCCTCGAAACTACCTTGCAATATCGACCTTATCATTACAGCAATAGAGACTAGCGGTCTCGGGAAGTCGAGACCGTTCGTTGAACAGTAACTCGATACGTCATGAGCGTGACTCGACAGAACTTCGGTCAAGGACTTAGTTCAACCGCTTAAAGCACGAGCGATTAAGGAAAAAGGAAAATAAGAAAAGGTCACAAGAAAGTCACCCTTAACATTGGCTGATTTATGCCAGTGGCTACTACAGTAGAATCGCTTATAATTACATCGAAGGAAAGGGTAAAACTTATCATATAAGGCGGCGGTCATACAAAGCAAATATTTGAAACACATGTAAGAGAAACTTTGTATTTTTGTTAGCTTTTTAGTTCAGTAAACACATCACAAAGCGTATGTGAATAATGAAAAATAAATCAAGGAAATCACACGCGAGCGTTGGGCGTATCCAACATGTCGGAAAGAAAGACGGAAGATCATGAAAATAAGGGATGTTAGGATGTATCAAGTCAGTCAATATAACCGGAAATCGTTTCTTAAAATAGATCATAACAAACGTCATGATATTCGATTAAGATGCTAAATATTCTGTATGAAAACCAAACTACTTTATACTAGGCGGTTGGACAATATAGGCAGGTCAATAAATAAATTATTATTTATAAACAATGTTCTGCCAATTAAATTATATAAAATGACTATGAAAAAATAGGGGTTTGTGATGGTAAGATGAAAATTTAGACTTGTATGTATTGGTGTATGCTGAATCATAAAAAATAAATACAAAACAATTGTTAAAAAATGCAGCGGACCACGCTTTACATTTAGGGGCATGAAAAATAGATGTCTGATTCTCCACCCTAACCAAAATGCTCGCAAAGATTCACGAAAATCGATCGGTTTCAGAGGAGTTCAATAACGTACCCCGTGACACGAGAATTTTATATATTAGATATAAATAATTCTACTGTACTTTTCAAATAGTAAATTAGGATATTTCAAATAGGACCGGTTCTTATGCGGAATGCAACCAGTGCGATTCTGCGATCCTAATCTCTCTGACTGTTTCCCAAGAACACAGTAGATTATTTCGGATGAATGGGCCCTTCGGAACTCTTCATTCCAAATTCGATCGACCACTATATCATCAAAGAGGCTGCGAGTTCCTCTTGTTAGGTACAAAGAAAACACACACCACGCTGTACACCTGTACAGCGTGGTGTCTAAATCAAATCGATTTACATTCACTAGCATTGAACTAGTAAGAGAGTTGGCACGTCAACAAATCTCGCGTTATCCTGTGGCATTCCCATTTTTTATGAACGACATTATAGGGTCGGGTTTCCCAGGACGACGAATTAATGGGATGAGAAAATTTAAGAGTGATCTATCAATGTATACATATTTTTTTATTTAGTAGTTATATAATATTAATAGATGATAATCCCAACTGGTTTTCTGCGGTACCTTTTTAGGGTTATAGGAAGGTATAGTAA
The DNA here is from genome assembly GCA_020976665.1 of Heortia vitessoides. NCBI lineage: Eukaryota > Metazoa > Arthropoda > Insecta > Lepidoptera > Crambidae > Heortia > Heortia vitessoides. Next base: position 19,698,144 of record JACJUM010003237.1, on the reverse strand, counting down.
ATAGGCGACCAAATATTTATTAATTACTTGTTAACATTGTTTGTCTGCATTAAATACTAAATATTTTATTCAAATCCTTCTGCTGCCCATCCCCGCCCTGTGCATTTAAGCTGTATCTGACGGATATACCGTCATCTGTCGGTTCTGGAAACCTTAGTCGCCTCTTATGACACTTGGTACTGGGAGAGGCACTATTCTACTCTGCCGGTACCTTAAAGCTGCCGGTACTCATAATTTAGAGTAATTTTAAGTATTTCTTTTTGGGATATCCTATAATTTTGTTTTTAGAAGGATCCACTTCACTAACATTATAGAGCTTAAGAGTTTAATTGTTTGTTTAAACGCGCTAATCTCAGGAACCGCTGGTCCGATTTGATTTTTTTTTTCAATTTTGTATAAGCCAATTATCGAGGAAGGTTATAAGGCTATATACTATTACGCTACCATCATAGTAGCATAAATGACGCTTGGTCTATAACCTAACGCGGGTAAAACCGCGCGCACTGCTCCTAGCTATTAATAAATAGATCACATGACGGTGGAAAAGTATATTGTTCACGCGGTCAAGCGGCATGTACACGCAACAGATAATACACTATAAATATATTATTGAAACAATTATTAGATCAACACGCATAATCTGCGACTTTTTCATTACAGCAGCGAGGCATGCAATGGCGATATGTAATTAGCATACGTACGTATCAAAATGTTGTGAAACCTCCTCCTTAGGCTCCACTCGTGAGTCAGCCCGCGCGCGTGCCCTCGTGATAGCCCAATGTTTCCTTAACCATATTTATAGACATAGAATACATAGAAAACAAATAGCTGTCTGTAAAATTTCCAGGCCTTATTTCATCATTAAATAATAATAGATATATATAGCGAATATATAGATAGCGAAACGTGCGATCACATGAGGTTAGATCTCGGTTAATTGGTTCCTCACTCTCACCTATTTTTACCGCCAAATAGCAGTGTTCGCATTTTTGTGTTCCAGTTTGAAGGGTGAAAGACGCAGTGAAATTACTGGGTAAATGTGACAGAGTATCTTCAGTTCACAGGGTGGGCAACACACTAGTGATATCCTTGTGACGACGTTTTCTATCAAACGGATCAGATGCTTGTTTTCTGACTTCATGATATTAAAAAAAAATCTTAACTACAAATTTAAATGTTAAGCTAATGTGTACAGTTTGATCCAACTTGAGAGATATACTATATACGATACTTCGTATTTCAAGTTACAGTCGCTATATATTTTCATGATAAATATATATAGTTATAATTGGAAACCATCAGTTAGTTCAGCTGTATGTATATGTGACATCTAACTAACAATTGTAACAGGGAATTACCCTTCTAATCAGTCAAAAATAATCCATGGGTGTAATGACATTTTACCCGTTTACTTCGATAGCAAATATGATAGTAGATAATATCGAGACGAGGTAACCAGGTCCCGCAACCCGCATGTATCTGTTTCCAGTTTATTATTTTAGATTTTAACAAAATGGCATTGATCAAGCGATCAATTCATCTGCAGCCTCATGGTGTAACCTAAGCCCCTATAGCCGGGGAAGACCAGCGCCCACGATCGAGAGGAAGGAAAAATAAAGATACACCAAAAATCCAATAAGATAATTATCATGCAGATAATATTAAAACCATTTTAATCAGTGATTTGTAAACCTTCTGCGGTTTGTCTTTCATCACAATGCTTGCAATTAAAACACGTCAATTGATGATTTTTCATCCTTTTATGGTTTAAACACAATGTTTTCTAAATAGTATTTATGCGCTTTATAGTGCTAGGTATCTTTCCACATTTATATTATAAATATTTTACTTTAGGTAGACCTAGATCGTCTGCATTGGTACCTTACACTCACCTATTTTACCAGAAAACAGAAATGCTTGTATTGCTGTGTTCCGGTTTTAAAGGCAGTTAAATTACTGGGTAATGTAACTTAATATATTCAAGCCATTCAAGCCACAGGTCCGCTGCCTATATAGGCCTATATAGGCCTCCAAAAAAGCCCCCTTTTTTTGGGAGGTACCCTTTTGCCCATAATCGCCGAGCTGGGCTAGCGTGTCGGCAATCGTAAAGCGTAGCGATGGGCATGCTGCTGCCCATTCCCACCCTGTGCATTTGAGCTTTACTGTTTCGGATACTGCCACCTGTCGGTTCAGGTACCTCATACGCCTCTGATGACACATGGTTTAGGAGAGGTACTATTCTACTCTGCCTGTGCCCCAATTGACAATGCGCTAGGGTTATCCTAATCACGCGGACTGTGTGTTGATCGAGGGTATACGAAAATTGAAGAACGAAATTGGTCATCTTTTTTCATTTATATATGAATAAATTAACACAACATCTCATACGTTGACCTGACTTAGAGATAAAATTCAAACGATGAAAGCACACCTGACGACGGAGGAATCACAAATATTATATTTAAATACATTTTATAAAAGCAAGTCACACAACAAATACAAGTATCCAGCATATTGTTGTTTGTCCTGGGAACTGAACCCACGGCCCTTGGTGAAAAGATGGGGATACTACTGAGTGCGCCCTGAGGCCCCTTCCAATATTCTTCTCATCAGTCTCTTTGCCACCACTTAGCAGCCTTAAACATGTATATATTAATAGTTCAGAAAGATATTTCTAAACTATTAATATATACATGTTTAAGTGAATTTAAAGATAATTGTCAACTTCATTGGAATTGTTACGTGTTTCCAATATAAGTTTCAAAAACATACGCAACACCTGAAGATGCCAGACTGTCTGCCTCTCGTGCCAAATTGCAAATGTATCCCTGATCACCCCAACTTTATTTATAGTTTTAAATCATGGAGACTTCGTAGCTCGATGCCAGCACGTTGTCTCCCGTTGAATCGTTTATTATTCTTGCCCGTGACTACTTCTTGGCGACACCTCTCCACGAGAACGGATGTTTGACGTGGGCACTGTCATTCAATGGCACATTCGTATGTTCAGTTTTATATGACGGGCCCGATAGCGCAGACGGTAGTGATCCTATCTTGTGCGCTAAGGGTCGTGGGTTCGATCCCCGCCACCTAGGACAAGAGATAAATCTGGGTATTGAATACATGTATTTATTATTATATTTGTGATTCCTCTGTCTCTGATCTCCGTAACACAAGACTTATTTCGAAGTCAGGTCAATGTATGAGATGCCGTGCGTGAATTATTATTTATTTAAAAAAAAAGCGAATTATCTTTGGAATCAGGTCAGAGTATGAGATATTGTGTCAATTAATAATTTTCTAATTGCTTGAGAATTCGGAAGTGTAAGAAACTGTCGACCATGATTAAAATGTTATCAGCATATTTCAAATTCCAAGTCAAATATACTTTATTCAAGTAGGCCCATTACTAGCACATTTAAATCGTCAATGAAAAAATAATTAAACAGTAATAATTATATCATTAATATTTCCAAAAAGGAAGTGATTATATACATAATTATAGGTAATATAGTCGATCCTAATGAACCAAGAAATTATAAAACACATAGATAACTTAATTGGCCCACATTAGTTTATTGACACCAGACGACCCACCAGTAAGGAATCGATAAGAATACGCAGTCGATTTCACTTTTACCAATTGCTCTAATAACTCTACGAGTATGCCAAAACCATTATTTTATTTAATGTCATCTATTTGTTCGACATGCATGAACTGCACTAACATTATTTGAATTTCATCTCTGCATGATTACATACTTACGAGAATTATTACATACTTATAAAATATAATTATTATATAATAATACATAATTACATACAGTACATAGGCCTCCCCAAAAAAACGGGGGCCCATAATTGCCATGTTGCCAATTTGCTAGCTTGGTGGCAATCGCAGAGCGTAGCGTACATTGCTTCGGATAGATATACCGCGATCTGTCGGTTCTGGTATCACAGTCGCCTCTTACGACACCTGGTACAAGCGCAAGTACTATTCTACTCTGCCGGTACAACATCGGTTTTTTAATTACCCACTTCAAAACCCGCGTTTTTTATGCATAAATCCTCTAATGTCATTGCATACTTTTCAACAAACATTAACGGTCTTAAAAGGTACTTTCACAGAGTAATGATACACTTTTATGCAATAAGACATGTCTGCATGCACACAATAACTTCAGCCTTTTTACTGAAAAGGTAAGGTATACCTTTCTTACATAAGTATCATCATCGTATCAGCCATAAGATGCCCACTGGAGATAGGCATCCTCAAGTAATCTCCAATAGGACCGGTTGTTTGCGGCCTGTGTCCCGCGCGATCCTGCGGTTAATTTGTAAGAAGATAGATGAAGTTAATTTGTAAGAAGTTAGATGTACAGAAATTAATTAACGGAAAATATACACAAAAAATAACAATTAAATGAGAAGTTAGGTCATAACTTGAACCACCGAGCGACAATCGTCCTTTATCGACTAGTCGATGACTGCGTATTTTATTAACCTTTTCACGATGACGTCACGCCTCCATTCCTGCATGACGCGTGCTTACGTTCTATGAAAACTGCTGAAGGCATTTTTCGTAATGATTCTGGGAGTTGTATGAATAATTTATTAAATCTGAAATAGGATTTATGCATGCGAGCGATTCTCCGGAATCCCTTCAGGTACAAACTAAGTAACTAGGTGAACATATCGGTGGTCAGAAAGTTAATTAGCGTACCTAAGGGACAAATTTGCGAATATTTTGTATTTATTTATTTCTTATTTTTGTTAATTGTCTCGTGTAAAAAAGGATTCAATTTCAATATTTATTAAAAACAGCTGTAACATAGTTAAAAATAGCTAAAATTAATGATTCTTTGATGTCGATAGGCAAGGGATACGAAACGAAAATCACGTAGTGATATGTACACCTTTCTTAAGTGATAATATTTAAGTCTCGCTTGAAAAATTGCGATCCAACAATATATCATTAGATATATTTCTTATAAAAATATGTTATAGAGTGAATATGAAAGGTAAAAGATCGTCTATATTGGCATCTCACTCTCCCCTATCTCTACCGCCAAACAGCAATGTTTGCATTGCTATGTTAAGATTTGAAGGGTGAGAGAGACATTATAATTACTGGGTAATGAGACAATATCTTCAAGTCACAAAGTAGGCGCTGGTGATATCCTTGTGATATTACGAGCGTTTACAGGCTACGGTAACGATTAACATCAAGCGGACTGTATGCTTGTTTGACGTTCGTGTCTAATAAAAATAAAAAAAGTTTGAATAAACAAATTAAAAAAAACTCTCGTTGCACAGATAAATGTCGTGTGGGGATCAAACCCACGACATTTAGCGTAAAAAATACTACGGCCGGTGCCATTGGGTTTTTTCAATTTCTGCAAGAATTAACAGAAGACACAGAGATCGTCTTCGTACGAAAAATAATTCTAACAAATATAACAATCCGACAAACAGCGCAGGATTTTATTGATTTATAAATCATTCACGTAAAGAAGTCGATTGTCGCAAAACAAAACAATAATATTACAGGTGACTAAAACTCGGTTTGTTTTATAACATCGTTGTCTATAAATTCCTTAGACGAGCCATCATATATAAATACAATTGTAATCTCCTAGCCGTGAGGTACCGGCAGAGTACCTCCCCCTGTACCAGGTGTCGTAAGAGGCGACTAAAGTACTAGATCCGACAGATGGCGGTATATCCATGCAAAAAAGTCAGCTCAAATGTACAGGGCGGGGACGGGCAGCAGCTTCCCTGTCGCGAAAGCTGCGCTCTGCGATTGCCAATACGCTTGCCCAGCGCGGCAATTATGGGCAACATACCCCCATTCTTAGGAAGGCCTATGTCCAACAGTTGACTTTTGGCTGGTATGATGAGGAATCTCCTATTTAATTATCCAAACGATTTCGATCGGAAGAAATTGCAATCAGATTGAGTATATGTTTGCATTGAAACAAATACACGAAATTCTCAACAACGAAAACAAGGCTTCCCTTTGACGGTCCTGATAGCGCAGAGTGATCCTGTCTTTGGCGCTAAAGGTCGTGGGTTCAATCCTCACCCGGAACAAATATTTATATTTGTTTTCTATTCTTCTGTTGTCTGATGTCCGTAACACAAGTGTTTTAAGCGAATTGTCACGGAATCAGGTCAAAGTATGCGATGTTGTGGGATTTATTTATTAGAAGAAAGTGGTAAACAAAAAAGTTTAAAAAGTATACACTTTTTAAGACGGACAGATTTCTCTCACCTATTATTACCGTCTAAGAGCAATATTCTGATATCACGGGGTAGGATAGCAGTCAAAAAATTATGATAAACAAAACAAATTCACACTAAACCTTCTACAATGACCTGACTCCGAAATAAGTCGCATAAAGCACTTGTGTTACGGACATCAAACAACAGAGCAATCAAAAAAATAATATTTAAATACATATTTAACACTCAGACACAGAACAAACACAAATATATGTCCTGGTATAATTATTATTATTAATTAAACCCAGGAACCCTTAAAGTATAAGACAGGTTCACTACCCGCCAGCCACTACGCATCTATTTGAAATTCGCTGTCTAATGTAACTTAATAATATCAGGTTATATCGTTGTCGTCGCGATAGGCTACGACCAGCCTCAAACGGCCTGTTTGCCAATTACATAAACAAGTACATTATAATCTGAAAGACTATGAATAATTAGAATTAGGAACATTCTTGAAAGGGATATAATAAAAGTACCAACGTACAAGAATAACAATTCTATTTGACGTATGGTATGACGATGGAGTATGGAGAACGTTTTAGTTTCCTTCCGCAGCGTTAACTGCCGACTATTTTAAGTTAAAGCAAACATTCAAATAGGTAAAGAGAAAAAACCCACACATCAGCCTGTGGAAATGCCAGTGATATGACATCCTTATTTAATTGTTTAACGTATTGAGTTTTGAAATCGTTATTTTTGGGTTTGACATACCCATATATTTAGAAACTGATATTAGCGCGTTTAAACAGACTAATACTTCACCTTTATAATATTAGCATAGATTTGTCTTGAAACATCCATCAGCAGAGAAGAATACCGTAATCTATTACCAGATCTCGTAAGAGGCGATTAAGGTACCGGAACCGACAGTTTTTTTTAGGTATTTTAACCGACAGAGGTATTTTTATCTGAAACAGTAGCTCAAATACAACTTGTGGGCATATTTCCCCCTTACTTGAAGAGGTCCATGTCCAACAGTGGATGTTGTATGGACGCTATAATGATATCTTGATATAATGCGGATAGGTGTTTAGGTATCATCAGAATAAGAGTAACTCTATATTTGAATATAGTACAGTTACTGTAACTCTATATTAAGTAGTAAAACTATATTTAAATGCGGTTTATTTAACTTTTAGTATTGGCTGTTCGACTTTTCGGCTACGTTGCGGTAACAGTTTTCAAGTTTCCGTTTTCAAGAATTAGTAGAAGCTACTTGATATAAATGTGAAAATACGATTAGTCAGGTATAACTATGAACATATTTGCCTAAATCGAACAATTCTAGGGATTAGTGATAAGAAGTCACGGGTAGGCGCCAGTCAAGTCACCGACGGCCTCATCACCTCCAGCTATTTGATTAGCGGCGATTAGACGTGGACTGTTCGCTCGTTCACGTCACAAATGATAACGTTGTCGTATCACGTAATATTCTAAAGAAACCTAATGTAAAAAGTGATTTCCTTAATCTGATAACTGAAAAATTTGGTCAAGAAGAGTTAGATTAGCCCGTAAATGGTCCCGTTCATTTTTTTATCTAGACCTAGTTTAAATTTTTGGTCTATGAATATAACAAATAGTAATAAATGCCATTTAAAAAATAATACTAAATAGTAATTACAATAAAAATATAAAATCCAGATATCAAGAAGTAACAACATTAATTGAAGGTCCTATTTTAACGATAAAAATTCATTTAAAAACCCAACTCATTCCACAATAACTAAAATTCATACCCCTATTTAGGGTAATAACCTAAAAAAGAGCTCGCTTATTCCAACTGGCGATAACTCTAAAATGAGTTCCGTTTACTATTTCAAATCAAATACAGAAAAAAATAGACGCGTCCAAAACCGCTGAGTCACACACGCGGCCAAACGTAAGCTCCCGTCGCAAAGGTGTCAGATCCTGTAAAAGTTCTACGAATATTTGGGCGAGTTACACTATCACAGCAGTGCAACGTCGTGACGCAATAGACACGCCTCCAGCCGCCTTTATAATACTGCCGCCACTTTACTCTCTATCAGAAGCAAGCAGGCCGGCGAGCGTGTAGCACGCAGTGACTGTCGAACGGCGCTCCGCGTTTGTGACCGAGATATTTATCAGTGATTACAAGTTTATTGAATTAAAATGGCCAAGTTTATGGTGTTCGTTGCCCTTATCGTGATTGTGGATGCTGCACACAAACACCACCCCAAATTCCCTAAAGGTACGGTGGGTGGTAACCTGGATTATTTTTTAAAGTTTCAAAAAATTATGGGACTGTCAAGTGAATGTTGAATTAATATTTGTTAAGTGTTAAAGTGAAGATAATTTATGATGAGTTGAGAAGTTTGTGAATTTTAATGGTTGTTGTTTTGTCTTCAGTGGGTTGCAGTGATGAACACGAGAAAATAAGAAATGAAATTATAGAGAAGTCGAAATGCGCGCCCAAGGAGGTTTTCAAATTTTTAGGACCCCTAGCCGCACACGAAAAGGTAAATATTATATTCAATTACCTAATTAAGCTTACTTAAACTTTGCTAAGTACGCTCTTATCACAAATATCCTAATACGAAACGACACAAATTATAATTATCACATGACCTCATTAGCTAGTTTCATTATCATCGAATGTCGAACTCAAAGAAACTGAATCCATTAACACTAGGAGTTTCTTAAAATATTTCGTAATATAGAACTATCTTGCATTATAAAATTATCACATATCTATACAATTTATCTTAATGCCTTTTCTGAATCATTTTATGAACTTTAATATCGGTCAATTTAAATGCTAATCGCTAGAAAATATTTTCAAAAGTAATAAGTAAAAAAAGGGATTAAATTAGAATTCGAGGCGAGACTTGATAAAATAAGAGTGGTTTTCTAACAATGCTGTATGACCCCCAGATCATCCCCGGAGCGGTTTGGGTCAAGCAATGTGTTGGACTCTGCGAATACACGCCCGACGCGAAATGCGTGCCATCCAACACCACCATCAGACATATTCCTGTAAGTATTTATTACCTAATTTTCCTATTACATAACTAGCACACATATATTACGTATAATTGTTCTATATTTAACAATCGAGGAAGTCAAGTCTAAAGTTGATTAATATATTATTAGTTTGACGGAATTATTGATTGCATCTTTTTGTCTATGACAAAATACATTCTTTGAGAAATATTACGGTAATCTAGGATCAATTATCAAGCTTTAATGAGGGTTTGTTGAAATGGATTTGCCTAATCAGTGCGATATTTGCCCACCGATGAGCACCAAAGGACATGTTATCTGTTAATGTGCTAATTCATCAGTCCTTGACACAGTTTATTGTGTGATGCTTTCAGTTGCGCAAGCTATCGCCCTTACTTATATTAGTGTGAGGAAAACTATTTTATCCGGTACCCTACTTTCAGTTTGCATCGTTACTCCAAACTCAATGAATGCTGTTACTTACCAAAATTGTTCGAATATAATAACATTTCAAACCGTCTCAACAGATCCGAATATACAACGCGAAGACAGATAAGGAGACGTGCTCGACGTACGCGGTGGAAGAGCACCTCAGCTGCTCGTGTTGCGACAAGAGCAAGGATGACTGCGGCGAGGGCAGGGTCTACAACCCTCGTAAGTGCTCCTGCCAATGTGCCAACACTGAAGAGAGACGCAACTGCCTCCAAAAGGTATTGGATGATGGATGTCAGTGAGCACTAACTTAGGACACACGCATGCTATGTCGGCACTTCTATGCTGTTAACACACGCTTTTCAAGGTGCCTTTAATAGCGCTGGCACACCAAAACTATGATTTTATAAGCTACCTTTACGGATACGTTCAGAATCTTAAACGGTGTTGTTGAGAATTCTGATGCGATGTGGTAAAATTGGCTTATGAATATATCAAACAAGATTTAAGGTTGTCAGCGATTGAAATTGATCTCTGTGTACTTCTTTCTGTTTTTGCATTTTCTTTCTTTTCGATGTGCCACTGTCAAGTTTGACTGTAGTGTTTGAGTGAGATTTTGTTCATGAATATAGGCCAATGTGTGTTTTCTATGATGCCGCATGTACATCCATGATCTTTGCTCAGGCTAAGTAGTGGCGTTCGTAGCCGCCTCGTGTTTTGTTGCAAAATTGTGGTGTAAATGTATCTATAAAATTTATTTTTGTTTTGTTACAGCGGAACCAGAATTTGAAGTGGAACAGGTCAAAATGCGCTTGTGAGGCCCGGAGACGGGTGAAATGAACTGCATAATATGCCAGGTATCTAAGTGGACAGTGTTGAAACTAATCTCAAGACTTTGACGATGTGACGAAGACATGAAACGGAGGCGGTTCCTTGATTGTGAGAGACAGTGTTGTGAAAAAGCCTTAACTTAAGTAACTACAGTCGACTGACGAATGTGTCTTATAAATTAGTTTGTATTATTGTAAATGAAACAGTATTATAGCAGTACTTAAATTATTTATTATAGTCATTAAGTAAAATGGGGCCAAAAGGTGCTGTGCGTGGTGCTTGTTCCATGACTTGTGGTGTATATAATGTTTGAATTGTAATTAGCTGTGTTTAATTAATCACTGAACTCTCCGTAATATTTAGTATTATCAAATTGTGTACGTATTTAATTATTTGTTAAGTGTTAGTCTTCTTAAGTAAAGATAGTGACATCATCACTCAGTATTTTTAATATGTATACATTCATTTGTAAGTTTCAAAGGCGTAATTTTATAGTTTACGCAATTCCTTAATTGTGATATAGGATTTTATTCCATTTCCAATGATGTTTAAAACTAAATTAAGCATTTAACTAGAGGTTAGGGTTAGTATTTTCAGCTAGTCAAGCGTTATGTATGAATGTGTTGTTTCCTCACGATTTTATGTATTTGCTCTCTGAATGTCTAATGTGCTGCATGTCTTATTTATACTCGTAATAAAAATCGTCACGCTAACGAGGCCGACTCTTTAAATTAGTTAAATTAACTTAGCGAAATTGTCTGAAATATATTTAATGAATTAGCTTAATTAAATAATTATTTTTGAACTATGGGAGCTAGTCTATGATAGTGCCAAAGGCATCGAATCTCATAGGTTTTTTTAACATATTGATTGAACTTATTTGTTTTAAGATGGCTTTGAAGCTTTAAGTGATTCAATCACATTAATATGTTACTTCTTGTACGATAAATATATCAACTGGAAATTGAATTTAGAAAAGCTGAGTAATAAATATAATTTTGTACTTAATATCTAGTTTTTGTTTCTTTTTAATATCCTTATATATAATAAAAATCTTAATTCTTCTTAATTGTTAAGCCGATTTTACTCACTTTTTGTTTACTGTCCTCAGTTTGATCCGAGTTGAGAGACGATGAAGTTAACAGTTCATTCATCATCATCCCAATTTAAAGTCGCAGTGTTTTTTTTTTTATAATTAACGTATAAATATAGTTAAAACAAGACGCCGTCTGTCGGTCTAGCTAATTTAATATGGCAATGATTATTTAAACGTCACCTGAAATAATGTCAATGTGTTGCCATATTGAGATGGGATGTTTTTAATTAGACCAGTTAGACAAACAAGCATACAATCCGCGTGATAGTAACCGCAACTGCAGCCTATACGCGCTCGTAATATCACAAAGATACCACTAACGCGTTACCAACCTTGTGAATTGAGGATATTATTCAATCATAATTTTCGTGGGGTACCGACAGAGAAGAATAGTACCTACTAGTAGCACTAGGTGTCGCCTGGTGCTGCGGGAGGTAAGTGGCGACTAAGATACCAGAACCGATAGATGGCGGTATATTAATCCGAAACTGTGTAGCAATAATGCACGGCGGGGATGAGCAGCAGCGTCTCGATGCGAGAGCGATTGTCAACTCGCTTGCCCTGCACGGAAGACCGCGGCAGAGGCCAATGTCTAACAGTAGACTTCCAATGGCAGATAAAGAATATTATATAAATGATCACACAATATAATTATTAATTATATTACATACATAATGACCGACCCGATGGCGCATTGGTGCTTCTATCTTGTGCGAAAAGGTTCAATCCCCACCCAGGACTAGAATATCAATATTTATGTTTGCTTTGTGTCTATATATAAAATATGTCCTGTTGCCTAATGTCCGTAACACATGTGCTTTAACCGACTTATCTCCGTATCAGGTCAATAAGAAAAATTTGTCATTTTAAAGAAAACTTTATAAAGGTACTTTTCTTTACTGTTGACGTATCCAATATAACAAAGGTTTAAATTTATAGACAAATAAGCCAGCACACATTCACATCCTTATCCGAAAGTGTGATGCCATTTCTAAAAGTACACAGACGAAGCCGCGAGCGGCGGGCGAAGGGCAAAGAGATTTAAAACTTGATTATGGATTATGTACATTTAGTCACGTATTATTTGCAACAATTGTTAATAGAGACATACGTGATGCGTGATGGTGACGTGACGATTACGTGACTGTTACAAATACTTGACGTGTTGTCTAATGTAGCACGTGACGTTAATTGTGAATTATTGTTATTGTGGCAAAGAAATTACGGACAATAAATAACAGATTGCGAAACGTGGTCTCTAACAATTGACCGTATTAGCCAACTGGAAATAGCCCAAAGAGTTATGGAGAGGGCAGTGCCCTTTTTCGATCAGAAATGTGGAGATCCGTAATAGAAATAAAGTTCCCGACATAGCCCGGCGAATTAGCAAGCTGAAGTGGCAATTAGCACGCAGAACCGATCAACGATGGAGTTATAAGGTTCTGGAATGGAGACCACGTACCGGCAAGAGCAGCGTAAGACGTCCACCCACAAGATGGACAGACGATCTGTCCTATTGAAAATCACATGGAGAGGCCCATGTCCAGCAGTGGACGTCTTGCGGCTGATATGATGATGATAATGAAATAACAGATCAATCAAAATTAATGATTGATTGATAAAGTTTTACTTTAAATTATAAATAATGAATGCTGTGAGGTATCCAGTAGAGTAATATAGTACCTTTACTGCGACTTCACTATAAGACAGCGTAGCTCAACAGGGCGGGGATGGGTAGAAGCATGTCCGTCGAAGCGTAGTACCTACTCATGGTCATAAATAGCTAAGAAATGGGAAGGCTTATGTCCATCAGTGGTCGCCCTACGGGTGATGTATTTCCGATACCACTTCCATCGCATTTAATTTAACCGAAGTTTATCTAATAACCGACTAACTCCACAAACGTCAAGTATAATATAAGTATGTCCCATTGTCAAGTATATTTAACTCGGTTAGGAATTTTATATAAAAAGTATTCGGTGAATTGTAATATCTTTAATAAATATAATATGTAAAATATAAAATGTCTTTATAAAAAATTGTCTTGTAGTTTATCCGGAATGAGCTTCCAAACTACAAAACCGATTTTAATCAAATTTTGCTTACTGTGTGCATTTTGATCCTGCTTGAGAGATAATGTTTGTATCTTAATTTATAGTCGTTATATATTTTTGTTTGTATGTACATACTTTATTTATTATATGGCAGAGTTATATGCCATATAATCTGCCATATAACATAACTTATTTTTAAATATATTTATATTTTCATACACTTTTAAGGTGTTAGGTAGCTTATTGAATAAATGTGGACTTCAACTTGATGAAAATATAATATTTTCGTATATATATGTATTCAATACTCATAATGGCACCACTTTTGAACCGTGAGATACCAGCAGAGTACAACAGTACCTCCTTTAATACCAGGTGTCGACTGAGGTACCCTAAGCAACAGGTAACATCGTTGAAAAGTATGTAATTACTTTAGAGGTTTTATACATAAAAAGCTGAATTATATTCAAAGTGGGTAATTGAAAAACCGATGTGATACCGGCAGAGTAGAATATTACCTCCCACTGTACCAGGTGTCGCAAGAGGCGACTGTGATACCTGAATCGACAGATGGCGGTATATCTATCCGAAGCAGTGTAGCTCAAATGCACCAGGGCTGTGATGGGCAACAGCATTCCCGTCCTGAAGCTACGCTCTACGAACGCCACCAGCGCGGCTATTGTTAGCAAATTCCCCCGTTTTGTGAAAGGCTGTTCACCAGTGGACGTTTGACGGATGCTGTAATGATGATGTAGTTTTATATCTAAGTCATCTCATCATCATCATCATACCAGCCATTAATAGTCCAGCTGGAAATAAGCCTCCCCAAAGAAAGGGGGAATTTTGCCCATAATTGCCGTACTGGGCAAGCGTATTGGCAATCGCAGAGCGCAGCTTTCGCGACGGGGATGCTGCTGCCCATCCTCGCCCTGTGCATTTAAGCTGCATTGTTTCGGATGGATATACCGCCATCTGTTGGTTCTGATACCTTAGTCGCCTTTTACGACACCTGGTACAGGGGGAGGTAATATTCTACTCTGCTGGTACCCCACGGCTGAGTCATCTATAATTTACATATGGTATGTTGACTTAAATACAAAAGGGTGGAATAATTAAGGGTTTATTTCACGATTTTAAGCTGTTATGCGTTAGTAATATAACTTTTTGTATCAAAAAGTATTTAATTCAATAATTGAAACAATTAATAGTTGCAATTATAAAAATAAAGTTTGAGAAACAATGATCATTCGATTATTATAAGTATTGATGATATAGAAATTTTCCGCAACGATTCAAGTTTAACTGCAAATGTCTGGCGATCAAAAATACGATTGTGTTACTTTGTCCTTTATTTTGTTGTTTGAAAAATATTTATGTGATGATATTTTTGTTTGTTGTGTATCTGGGTGTTGAATGTATGTGTTTCAGTATTATGTTTGTGATTCTTTTGTTGTTTGATCTCCGTAACACAAGTGTTTTAAGCGACTTATCAACGGAGGTCAATGTATGAGATGTTGATGATGATTATGTTGTGGGAATTAAAGAACACATTGACCTGACTCCGTGATCAGTCGCTTTAAGCACTTGTATTACGGACGCTGGACTACAGAGCAATCACATATTCATATATTTAAAACCCAGACACAGAACAAACACAAATAATATCATATAAATTATTTATAATTATTATCCCTACTAATATTATAAATGCGAAAGTAACTCTGTCTGTCTATTTGTCAGTTACGCTTTTCCGCTTAAGCTTCTCAACCGATTTTGATGAAGTTTGGCACACAAAATCTTTAGACTTTCGAAATTAAAATATACATCTGAATGAGTAGAGAATGAATTTAGAATGCATGTATTGATTGTGGCTACACTTTATCATTATCATAGGTGCCGCAAATTGTCCATTGTTGGTCATAGGTCATCCCAAAAAAAGGGAAATTTGGCCATAATTGCCACTTTAGTCGGGCAGGCGTAGAATTTTTTTTAGACCAGGTCAACAAACAAGCATACAATTCGCGTGATAGTAACCGTCACTGCAGCGTATATACGCTCGAAATATCACAAGGATACCACTAACGCGTTACTAACATTGTCACTTGTAAATGTTAAATCACATTAGCCAGTAATTTCTCACAGAACAAACTTAAATATTCATTTTATAAGTGTGTGTCCTAGGTGGTGTTCGAACCCACGACCTTCGGCGCACAAGGAAGACTCACTAAGATGTGCGCCATCTAGACCGTTATAAAATTTTTGATGATTAGGTTTATATATCTTATACTTAGAACCGGTAGCGATTACTTTGTAAAATAGGTCAAATAGATATATCGAAGGTCAGAAATTCGACGTAAGAGACATATAGGTGTTTATATTTATTTATTTCTGACCGTCGTTCATAGTTTTAAGTAAAAGAGGATTCAGTTTCAAAAATATTAATTAAAAATATCTTATACATAATTGAAAATAGCTTTTCAAATGATAATAACTTTTATAACGAATTAATTGTTTCAATTTTCTCTTTTGCTCGTCATGAACACTATCCGGTACTTGTCGTAATTAGATTTATGACTGTAGATATTGCTAACGCAATAGGTATAAAAGCGTCTTCCTAGAATTCAACTTAGTTTAAATGAGCTTGGACAGGGAAATTACCTATTTGTATAAATAATTACGTTTTCTCTATATCGATAAACAATTTTCCTCTACGTTTATTTCAAGTTGAAACATGTTTAGAATATAACACGACAACCCGCTAAATAGACAAAATGCTAATATTGTTATTTGATTGGCCTGATGGCGCAGATGGAACTGGAATACTGAAGCCCACCCTCAGCCTAGTGCACTTAAGCCTTGTAGATTTACCAACATCTGTGTTCCTGTACCTGCAGCCCGCATAATTGCGGGCTGTATACCACTAACAAAATTGTCAGTTGATAATTATCATGGCGAGCCCAATGGCGCAGATGGTGGTGATCCTATCTTGTGCGCCAAGTGTCGTGGGTTCAATTCCCACCCAGAGCAAATATTTATATGATGATATTTGTGTTTGTTCTGTGTCTGGGTGTTAAAGATATGTATTAGAGTAGTGTATCTGTGATACCTCTGTTGTTTGATATCCGTATGGGAATTTTAATTATTTATTATTATAATTGCTATTGATAAAATTGATTAACATATGAATTATTATTAATGCTGTTTTATTTATTTCTACATTTCGTCAAACTATTCTAAATATGGTTATGCTGTTAAAGTCTTGTTGGAGTATAGGTTTGCGAGGGGAAGTAATATTGATAAGATTGGGAAAATGAATTCCCACAAATAAAAAATCTTTAAAATAAAATAAAAAATTAATAATATTTTAATTATTTTCATTTGGTACACCTCATACTACCTCATGTTTTAAATTATGTTTTCCACACATTTTCCATGCAAGGGTTGCCTGCAAGAAATCGCTGTATGCGATAAGACCGCCAATTGTACTTCACTATGCATAACTACAAATACTATTTTCAATAATATTTAAGTGTACAATAAAGTGTACTATAATTATTATAAATATTTGCTCTGGGTGGAAATCGAACCCACGACACTTGGCGCACAAGATAGGATCACCGCCATTGGGCTCGCCATGATAATTATCAACTGACAATTTTGTTAGTGGTATACAGCCCGCAATTATGCAGGCTGCAGGTACAGGAACACAGATGTTGGTAAATCTACAAGGCTTAAGTGCACTAGGCTGAGGGTGGGCTTCAGTATTCCAGTTGCCATCACGCCTGACCAGCGTGACATTTATGGGTAAAAGTCCTCTAAGCATTATCAATCTTTAACAGTGGTAGCTACAAAGTTTATCATCATCATCATTTTTTAATAATAATAATATAATAATAATAATAAATTCCAACAACATCTCATACATTGTTTAGGTACCTAAGTATCAAAATGTATTTTAGTTTAAGTTACCTTTTGTTGTTGAATAAAGTTATTATTATTATTATTATTATTGACCTGACTCCGTGGTAAGTCGCTTAAAGCACTTGTGTTACGGACGCCAGACAACAGAGGAATCACACATATACTACTTAAATACATATATTTTACACCCATACACAGAGCAAACACAAATATCATCATATAAATATTTGCTCTGGGTGGGAATCGAACCCACGACCCCTGGTGCACAAGACAGGATCACTACCATCTGCGCCATCGGGCCCGTCTTTTTTTTTTAATAATAATAATATAATAATAATAATAAATATTGCATTTCATTGCATTGCTGAACAACGTCCGCTGCTGGACATAGGCTTCCCCATAAAGGGAGAATTTCGGTCATAATTGCCGCACTGGGTAGGCGTGTTAGGAATGTTAACACCTATCCCCGCTCCGTGCATTTGGGATACACTATTTCGCATAGATGTACCGCCATTTGTCGGTTCTGACGTCATCTGGTACAGGTGGAGGTACTATTCTAGTCTGCCGGTACCTCATGGTGCATTGACTCCCTTATTGTTGAAGATTAGGTCTAGGCAGGTAATTAATTAACGGAGTGGATGAATTTCTAAGGATCTATATTAAAGATGGCGGAAACAAATCGTGTCGATGTGGAACAAACACAAATATCTATATATATAACTAAAATTGGAGTGTCTGTCATACTAAAACTGATTTATACTAAATGCATATGGATATATAACACGGTACATATAACAATATAAATTATATTTTATTATTAAATTTTTGTCTATATGTATGTTTGTTTGAGGTAATCTCTGAAACGGCTGCATCGATTTTACTGGGACTTACACTGGAAGATAGGTTATATATAAGATGTACTTTAGCTATATTTGGCATCAAAATGTGGCAAAAATGGGCGAAAATGTACGTTTTGAAAGCTTAAAGTTACACCAAAATAATTTTAGAACAACTTATTATTCCACGCAATCGAAGTCGCGGGCACAGCTAGTTCATCATATAAATGTTTGTTCTTTGGTGGGGATCGAACCCACGACCCTTGCAGTGCAAGATTGGATCACTAGCCTTTCGTAGTACCTATTCTACCTAATTAATGTAGTCCACTTAGGTCGACCTATGCTAACTCTTCAATTCACTTCTTTTTATATATTTGTGCAATTATTTTTATTTCATCTATCCATTGTACATGTCAAAATCATCTCAAGTTTTCCTTCTCAATTTTGTTATAAAATCATCTTTCGCACCTCATTGATTTCTCAGTAGGGAAATAAAGAAAAATCGGGTAACAAAAATTTTGCGTTAAAACTGTCTATAATATGAAATTTTACTCAATATATAAAACAGTTATTTTCCTTAATAGATATATAAATTTCGGAATGCACACGAGCTTAGAACGAGTTACCTCGGAGTCAGGTCAATGTACGGGATGTTGTGTGAATATATTATTATTATTATAGTATATAACAGTCATTTGTTTTTGTGTAAACACACAAAAACAAATGACTGTCGAGACAATAGAGAAGTTATTTAAGTTACATTCTCGGATGCAACTATTCAAATAGTGATTCAATTCTCTCTACCTCGTAAATTCAGGTAAGAATATTTTTATTACCCTCATTTCAGCTCGTGAATGACTAGCGAGTGCAAATGTATTTATTTTTAATGGCAATAAATTTGGGGAAACCCCGACTACAGTAGGCAAGTTATTTCCTATAAATTACTACAATTTCTTATTGTGTGGTTAAAAGTGTAATGCTTTAATTATTCTGCATTAAAAACTTTGGTCTGTTAGTAGATTTGTATATATTGACTGTAACATATACAAATATTATATATAATATCTGTTTATTCAGAAAACCAACAGCGTTTTATACAAATTTTAATCGATACATGTACAATATAAAATAAAGCCAATAATAAGTGTCCCTCATTTATCAAACAGTATTAATATAGAGACGTCAATAAAGATGAATAATATAATGATAATGATAAAATAAAAAGACAGTTTTGGGTCAATGAATAAATATTATATACCTAAACAATTCCTAGAAACTATACTACTATATACTATATAACATACATATATAACATACATATATTCTAAATGTGAGTTTCCATAATTCAGTTAAAATTAGTTTTTAGATAGAACGCGTTTTCTCTAGTTAGAACTAGCTTTTTGTGTATGCCTTTGGTAATACGAGAATTAACTAATGCTCCAATCAAAAAAATATGTGTAGGGTCAACTGTACGAAATAGTGGTTAGGTTAGGTAATAACTGCGACCGAGTGACGAGCCGAGCGAGCGAAGCGAGGGTGCCACAGTAGCGACCGGCGAGTGCCAGAACCGAAAAATAAAATATTAACAGATTCAATACTACGGCAGCTCGATGTGACAACAATTTTACTGAAAATCAATCAATTATATCAGTGGTAAATTTTAAATTTAACAAAGGCATAAAATAAAACCTAATTTTAACTAGGGAAAACGAGTTGTAACAAAATATGCGTTTAAAGGCGGGTAGAAGTTTTTCAAGACCATGCGAAAAATTACAAAGACTACTCGTATTGACTATCGTTTTTGTTATTTTAATTATATTGTTAACGTTAACGTTTCGTTTATGTTTTAGTATTTGATTAATTGCGTTAATAGTCTTATAATTATGCCAAAATTAATTTATAGTTTTAATATGAATTTGCATGAATTGTATCGTATGAATGTATAATTTAAAAATATATTTTAACATAAATTTAAAAATTTGAATTATTTTATTATGAAAAAATTATCATTTTTCGTTTATGTATATAAGATAACTAATTGTTATTTAATCTTAAAAGTGAAATAAAACTCCAATTTGTTTCTCTGTATTTTAATTGAGTATATCGCAATGATATCACACTATCATATGGGTAATATTTACACAACTAACCAAGAATCTTTCCTGTAAATAAAAAAATGACAATTGAAGTTTATAATGATCACCTCTCGATTTATAAAACTTAATATTAAATAATTAAACTAAAAGAAAATTATAATAACATTTTATATACAGAACATATTTGTCTTTGACAATGACAGCTCGATTGACACGACACGCTAACGGTGCGCGCGCATTTCAAATTAAAGAAATATATTTCTTTACATGTATACCACAATCTTATTATGTGACTCAGTCAATATAAAACACTGCAATAATATTATGGGGAGCAGCGTGGCACTGAACCTAAGGTCTGGTGTACGAGCGCAGCCAGAGTGGGTTGCTAGTATATAGCCATGATGAGCGATCTTTCTCAGTAAAACGATAGCAATTTAAGCGGAAATAGTTGATAAGAGACTTCTTGACATTTATCTACGGAATTACCGGTTTACCACCAGAAGATAATTATAATATTTTGTTATAAACAATAATACAACGTCCAAGATGAGGATAAGGTTAAACTTGGTAATCGATGCAAAAATATTAATTCGAAGTGCATGCGTGTAATTTTATACAGATAGTTTTATTTCGAAAGTATAAATAACTAATTTAAATATATCGGACTTGCCGTGAGGTACTGGCAGAGTGGAATAGTACCTTCCTTGTGCCAGGTGTCGTAAGAGGCAACAAAGGTACCAGAACCGATAGCGGTATATACATCAAAATAGTGCAACTCAAATACACAGGTCGGGGATCAGCAAGCAGTATCACCGTCGCGAAAGCTGCGCTCTGCGATTGCCAACACGCTCGCCCAGCGCGGCAATTTTAGGCAAAATTTTTCTCTCTTTTCTCAGAAGGCCTATGTCCAGACGCACCAACTTGCCCGGCGACTATCTTTTTTGGAATAATAAATTCTACCCTTAGTCCGGTGCAATCAGGAGTTTCTTGAGCATTTCTAGCATTTTCGGAATAATAAATCGTACCCTTAATC